>JBBPBR010000003.1:40913987-40935215 GCA_037974775.1 Cicer pinnatifidum
AAAAAAAAAAAAAAAAAAACCCAACAAGTTTTTTATTCCTAATGCAACAACCAAAATTTGCATTGCCAAAAAACAACCAAGTCTTCAATACATTCCACTAGCTTCATGTATCTTGGTGATGATCTTCAAGTCCAACCTAAAAAGTTATTATATTAATATAAATAAAGGGAAAAATATACAATTATAGTTATGAATATTAAAAAACTGAATCACAAATTTTTATTGCAATAACTAAATTAATGTTTTATTTAGGTATGTTAAACTACCTATTGGAAGAAAAGACTAGCAACATATCACAAGTACTAAAGACCAACAATTTATAAGTCTACAAGATACCTAATCATAATAATAAATCAACTTAATTATCTCACAGTTAAGTAAATCAAATTAATATACTTATAACTTTTCAAGAACATGAGTTGATGTAGAAGAATGGAGTGTCGCACTATTTGCAATACCTAAAGCATGTCCCATCATGTTATCATCAACAGTTTCACTTAAACTTGGGTTTTGCTCCTTCAACACATATTTTAGAAGTTCCTCATATACTTCCATCATTTTCTTTGTAAATGACTCATATTCTTCCATCCTTTCCTTCATGCTACTAATTTCACCTTCATAATATTTCTTAATATCAGTAATTTCTTCATTTTTTTTAACATTATTGGTGTAGCTGTTCTTCCATAACAAAAAAATCTACCGAGCTTTTCTTTGCCGAACAATGATTGAAAGGCTTGGTCAGGAGGCTCACTAGAGTTTTGAATTGAATCTTGAAGTTTTGCCTGATAGGAAAAAAAGTCAATGTTAAAATTTGAAAATTTAGACATTAAAAATATATAATGAGAAGGAAATATATACAATGGCATTTTCTGTTTCTTCATTAATTTTTCCTTTTCTTTGCTGACGAGTTATGACAAACATTTCAGCTTGGGTGACTTCCTCCTCATTTTCCTTCTTTGCACGCTTTATTGGTAAAGTTGGTAATTAAAACATATTAGAATAACTTGTTATTTATATATAACAGACACAAATAATTAAGAATAAATATTGTACCTCTTTTGCACGAAGTCAAACAAAATTTGTTGGCCCCATTCGATGCATAAACTTCTGTTTAGCCCTATTGACAATATTTTTATTGCTAATGTTCTACAATGTAAGTGAAAAAAAATTAAAGTAGGATATATATGCAAAAGATTCTATACAACAAAAAGTGACTAAAAACAATGTAAAATATGTACAAACTTACTTGGATGATACTATTATTCCAATATTTCAACAATTTCTTGAAATGAGGTTCTTGTATGCTTTCAGACCTATTTTTTAACCTTTCCTTCAAGGTTGAGTATTTCAAAAAATGTTTCCTCTTGATATAACATTAGTAACGTCTCCATACATCATTTATTCGAGAAAAATAGCTTTCTTTCCTTTCTCAGGAATGATAAATTTACTCTGAAAAACATTGTTGTGATCAACATGTGATAACTAATTGATGATAAAATAAAATATGAAAATGAAACTCTTATATCTGAATATAAGGCCGTATACGTTCCTCATGATTTTGTACATTTTCTTAAAGTTTGTATAAATCGAGGGATAAAAGGCTAAATTCCTTGCAATAGTGCCAAGGAAATACCCTAAGTCAGTTACAATTTTGTCATCAGGTCCTATCACTTCTCCGTCATTGTCTAAGGTGACTTCTATACGAAATTTTCTTCAATGTATATTTAAGCATTGAGTTGGTCCCCTGGTTTTTTTCTTAGTTGTCTCTATTTTGACATTAAGTTTACATAAGATAAGATAAAATCATAAAGATGAGTCACAAATATATGTATAAAAATTTAATATTTGATCATTACCATTACGTTCGTCATCTTCATCTTGATCTTCATTCTCTTCTTCCATGACATATTCTTCCTCTTCACTTCATGTATCATTTCCCAACTCTTCTTCATCATCAAGTTCATTATTTTCCTTAAGAAAATCTTCAATTAATATTGATTTGCACAAGGGCATTCTTTTGGTTTTCTTTCTTGCACTTTGTTGACTAGTCATTTCCTCGTCATCTTCATTTTGCACCATTTTTTGACCTTTTGTTTTTGTTCTTGAAATGTCATTTTCTTTTGATGCCTTTCTCAGTGGTGGTTGAACTTCTTCATTCTCCACACTTTTTCTGGATTTTTTATTCTGCAAGGGTGATTTTCTTTGATTCATAATGGGACCTTTTGGATCTTGATTTTTTCTTGATCCTTGATTATTAGTCATTAATGCTTCATTTGAAACTTTCTTGACATTGTCAAACTTCTTTTTGGTTGAACAAAGATCCTTATTTGAAGATATATTTATTTGATCAATTGCTGCAAAATTTGATAACTTGAATTGTGCTTGAGGTGCAATCTTAACTGAAGGATGCTTGACTCGTTAAATTTGCTAGTCTAACACTGTAGCCTTGGAACTAATCTTATTATTTGATGGATTGTTTTGCTTGCCAATGGGTTCTTTGGTTCCAACCATATCTTTATTAGTTACTCCAATGCCTCTATTATCTTTTCATGCTTGATTGTGAATCTCCTTAATAATTCATTGCTTGATCTTGCTTGAAGTAGCTCAAACTTGGAAGTATTTCTCTCACCTTTGGTCTTGAACTTTCATCTTTTGTTTTAAACTTTCTTTCTTATTCATTTTTTGTATAAAAATAAATAAAATATAAGTAAGAGGACAATAAACAAAATTGTTTTTGTTAATATACTAATACCGATTTAAAAATAAACAAAACAGTAAGAGGGATATAAAAATAAGCCAATATGATGGCACCAAGATACTAACAGTAAGAGGAATATAAAAACAAGTCAATAGAACATTTTTTGAAAAGGACAAATAAAATATACAGATTAATAGCTCTTCATCGTCCAAGTCATAATCATCTTTGTCTTCGAATTCATTCATAACATGTGCAAGCTTGTCAACTATGGTTGCTGGAATATCTTCCCTAACCCAATTGAGGTCGTTTTCATTATTTGATGCATTTATATTTCCAATATCATAAAATGGACCATCCAAATATTCTTCTTGAGTTGTAGCATTTGATTGATCACCCATGTTAAACAGATCTCTAGGAACGGTTTTCATAACATAATGTTTATTTTCATCGAAAGGATCTTGCACATAAAAACCCTGGTGGACTTGAGACACCCGGACAAATGGATCATTTTGATAACATTTTTTGATGAAATGTACACAAGTAAGCCCATATTTGTCTTCTTAAGCCTCAAATCAATCACACTTAAACAACACAAATTTCGGTTGACTATAATAGTCTAACTCAATTATGTCATTAATTGCTCCATAGTAAGTGACAAGATCTATTTTAGGCTTTTCATCCTTAGAACTTGCAAAACGTTCAGTCAAAGAAACCAAAGTTACATTAGAATTTTGAATTTTGCGTCTTGCATCACGTTTCATAGTGTGAAATCTATAACCATTGATGAGGTAACCTGAAAACCTCTTTGCAACAACATTTGGACCTCTAGATAATGCTTTGAGATGAATTGACACATCATTTTAAACCATTCACTAAAATCTTGAACTTGTCTTTTGGCCTTGATCCACTTTCGTCCTTTAGTGTAATTACTAACACATTCATCGTACTCTCTACAAAGATAACAATATTAGTTGTTAAAAATAAATCTAAGATATGTTTTGATTACAAGTAGGAAATAAACAATTAACTATTATGGTACCTTATGTATGTTTGCATATCATCGCAATTAAACAATATGTATCGATGGGCTTGAGCTTTTGATGTTGAGTCTATTGAAAATTATTTACCATTTTGCTTCCCTCCTAAAGGTCTAACAATAATTGAAAAGTAATCATTTGAATCTACTTCGCAAGAATCATTGTTATCATAGTTTTTACCCATTCTATTAAGCCTTGTATGTACACTTTTATGCAAATATCTTGAGCAAAGAGTCAAAGCTTCTTCAGCCAAATATCCCTCAGCAATAAAATCTTCTGGTTGAGCTCTATTACGAACATAACTTTTAAGTCTACATAAGTTTCTATCTATGAGATACATCCATCGGAATTGAACGGGACCACCTAATCTAACTTCATTTACAAGATGAATAGGCAAATGAACCATTATATCAAAAAAAAATTGGAGGAAACACCATCTCCAATTGACAAAGTATTTCAGCAATCTCTCCATGTAGATAATTCAAATCTTGCACTTGGATAACCTTTTGACATAGAGAGCGGAAAAAAGACCCAAGACGGATCAAAGGTCCAGCCACTAGATTTAGCATTGTGCTCTTTATTGCTACTTGTAGTAAGTAGTGTAACATGAAATGTGCATCATGACTCTTGTAACCAAATATCTTTTTATCACCAACATGCACACATTATGAAATGTTAGAAGCACTCCCATCTAGTAACTTGGCAGCCTTCAAAACACCGCAAAAATTAGACTTCTCTTGGAAATTCATAGAGAAAGATGCCTTTGCAAACTTTGTCCGACCTCCACCAATCTCTATTGGATGAAGTTCCTTTCTAATTCCCATATCTTGCAAATCATAACGAGCATTAACATGATCTTTTGTCTTTCCTGATATGTCCAAAAGAGTCCCAATACTACTATCACATATGTTTTTCTCAATATGCATTACATCAAGATTATGACGTAAAGTATTTTGAGCCTAGTACGACAACTCAAAAAATATTGATTTCTTCTTCCACGAACCGTTATTTTTTTTTCTCTTAATCTTCTTTCCAAATTCATTCTCAAAATCTTTTAAGTTTTCCAAGATTTCTATACCTTGTAACATAGGTGGTGCAGACCTATGTTATTTCTTTCCATTGAACGACCTTTTATTGGCCCTCCAAGCATGACTAGCCAGTAAAAAAACACGATGATCCATATAACACGTTTTGTGAATGTGTCTCAAGTTGGTTGAATTAGTGTTATAATTGCAATACGCACATGCCAACTTTCCTTTGGTGCTCCATCCTGACAACATAGCATACCTAGGATAGTCACTAATAGTCCATAGTAGAGATGCTCGCAATTGAAATGTTTGATCTTTTGAGGCATCATATGTTTCTCCTCCAAATTCCCACAATTCCTTTAGCTCCTCAATCAGTGGTTGAAGATACACATCGATATCATTTCCTGGTGATTGTGGTCCAGGAATAAATAACGACAACATTGTATACTCAGATTTCATACACATCTAAGGTGGATAATTGTATACCACCCTCATTACAGGCCATGTACTGTGCAATATGCTCATAGGTCTAAACGGATTGAAACCATCACTTGATGCGTCAAGCCTTACATTACGATGCTCACAAGCAAAATCAGGATAAAGCACGTCAAAGTCCTTCCATGCTTCGCCATTAGCAGGATGCCTTAATTTACCATCCTTTGATCTACCTTCTTTGTGCCATCTCATTGACTCGACAGTTTTTGAACATATAAATAGTCTTTAAAGTCTTGGAATCAGTGGAAAATGCCTCAAAACTTTTGCAGGAACTTTATGATCATACTTTGGATCCTCAAACTCTGAATCTACTTGAGAAAATTGCTTCCATCGTGAAGCTTTACACGTGTTGCAGGTATTGTCATTTTCATGCTCTTTCCAATACAACAAACAATCATTTGGACAAGCATGAATTTTTTTATAATCAAGGCCTAAATCCTTGATTATGGCTTTTGTTTTGTTAAAAGATTCGGGAATGTTCAGATTAGGCATGGCTTCTTTCAATAACTCCAAAAGAGCATTAAACGATACATTGCTCCACCCATGAAGACATTTTAACAAGTAAAGTCGAATTATGAATGATAAAGTAGTGAAGTTTTCACATCTCGGATACAACTCTTGCTTCGCCTCATTAATTAAATTATAAAACTTCTTAGCATCCTCATTAGGTCCCTTGTTGCCTTCCTCTTCTTTTTCAACGTGCCTAATTGGGTCATAAATTAAACCATTGATGTCATCACGTGCGTCCACCTGATCTTCCATATGATCATCAATTTCCTTAGTCAATGATATTTGCTCTTCGTGGTTTACCCAAACATCATAGCCTTGTACAAAACTGAATCCTATTAGGTGATCGCATACCACTTTTCTTCTTCTCCAACAACGATTTCTACACTTGGCACAAGGACATAAAATTGTGGAGCCTTGAGGTTCTCCTTTGGTGAAAGCAAAATCTAAAAAAGATTTTACACCTTTCTGATATTCTGAATTAAATCTATGAAGTGTAGTCCACTTTTTATCCATCACTCTAAATAACAAAAATAATAACATACAATTGAAGTTTCACACAAATGAAATTATAATATCAATACGACTAGATGTAGATCTATACAACTAAATACGTATTAAGACATTACAACAATGAACCGAGTGGAATTTAACAACAAAAACTAACCAAATCAAATAAAAATAATAGTGAAATATTGCAGACACAAACACGTGGATTCTATTAAAATAAATCCAGATATATTAAACATAATGATAACTATGGTTAATAAATCCAAAATAAATCCAAATATTCAAATTAGCAACAAAAAAAACACCAAAATTAAATTAAACCTATAGGAAATAAGCAACAGATAACAAGACAAAACGTGGAGCAATTCGAGATTACGTACTAGTTAACTAACCCACCAATACAAAATGTCATTGAAAATGCTTTTAGGTTATTTGAAGCAATTCAAGTCATTGAAACTACACAACTGGTATTGCTGATCCTAATTAATAATTAAATTTCAGAATTGAGCAAGTATTGCTGGTCCTAATTAACAATTAAATTTCATAATTCAGTAGCATAATTAAATCAATATAATTCAAGTCCTAATTAATAATTAACAGTTCTTTCCAGTCCTAATTAACATATTTGAAAGTAGTTTATGTAAAGCATAATATCTTATTAGCAGAATATCTTATCAGAATATCACAAACAATCACAATTCACTAACCCACCAATACTAAAAGTGTAAAGCAGAATATCTTATTAGCAAAGGAAATCAACATTCAAACGAACTTATATATTAGAATAGATAACACACTCTCATTGCATACATTATAACAATTAAATTTCAGAATTAAATTGGTATTCCTGGTCCTAATTAACAATTAAATTTTAGAATTGAACTAGTATTGTTGGTCCTAATTAAAAATTAAATTCCATAATTCAGTAGTAGAATATCACAAACAATTCAATAGCTAATTGTTGGTCCTGATTAGCATAATATTACAAACAATTCAATAACTAAATGTTGGTCCTGATTAGTAGAATAACTAATTGTTGGTCCTAATTGTTGGTCCTGATTAGCAGAATAATTAATTGCTGGTCTTAATTGATGGTCCTAATTGATGGTCCTGATTAGCAGAATATCACAAATAATTCAATAACTAATTAAAAATTGACAGTTCTTGACAGTCCTAATTAACATATTTGAAAGTAGTTTATGTAAAGCAGAATATATGATTAGCATAATATCACAAGCAATCACAATTCCCACCAATACTAAAAGTGTAAAGTAGAATATCTTATTAGCAAAGGAAATCAACATTTAAATGAACTTATATATTAGAATAGATAACACACTCTCATTGCATATATTAACAATAAAATTTCAGAATTAAATTGCTAATATTGCTGGTCCTAATTAATAATTAAATTTCAGAATTGAACTGGTATTGCCCATCCTAATTAACAATTAAATTCCATAATTCAGTAGCAGAATATCACAAAAAATTCAATAACTAATTGATGGTCCTAATTAGCAGAATATCACAAGCAATTCAAATAACTAATTGCTGGTCCAAATGAACTTATAGTAGGATATCTTATTAGCAAAGAAAATCAACATCCAAATGAACTTATAGCAGAATATCACTAACAATCACAATTCACTAACCCACAAATACAAAAAGTGTAAAGCAGGATAACTTATTAGCAAAGGAAATCAACATCCAAATGAACTTATATATTAGAATAGATAACACACTCTCATTGCATATATTATGATCACAAATAAACCAGGACAAGTTTTTTCACCTCATTCAAACAAAACTTAGGAAGTTCCACATCCCTAACACCACAAAATTAATTTCAACATAATCTTATATTAAGGCTATTAAGACAAAGACAAACGATACAGATGCAAGGAGATAGACGAGAGGTACAAAGACAAAGACAGATGCGATTAAGACGGGTATTGGGTTAACACGAAAGGCAAGGAAGCAAAGGCAAAGCAAAGATGAGATGGAGGCGAATAGTACAAATGTGATTGACAAGAGATTGAGAAGGGTTTTGGTTTAGGAACTATGGGTTTTGGTTCAAACACTAAGGTTTTTGGTGTGGGGAACTGATAATGTAATTTGGGAAATAATTTGGGAAAATTAAATTTGAGAAATTAGGTTTAGGCAAATAATTAAGGGTTTTGGTTTAGCTAACATTTTTTTCTATTTTATCCCACATTTATGTATTGTGGTTTAAACATGTTTTAGGCAACAACTTTTATATTAAGGCTACATTTATAATATGTTCTTTTAAAATCTTCTCAGACAATGGTTTAAAAGTGTTGTCTAAATCGGCCATATTTTTATATGTATGTTATAAACAACACTTGAAAAAGTGTTGTCTATTCTCGTTTCTAGCCACATTTTTTTAGCCGTTGCCAAGATAAGTGTGGTCAAAAGTTAAAAATGTTGTAGTGACAGTTGGGTTTAAATAGAATTGTGTTGTGCATCAAAACCCGATGCTATGTTGATTAGTGGATGTTCACATCTACTTCAAACTTGGGCATCGTACCATATGTCATTTCTTACACCAATAAGTAATCTTGAGCCTCGTTTTCTGTTTACAAAAAGATAAATATTATATTGATAAAACTTTTAATTAATTCACTAGCGTTCAAATTTTCCATTGATATAGTGGAAAGGTAATGAAATTTGGTGATACATCTCATTATCATACTATTGGATATCAATAAAAAATTGATCGCACGAGCGTTAACGATGTAATATGTTAAAATATTATTATTTTATTTCTTATGCATACATTATTAACAAACCTCTTACATATCAGTTTCTCTAGATGTCCTATCTACGTCTAACATACGATAATCCAGAAGACAATTGACTATTGAATGCATCTACATATTTGGTGTAACACCCCGATTTTAACAGCGCGAGTGTATTTTTTTTTTTCAAAACAAAGAAACTATAAAATCGTTGATATTAACCTTGTTACATCGTTGATATTAGATCGATTGATATTAGATCGGTTGTTATATATCCAATGTAATAAGCTAGACGGTGGCAAATTTGTTATTATGGTAAACTTTGTTAGATCTGTTTTAATTGAACTGTTCTAACATACACATTAAAAAAATAAAACTATAAAAAAAATAAATAAAAAAATACTGTAATAAATTTTATTAGATCGGTTCTAATTGAATTGTTCTAACATATACATTAAAAAAAAAAAGATTGCACAAGAAAAAAAGACTATAGCAAATTTGTTATTATTACAAATTTTGTTACATCTGTTTTATTAGACCGATCTAACAAATTTTTTTAAAGAATAATAATATCTCTAAGTTAACTAAAATATTAGAAATCACACGCAAATCCAGTCATAAATTAGTCACCGGCAAATCCAAACCCATATTTGATTCTTCGAACCCATATTTCATTCTTCGAGCTTTAAACTTCATCTTTCACAGTAAAGATGATTAAACACCGCAGAAGAAGCCACAAATTAAACTTCATCCTTCTAGGTACCTTCATCAAACCCAGCCACAAATTAAACACGCGCATGTTATCCATTCCACCTTTAAACTTCATTTTTCAGTGAAAACATGAATCCTGAAAACGTGAATCGTGTATTGCAGCTTTCAGCCTTCATCGCCGGCGACGAGTTGGTCCTACGCAATATTTATCTATTTCAGCACCAACCACGAGTTTTCTTTTTCTTCCTCTTCCATCTATTAAGGAGCATTTCTGTTGAGAAGTGTCAATTATCGAGAAGTATTTGTTGATTTCTCCAGTAATTTTCTAATAATTTTTGTTTGTTACTCAACAATCTAAAATTATTTCATTGTTAATTATTCTTATTATTAATCTTTAATTGATGGAGAAATTTGTAGGAGAAATTTCTACATAAGTGATGGGAAAATTTGAGAAGTGATAATGCCTAAAAACTATGAAAGTGATGGAGAAATTTGAGTAGTAGTAGTTACCTCAATTTTCAACCATCTTTTAAAACTGCATGCTATGTGTTTGTGATATTGTCTCTGTTAATAATAAGTCTAATGCTATAAATTTTTAAACACATTTGTCAATTTGAGTTTGTGATTTGTGTTGGTTGTTGCTTAATGTGTTCATACTCTTATACTCTTATGTTTGAAATAATGGAGTTATTTTATGCAGTTATATTGCTTTGCTGGGTAGCTTAAATTTAAAAATTATAGCTGAGATTATAAGTTACTTAAAACTTAAAAGTATATCAGTTTTTTATGTAGATAAAATGATAAACACTACTTCAATTTAGATCTATTATTGTGACTCAAATTCGAAGTTGGGGCTCTTCAAATAAAATCTGGTCTACTACTACTACTGACTCCACCGTATCAATTCATCACTACTCACTCAGGTGTATATATATATATATATATATACTTCCAATTACTCATCTG
This sequence comes from Cicer pinnatifidum, assembly GCA_037974775.1. Lineage (NCBI taxonomy): Eukaryota > Viridiplantae > Streptophyta > Magnoliopsida > Fabales > Fabaceae > Cicer > Cicer pinnatifidum. Next base: position 40,924,699 of record JBBPBR010000003.1, read on the forward strand.
TTCACCACCTTCCATTATTGTATGGATTTTACACAATACAATTTTCAATGTTTAGATACTAACTATTGTATTACTTCCTTTTTTATGAAATTTAAGTTGAGCACCACATGTTTGATCAAATGACTCAAATGCTGCTGCATCTTTGTAGCAAACTTCTTAGGTTCTCTCAATTTTCTGGTCTCGTGTTTTTCCTTTGCAAAACAAGCTGTGTCGCTTATAATTTCATTTCCTATATTTCAATAACTATAAAATCCAGTACACAATATCGATGAATTAGGTTATTCCCTCTAACTTTTGGTCAAGGCATACATACATCGTGTATGTTTGGTTTCACCGTGAGAATGGCAAAATCATGGCGACTCACCATGATTTGTAATCCCACCGTGAAACTAAATAAGCATATACTCCTTTTATTTACAGGCAAATATAAGATTAATTGGCATTATTTATTGGCATCATACTGTTAGACAACCCCCACTATTAGTCGTAGTTAGAGAGATGAGAATTAGAAGATATAACTAAATAGGAGTGAAAGAGAAGGCAGGAAATTAGGAATTACATGTTAATTGGGGCATAAGGAGGTGTAGATCCTTGACGTTTTCAATATTGTAGCAGATTTGGATTTGATATTATATATAAATGTTTGTGTAGCGAAAGACTTTCAAAACTCTTTGGATTTTAATGGAAAGAACTGTATGTAGTTTCCCTGACATGTTTCCTCTTATTTTTAATTGTAAGTCTTGCTTCAATTCTCTTCTCTTTGATTATATTCATTCTTATGTTGTTCCTTAGATCCAGTAGCATAAAAAACTGAAATAATGTGTTCATACTCTTATATGTTCATACTCTTATTTGGTGTTTTTATGATTCTTGTCTGAATATGTTAAAGTTAAAGAAAGTTAAAATGTGAAGAGAGAAAACCTTCTATTCTAACAATTTATGTTAACCATGATATGTTAGTTAGATTTTAAGGACTATAAGTCTATACCATTAGGAAAATTGATATGTTACAGAAGACTATGATGTGGAGAATTAAAAATAATGTTGATAAAATTCTTGATGAAGATTTGGGTTCTGATTTTGAAAATTGTGGAATTTTGGATAGTAGGGATAAGGAAGGAAGACCTGTTTGTTACTATCTTTTTGAGGTTTTCAAAGACAAGGTTTTGTATAAGAAGACATTTGGAACACAGGAGATATGTGAACTTTTTTTGAGGTGGAGAATTCAATTGATGGAAATTGCTGTTAAAAAGTTGTGTTTTAGAGCAGGGGTTGATTCAACTATTCAGGTTTTTGATTTAAAGAATTCACCAATTCAAGGAATGAAAGAGCTTAGTGCACTCAGCAAAAAGGCTCTTATATTGTTTCAGAATTATTATCCTGAGATTGTTTACAAAAATGTTAGTATATGTAATAATACAATTAAAAGTTTGGAATTTTTATCAAAAATAAAATTACAGAAAGGTTAATTTTTTTATGTTTGCAGATTGTAGTAAATGCACCATTTTGGTTCTACACTTCACAAGTTTTATTCTCAAGGTCTATGAACTAGAGAAATAAAAAGAAGTTCATCTTGGCAAGACCACAAAAGGTTACACTTATTCTTCTCAAGTGAGTGTGCTTATAATTAACATAAAATTATGATTTGTCATCATTAAACTTAAGCTAACATTATGATTTTTCATCATTAAACTTTAGCTAACAATATGATTTGTCGCAAGGTATATTGCCCCAGAACATCTTCCAGCTGAATATGGTGGTCTAAGGAGGAATAGTGACCAAGATTTTTCCCCTGATGATAAGGTTTTGGAGCTTAAAATCAAAGCAAATTCTCCACACCATAATCTTCTGTAACATATAAATTATTTGCTACAATAATTTGTTTTTCCTTTATTGATTTTATTTATTGGCGCTTTGTAGTTAGCTATAAACGTGAATCGTAGTTACTACATTATGATACATATGTTGAACATTGTATCTAGTGGCCTTGTTGATTCATGGATGCGGGTATGAGATAGATTTTTTCAAAGTTAGTATTAATTAACTACGTATGATTTTTATGGTCACATGATTTAGATAACTTTGTTATTTCAATGTTTATAATTTAGATATTTGGAGACTCAAAATCATTCAAAGATGAAGAAATAATGAATGTCCGACAACGTTATGCAAACTTGATTCTTCAACTAATAGAAAATGTGTGAAGCACTTGTATCATTTTAGTATATTTAGACTGTTAATAAAAGATAATGTTTTTTTTAACTAGTGAATATTATGTAGCTCTAAATTTGATAATTTTGATTTTGTAAAAAAAAATTAGGACTCATTGTCATTGATTTTTAAATGTAAAGCTTCGTATGAAGTTGTGTTTTATGGTTGAATGAGAAATTCTAGTTAATAGGGTAATATGTGAAATTATGAGGATACATATGTTATGGGTGAAAGTTATGAAAAAAAAAATTAAAAAGTTAATTATTTAAATTGATTGACTTATCGATAAAATAAACAATTTTGAATATGACTTGTTATATTGGTTCAAATTTAACCGATGTAATAAATCAATTTTGAATTTGACGTGTTATATTGGTTCAAATTTAATCGATCTAATAAATTAATTTTGAATTTGACTTGTTAGATTGGTTTAAATTTACCCGATCTAATAAATCATTTTTGAATTGGACTTGTTACATCTATCATTTTAGCTGATTTAATAATTAACTATTTATTACAACGCTTGATGTTAGATCGGATAAGAAATCGATCTAACAAGTTCATAGAAACCGATCTAACAAGGTTTAATTGCATTAGTGAAAACAAAGAAACAAACAAAGAAATACTTTTGGATAAATATTTTAGTCGTAACATAACGACAAAGTCAACAAATATTTACAAGCAGCGGATTAATTTTTGAAATAAAAATCCAAAGTATTCAAACATCAAAATACACCGGGCTATGAGGCTTATCAGACATAGCTAATACCCCTGGGGTATTCTCGGCAGACTTGTACAAAAGCACTGCCCCAAAAATTTTAACTCCTCCCTCACGTCACATCAAAAAGTGGTACATGGACCCATCAAAATAAAAGTCAAGCTGAAAATATTAGTATAGGTACAATCTTCCAACATACAGTAAATACATCCACAAAAGAAAGACCTCTAGCCCCTATACAACCGTCTAATCTGATCATACTACAAAAACTATACGACCTGAGTGATCACCACACGCCCCACAAGATCCTCCTAACACAGCTCCAGTTAAGGTGTCCAACTACCCCCCCCCCCCCCCCCCCCCCCCCCATCTACAGGATGCTAACCGGTGGGAAGATCTTGGTTCTCATCTGAGGGCAAAGCCCAAATTTCCACAATAATTGTAAAGGGTCACCAACCGAAATTAACAAATAACACTTAGCAAAATTCTTATATTTTCAAATGCTCAAAAGAACCTTTCGTCTTAGCATACTCCTCGAAAGGGTTTTCATATGTTCAAAAATGCATAAACAATGTTCGAAAATGAAGTTTTGACAAACTGCACTGTCATAGCCAAATACAACTGAGAAAATACAGATTTTCAATTCTAAAATGACTTTGAATCAATCAACACTTCAAATATTAATGTTATCAATTATGAACACATAATTAACACCAAATTAATCTCCACAAATTCACACCTCAATCACACATCGAATATTCATTAAATCAATTATGAACACATAATTACATCAAAACTTAATCAACCCAACTTCACACCTCAAAGCAATTACGGCAAATCAAAACAACAACCGAATATGTATATACAATCATCATAGTATAACAAACATAACTCGCGTGCCAAGCACCCTAATGCAATGCGTATATGCCAAAATGCATCATTCCGGAATTCCAAACCAAAACCCTCCTCGAGGGGCGTAAATCATAATTGTACAGCCTCTCACAGACCAGTACTAATTACCGAGGTGCAATCTCTCACGGATTAGCACGATTTACTAGCGTGCAGTCTCTCACAAACCAGCACGACATACAAGAGTGCAGTCGCTCACAGACCAGCACAATTTTCTAGAGTGAAATAGCTCACAGATCAGCACATTCTAGAGTGCAATCTCTCACAGATCAGCACGACGTGACAATCCCGACAAGAATAAGATGAACCAACAATTCACATGGCATCATCCCGTGGCCCATCACAGTCACCACTATCACCATGGCCCCATCGCAGTCACCATGTACTATGAAATGCATGAGCATACTCTGACTCTTTTCACCACAATCATTAAGTAAATGCAGCTATTAAAAGATTCCCCATTTTTAATACTCATTTAACACTAATGATTTTTCAAACACAACACTGAGCATACTCAAATATATTTATTCACACCAATTAAAATTTCCACAACCACACATAAATCACGTCTCCACATTCCATTCACACCTAAATTGAATTAAATTCATTTTCCACCAAGTCACACATAAATTTCATCTCAAAAATTCATAATATTAATTATGAACACATCAATTTCACCTAACATAAATCACCAAATACGTCATTTAACATATTTTTCATTGGATATTGTCTATCTAATGCTTCTTTCACTTGGTTCACTAATTCAACATTGGATTGCACACAATTTTCCCCATGCATGTACCAAAATGTGTACTTGGTTGGAAAATCTATTTGTAAGAGATGACTAGACACCTCAAATCTATCACCCTTATGACTAAATTTGCATGAAATACAATAACACCAAATTTTCCCATTCATTGCAGAATTTGAAAACGCAAAATCCAAAAATTGTTTTACACCAAATTGTTTCACCCACAGGGTGGTTACTATTAGTTATATTTAATTTCCCGTCATCTTGAATTCCTTGATCATCTATGACACCAAATACGTCATTTAACATATTTTGCATTAGATATTGTCTATCTAATGGTTCTTTCACTTGGTTCACTAATTCAACATTGGATTGCACACAATGTTCCCCATGCATGTACCAAAATGTGTACTTGGTTGGAAAATCTATTTGTAAGAGATGACTAGACACCTCAAATCTATCACCCTTATGACTAAATTTGCATGAAATACAATAACACCAAATTTTCCCATTCATTGCAGAATTTGAAAACGCAAAATCCAGAAATTGTTTTACTCCATTTAAGAACTTTTTTGAGCTCAATGGTTTGTAAATCCAACTCTTATCAATCATAGTTGGATGAATATGTTTTCATATTTAAATAAAATTATTAAGGCATTTAAGGTATCAAATAATAATATAAAGAAATTAAGTTTTACTAATATACAATCATAAACCCTACACACAAGCAATCTAACAAATTGTATTGCACATAGATCAAAACTTAAGTTTTAAAACAAATAAAAACTAAAGTTTATGAACTAAACTTAATCCTATTTCATCAAACCTATGAAAGATGTAGATGCATAATCAAAGACTTTATGACTTGTAGATAAACTAGATCAAGTTGTAACATGAATCAACTACAAATGAATTAGCTAACTACAATTTAATTAATTAGCTACCTTTCTGATATTATGAGAAAGTGGATTGTGTATTACTCATATAAAGGCATATATTGTTTCTGTTAAGTTTTGTTATCATAAGGCTGATGTGTATTTATATGTTCTTTGATATCAATAACTGCATTCTGCCACAAGGAAAAAACAATTTTGAATTATGTATTCAATTTATGTATTCAATATTTTTTTTCAGGAAGCCTGCAAATGAAATTTGTAGGGGCCTGATTCTTTGAAGATAATAGAGCGAAGCAGAACCAACGAATAAGGAAACTGTATTGTTAGTATGGCAGAAGATGAAATTTATACACAAGATGGAACCATTAACATCAATAGAAAACCTGCCAACAAGAAAAATATTGGAAATTGGAAAGCTTGTTGGTTCATTCTTGGTATAAAATTATTTTTTGTTCTTTTGTTTCTTAGAAATAGAATCAATGTTGTGTTAAATTGCATAATGTAATTGAATTTTAGTATGTAATGTATGCTTGTGCGTTATAATATGAAGAACCTATATGATGCTGAATTTAAAAAAAAAAAAAAACAATTCTAGGAAATGAATATTGTGAAAGATTGACATATTATGGTATGAGTACAAAATTGGTGAATTAACTTGGACAACGTTACAATCAAGGAAATACACGAGTAAATACTACCAAGTAAAATAACAAAGAAAACATGAGTGAAATCCACACATAACACAAAGGAATGAGGGTAAAATGAATGAAATCAAATGATTAAATAACCACAAAGCTAATAACCAATCTCCTTGATCCTGAGATAAAAAATCAGCAGAAGAAGAAACCTCAACATATATCAAATTTCAAAAACACATATAGATCAATGAAAATAAACGAATATATGAAAAAAATACTACAAACACAACAATTCCCAACTCAAAAAATAAAAATACAACATTTTTCAACTACCACAATAAAAAGACAACCTAAAGCACATAATCACCAAATCAGTTTGTAAAAAATACAACTTGAAGAAGAAGTTGTAATGAACAAGTCCTTGTGCGTCAATATCAGCTGCAAACATTCAAACCTAAAAAAATTCAATACTGAAATTAAAAGTATCAGCTTCAAAGAAAAAGCTCCAAGAATGTCACACATTCATTTCTGATTTGAAATTAGAAACTCAAATTTTTAATTCAACAGCAAAAGTACTCGGACCAATATTTTAGGAGCCAAATGACAAATTTTAGCATATACTAGAAACTTAGATTTTAGAAACTCAGATTTTAAAGATTATTTTTACTTACACTTGTGATCCCTCTAAAAAGTGATGGAGGATTCACCAGAGCAAAAAAGAATGTTGTAGAAACTCACGATTGGCTGAATAAGAGATGAGAGATTTGTCAATATCGTTACAATGATGCACGGTGCATAAGGGTGAAAGGTAGGGTCGAATTTGTCGAAAATATGGTAAAAGAATGAAACGATGATGTTACAACATGAAATGATACGGATGTCGGAATGGTACAGTGGTACGGTTGAGAAAGAATGGTGAAGAGGATTTTTAGGGATTTAGATGAAAAAGAGGTAAAAAGGGAATCTTTGGAAAAGAGGGAAGCAACACACACTTAATATAATGTTAGCCACGTTCATGACCATGACAAATATTTGTTGTAGAAGATTTGATCAAGATTTATCTACAAAAAAAATATGAACATAATCAATTTCAATAATTTACAAACGCATTCTGAAAAAAAAATACAATTCAGAATTAAGCAAGGACTAAATTGAAGCCTAAATTTTAACTGCAAATAGGGATGGCAATGGGTAGAGTTTGAGTAGGGTACTATAGTACCCGTCCCCATAACCGAGATTTAAAAAATACCAATGCCCATGCTTGTACCGTCTTGAGTATCAACTTTAATACCTGTACCCTTACCCTTTGGGTACCTAAGTGCCCGTACCCATACCCATTACCCACACTTTAACTATAAAAAAAATTGATATTGTTGTGATTAAATTTAAAAACTATCCAAATATCTTAAATCCAATTATAAAGTATTATAAAACAAAATATTTTCTAACTCAACATTTCAAATGAACACTCGTTACAATACATATTCAAATATCCATAATAATATTTTATGAAGTTGCTAGTCATACGACAATATTATTCATGATCTGTAAAAACAATTAACATAAAGTTGCAAGTATAATTATAAAATCACAATTAATAAGACATAACTATTAATTATAAAGTCACAATTATTTACCTATTCATCATAATCAAATTCTTATAAAGTTTGCAAATATTTATCTTTCAATTATAAATATTGTAGTGGTCCAATGATATTAATAGATGTTAAAATATAAAACAAAACAATTAATTAAACCAAACACTAATATAATAAATAAATAATATATTTATATAAGTGCAGGTGCGGGGTGGGTACTATAGTACCTGTACCCGCACCCATACCCATTTAATTTTTCGGATAATTACTCGTCCCCATGTCCAAAGCCATTATGCGGGTTTTTACCCTACACATTATGGGTTTTTTGTGTGGGTACCCACTAGGTCTGGATCTAATTGCCATCCCTACAAGTCATACGACGATATTATTCGAGATATGTAAAAACAATTAACATAAAGTTGCAAGTATAATTATAAAATCATGATTAATAAGACATAAATATTAGTTATAAAGTCACAATTATTTATCTATTCATCATAATCAAATTCTTAAAAAGTTTGCAAATGTTTATCTTTCAATTATAAATATTGTAGTGGTCCAATGATATTAATAGATGTCAAAACATAAAAGAAAATAATTAATTAAACTAAAAACTAATATAATAAATAAATAATATATTTATATAAGTGCGAATGAGGTGGGTACTATAGTACTTGTACCCGCACCCATACTCACTTAATTTTGTGGGTAATTACCCGTCCCCATGCCCATACCCATTATGCGGCTTTTTACCTTATCCATTGTGGGGGTTTTTTTTTGCCGGTACCCACTTGATTTGGATCTAATTGCCATCCCTAGTAAATAGATACTCAAGACTGAAGAAAAAAATCATCGAAAGCATAAAAGAGTAGTCTTATATTTTAAAGAAAGAAACACTTGTTCAAGTTAGAAATATTTTCTAAGTGTTCTTTTCTTAGTGTGAGAGCTATTACTATTATCAACTTTGTTAGTAGCAACTACTTGAGTTCAAATCTTTTGTATCCAACCCGATAGTGGTTTAGTTCCTTTTTCAATATGAGGTTGTCAAGTTGTTAGGAGAAGCCTTTGTTTATAGGGTCAAGGTGGTTAGTTCCTCAAAAGTCTGGGGTTGCTAGGTTGTTTGGGAACACTGCCTTGGAGCGTCACGTGCTTTGTAATTCAAGGTATTTGAATTAGTGGATTAAAGCTTCCTGAATGAGGGAACTGGATGTAGCCAAGTTAGTGGTTAACCAGGAAAAAATCTACGTGTCAAATTATTTATATTTTCATTGCTTGCTGCCTCAAAATCCGATTGCTTTTACACAAGTAAGTCACCAAAATCGAACTAGTTTTTTTATTTAAATATAAATTATCCAAAAATTATCAATTTTAGCAAACACAATTCAACCTCCCCTTCTCGTGTTTGCACATTCACACCCATCTACCACTGGAATCAAATTTCTTTTCTCGCGAATGTCACTTCTACTATTGTTTCTTTTTCTTTCTCGTATTATTATTATGACACTGATGCCCTTTTCTTATTATAATAATGCTTCTCACTTGTAGCAATTAGGGATATAAATTCTCTTCTGTTCACACTCATGGGGCCAAGCCCAATAATTCACATATTCACTCTTTCTTTTTTTTACTTTATAAATAACACTAATAAGTATATCTAGTGGGTCCTAATTAAGAGTGAACCCATCAAATAAGTCTCTCACTCAAAACTCAAGTGAGAATGTATTGTTCAACCATAATTGTATTCTTTATACAACTGATCATCTTTGATATAGACAAGGTCTTGATTATCATATTTGAACCATTTTTATTAATATAAATCTTTTTAATTAAAAATGACTTTTATCTCAGTGAATATTGTATCAAGTGATATTGTACTATGTGCGATATAATATTTGATCATAAATAAACAAGTTAGAATTAAATATATAAGTGGTTTATACATGAAAATAATGTACCATTTTTGGAACGGTACTTTGACTCATGGAAACAATCTCTTTCATGAATCGCAAAATAGAGTACCTACAAACTATGTTGTTATCTTGGTGAACAAAATTACATTTTCAGTAACACATACTAGTCAAACTAACTATGTTCAAGTTTTCTTAACCTTTTAGCTTAGTACGACCAAGTTGTTGAGGAAGTCAAGCACTATTGGGATAGGTTACAAGAGAATCAATTTAGGTTTTCAAAAAACACTCTCACAAGAGAGTGTTTACAAAGTTATATTCTCATAAACGCATCTCAGCACTTAGGTAACACGAATATTTAAGAGTGTAGAGGAGGTTGTATATGCTTATAGATGTGTGTTTCATATGTATTTCAAGTGAGGAATGCATGTCCTTTTATAGAGATCATTTAAGGTTTTTAGTTGTTGCCTTGATTTTATGAAATGAACCTAAATCATTCAGTTTTTGTATCAAATCTTTTGAGATTGATTTGTCATAGAAAATTTACAAAATGAGTCATTATAATTAATTCAACGTATCTTGGTATGAAGATAGAGAAGCAGATGATACAACTATCATAGCATGTCACATAGTTCTTCAAATCAACTTGGTTCTTACAATCTCCCCCTTTTTGATGATGACAAACATCTAATTTTGGGAACAATTTATTTTATTAGAATATGCACATTTAACTCATATGATGAAAAATATTCTAACACATAATTTTATGTGCATTAGTAACAAAAGTTCATAAAAGACAAAATTTATTGCTAAAAGTTCCCAAAAATACATTCTCCCCTTTTGTCATTAGATAAAAAAGAGGAAAAGAAACAATAAAAACAAAAAAAAA
>JBBPBR010000003.1:40942690-40959582 GCA_037974775.1 Cicer pinnatifidum
TTTTTTTAATAATCAAGACTAACAAAAAATATCAAGACTAACAATCAATAAACTATATTAATACGTATCAAGACTTATAACAAAAAATAATAATATCATCAATTTTAATAATGTTTTTTTAAAAAATAGTTATATTAAAATCAATAAGTTTTACATGTGTTTGAAACTTTTATTTATCATATATTATGTTAACAACAAAATTTCTATTTTTTTTTATAAATTAATCTATAATAACACATATTACTAATCTATATTTTAAAAATAATATAAATATATTTATAATATCACATGTATATTTTATTAATCTAAATTTAAAATGTATAAAATACTAACTTGATGTCAGGTAGTGTCTGACTTGAAGCTTTCACGTACAGAGCTTAAAACTCTTCGAAGTAATTAACAACCACTGTCAAAATAAAAATTCAATAATATTAATTACATAAATAACTTCAAATCAAAAATAAAATTAAAAATAAAATAGTAAATATATAATATAATATAAACTTACCAAAATTGAAGCAACGTTGGAGGAATATTTTTTGTAGAAAGAAGGTGGAGAGAAAATTTAGAAGGAGGGTTTAGAGAGAAGTTAGAAGTGAAAAATGATGAGAGGATTGGAGTAATATATATAGGATTTGGTTGATCCTTTGTGGCGGCCAAAGAAGCCACAAATGTAACGCGTATAAAACTTTGTGGCGACTTGGGCGGCCAATAAATGCCACGTAACTTTATTCTTTTGTGGCGGTCTTTGCAGCCACAAAATGCAAAGGCTCAGGCTTTTGTGGCGGCCTTTGCAGCCACAAAGTGTAACGGCCCTTCAGGCATTTGTGGCAGCCTTTACCCTCACAAAATTAAGATTTTGTGGCTGCCTAAGCCCTCAAAAATCACAACGTTGTGATTTTGTGAAGGCTTAGGCAGCCACAAAATCCACCTAAATTTTTAAACATTTGTGAGGGCTTTTTCAGCCACAAATAAAGACCAATTTCAATTTTTGTATTTGTGAGGGCTTTTTCGGTCACTAATTTGTGAGGGTTTTTTTCAGCCACAAATTAGGGTTTTTCTTGTAGTGAATGTTCATCTACTACAATTTATTTCTCTGACCCCCTCCTCACAGTTTTGCAACATGACCTCCTACAACATGAATTACGTTGACAATGAATTTGTCAACTCTATGTCCCAAAACTAATCTTACCTTGTTCCAAATCCTGACAATCTCCAAGTGGGGATGACATTTCCCACAAAAGTTGTGCCAATGCAGTGTGTAAAAGAATATCATATGGACAATTCTATGAGCTTCATCATTGCATATTTTGATAGCACTAGATGGATTGTCAGTGGTAAAAATAAAAATTATATGTGGAGATGTAGAATCTTAAATGAAAAGAAATCAAACATTTGGAAGATCACAAAACTAGAAAGGCCACACACATGCTCATCAATAATGGTTTCACAAGATTACCAACAACTCTCTTTGGTTGTTATTTGTGAAAGCATCCTACAAATGGCAATGAAGGATACCATAATATTAGTTTCAGTATTGATTGTAGATATACGATCTCGCTACACAGATTCCACTACTTATAGAAAGACGTGGATTGCAAAACCAAAGGCCATTGAGAGAATATACAGGAATTGGGAAGAATCATATAAAGAGCTTATGAGGTGGATCCTTGCTTTCAAACATTATCTTCTAGACACTATTACTGATATTGAATTGCGGCCCTTTACTGAGGATGGCCAAAGAGTTCCTAGCAAAGTTGTCTTCCATCGCCTCTTCTAGAGATTCCAATTATGTATCAAAGGGTTTGATCATTGTAAACCAATTAGTTCATTTGATGGATCATGGTTGTATGGGAAGTATCATGGGACCTTACTAATGGCAATCACCCAGGATGGTGATGGTCATACCATTCATATAGCATACACCATTGTTGAGGGTGAAACATCAGATGCATGGTTTTTCTTTCCCAGTCGTCTACGAATGTTTGTCACACCTAAGCCAAACCTTTGCTTGATGTCGGATAGAAACGAGTCAATTAAAAGTGATGTTAGGCATGTAAGCAACAATTGACATCATGTATTTCGCATTCAACATATATCACAAAATGTCTTGAGGACTTTCAAAAATTGCCAAATGAAAACTATTATAACCATCATGGGTTAGTATTTTTTATTTATATATATATATATATCTCACACATATTTTTGTTTTCATATTTTTGTTTTCAAAATGTCTATAACAATATCATCTTTTTTTCCAGGCATCACATACTACAGAAGATAAATCAGTGATTCGAGTCAAGATGTAGTGAAATGGCTATTGAGACAAAATCTCAATTTAATGTTTTGATGAAAACAAACAAAAAGTTAATTAAAGACTATTAATTATGATTCAAAATGTTTTGGTATTTAACATGCGCATTTGAGTGTGTTAAAACAAGATAGGTATCAAATATTACAAAGCAGATCTCATTAAAATCAAAGAAAACAAAAGCAGTAAAACGAAGATTGATCTTGAAGTAGTTCTGGAAAACGAAGAACGACCTTCGTTTTTGGCAGAAACAAGAATAATCAGTTTCTTTGTTAGAGATTAGATCCTGGAAGCTTTATTCATCTCATATCTTCATCAAAGAATAAGCAAGGATCAATCTAATTCACGATCATTGCAGAATTCGAAGGATCAAAGATATGCTACATAAAAAGCTTCAAACAAGATCATTCTTCAAGTGAGGCAATTGCAAGTACAAAGTTGCAAGCTGTAAAAGTACACGGTTGATTGTACTTTCAATCTAGACCTACACACGTGACTGAAAAGCAAGCAATCATCTCAAACAACTAACACAATCACAAGTACAAGTCAGCTCCCAACAAATTCGAAGAATGATCTTGGATGTCAAGAACGTTCCTGGATTTAGCATAATCACTCTTGCTTTATGACTGGCATTATCCAACCACTCCTTCATGACAGCTGGCCCTATTTCAACGGACATATGAGCTGTCCTAAAGAGCTCTATTAAAGCTTATAAATACAACTTAAAGATAAAGAACAAGACACAACTCAAAGTGCCACGAAAAACATCAATCATTCAATCATACTCAAGCTTGTCAAAATCATTCTCAAGCCTGCAGTTCTTTTCTTTTGTGTTGTGTTAGAATCTGTAATAATTGAGTTCTAAATATGGAATCTATTTCTCAAAATAGAGTTGAGCAATACTATGATTCTAATACTCTTAAAATCATCACTTTGTAACTCAAGGCTATTTTTGATAACATAGCTTGAGTAGTGTGTAAAAATCATTTTAGGTTCTAAAAGGTAGCTTGCAAAATCCTTTCTAGGTAGAAAGGTAGAAATTGTGTAAAGATCAAGATTGATCCGTGAAAACTAAGAACGACCTTGGCTTGAACACTTAGTGGAAAATATCACATTTGTGAGGATTGGACGTAACCCGTGTTTGGGTGAACCAGGATATATGCTTGTGTGATATCTTTATCCCCATCTCTATTTATTATATGCTATACAATCAGTTTTTATATTCATAAAATTGATATTGCTATTTCACACTAACCAAGATCAATATTCGTTTATAACCAAGATCAATGTTGAGTTAAACTTTCAGTTTTTAAACAGAAATTTTACAAAGAGGTGATTATAATTCAAACCCCCTTCCTTATAATTGATATTATTACTTTAATTAGTATCAGAGCTCGGTCTGAAAAGTTGAACACCTAACAAGTGTTAGAGAAAAGATCTAGAAGAAAAATGTCAAAAGATATGTACATTGTTGAAGGAGGGTCATCATATAGACCACCTTACTTTGGTGGCACAAACTATTATTTCTGGAAAAGAAAAATGCAGCTATTTCTGAAATCTCGAGATACATGAATGTGGCGCATCATTACATATGGAGATTTCATACCAAGAGTCGACCAAAATGATTCAACCTCTACTGAAAATAAAGAAGCATATTGGATAGCAGAAGAAAAATCTAAGGTACTCCTAAACTCTAAAGCTCAATTATTCTTATCGTGTGCTTTGAGTAGAGAAGAATGCGAAAGAGTTGATGCATGCAAAATTGCTAAAGAAGTATGGGACACATTACAAACTCATCATGAAGGAACAAGCCATGTGAAAGAAACAAGGATTGATATATGCGTAAGAAAGTTTGAATTCTTTGAAATGAATGAAGGAGAAACCATTGATGAGATGCACTCAAGATTCACAACCATTGTAAATGAAATGCACTCCTTAGGGAAAACATACTCAGTACAAGATAGAGTTAGAAAGATCATGAGATGTCTTCCAATAATATGGAGACCAATGGTGACATCCATAAGCCAAGCCAAGAATCTTGATGTACTTGGACTGGAGGAACTGATTGGAGAATTACGAGCACATGAAGTGTTGCTACAAGAAGACAAACTAATCAAAAAGGACAAAGCAATAGCTTTGTATGCAACTCAAGAAAGTACACCATTACAAACAGATGAGGAATCAGAAAAAATCGAACAAGAAGATGTTGATAAAGAGATAGTTTGTCTTACAAGAAAGATACAAAGAATGTTGATAAGAAGGGATCAAATCAAAAAGGGATTTCCATATAAAAAGGAATTCAAAACTAAAATAGATAAAATCAAAATCACTTGCTTTGGCTACAACAAATAAGGACATTACAAAACTGAATGTTCATTAACCAAAAAGGTGCCAAAGAAATTCCCTTTCAAAAAGAAGTCAATGATGGCAACCTGGGATGATTATGATGAATCAGAAACAGATGAACCCGAAAAGGAAATATGTGTTTGATGGCAAACATTGAAGATACAGAGGTAACAAATTCTGAACCATGTCTTGTATGTAAACAAATGGAAACTGAATTTGACAATTTGCTAAATCATTCAAATTTTCTCATTCAAAAGTGTAGTTCTTTTAAAGAAAAATTTCACAAGGAAAAAGAAGAGAAAGAGAAAATTCAGGCTATGAATGATAAACTTAAAGATATCATTCAAAATCTGAAAGAATCTCAACTCAAAAATCTTGAATCTGAAAATTCAAAAAGTCAAGATCGATCATCGTTTCAAACGGAGAACGTTCTTCTCAAGGCTGAAGTTGAAATTCTTAAAAATGATTTAACAAACTTCATTAAAGCTACTGAAACTTTTCAAAGAATCATGGGATCCCAAGTAGGAATATTTGATAAAGTTGGTCTTGGTTTTAATCAAACGCAAAAAACAAAAAAGTATGAAAACTTTTTTGTTCTAGAAAGAAAGGAAGAAAAATATAAAACCAAATGCTCATATTGTAAGAAACTTGGACATTTGGAATTTGCTTGCTACTTTAAGAAAAAAGATGAAAAGATTAAAAGCAAAAGGTTTTTTAATAGGAAATATCGTTCTACAAATAAAACTGAATCAATTTTGAAAAATCTGCAAAAAGGAGAACGTTCTCCAGGTTGTTCTCAAAATGAAGAACGTTCTCTAGGTTGTTCTCAAAACGAAGAACATTCTAGAAGAAAAGCAAAACCTTCTCCAGCAAGTCTGGAAAAAGGAGAATGATTTGAAATTTCATCAAAATCAATTTCAAAGCCGTTTAAAACTCAGATTTTGAAAACTTATCCAAAACCAACAACAAAGTGTTCCTATTGTTCCAAGAAAGGCCACTTCGAGTCAACTTGCTATTTTAAAAAGAGATCAAGTTTTAAAAAATCTTCTAAAAGAAGATATACTAACCATCAAGGACGTTCTTCTCAAGGCTGAAGTTGAAATTCTTAAAAATGATTTAACAAACTTCATTAAAGCTACTGAAACTTTTCAAAGAATCATTGGATCCCAAGTAGGAATATTTGATAAAGTTGGTCTTGGTTTTAATCAAACTCAAAAAACAAAAATGTATGAAAACTTTTTTGTTCTAGAAAGAAAGGAAGAAAAATATAAAACCAAATGCTCATATTGTAAGAAACTTGGACATTTGGAATTTGCTTGCTACTTTAAGAAAAAAGTTGAAAAGATTAAAAGCAAAAGGTTTTTTAAAAGGAAAGATCGTTCTACAAATAAAACTGAATCAATTTTGAAAAATCTGCAGAAAGGAGAACGTTCTCCTGGTTGTTCTCAAAATGAAGAACGTTCTCCAGGTTGTTCTCAAAACGAAGAACATTCTAGAAGAAAAGCATAACCTTCTCCACAAAGTCTGGAAAAAGGAGAATGATTTGAAATTTCATCAAAATCAATTTCAAGGCCGTTTAAAACTCAGATTTTGAAAACTTCTCCAAGACCAACAACAAAGTGTTCCTATTGTTCCATGAAAGGACACTTCGAGTCAACTTGCTATTTTAAAAAGAGATCAAGTTTTAAAAAATCTTCTAAAAGAAGATATACTAGCCATCAAGGACCCAAACAAATATGGGTACCAAAATTATTACTAACTTGTGATGCAGGAACATAATCCAATAATCAAGAAAGAACATTGATACATGCACAAAGCATGCTCAATACACATGAATGGAAAAGTATGATTCAATATCTCATTTCAAAAATTTGGAGTGTCTATAACCCTTGGAAACATTAACAAATCAAAGGTACATGTATCATTTTATTTCGTTTCTATATATGCGCTTATTATCATGTTCAAAATTAAAATGTTGTCTCTTGTTAAAGATGACAAAGAGCATAGTGGCATTTCCCTTGTATTTTGAATTTTTTTTATTTAAAAAATATATATTAATCCTATAACATTCAGGGGGAGTTTTCAGAAAATGTTATTTTTCTTAAAACTGGAGTGTATTCATTGTTTTATATCCTTTGTATTCCCCAACCTTTTTGTGTTGACAAAGGGGGATAATTATTTTAGATTTTATGTTGGTTCAAAAATCTGAAGCATATTCTGAGGGGGAGATTTTAAAGCTCTCTATGATTAAAATTATAATCAAAATTAAAATCTAAATGAACATGTTTTTTATCAACAAAAAGTGGGAGATTGTTGAGACAAAATCTCAATTTAATGTTTTGATGAAAACAAACAAAAAGATAATTAAAGACTATTAATTATGATTCTAAATGTGTTGGTATTTAACATGTGCATTTGAGCGTGTTAAAACAAGATAGGTATCAAACATTTTAAAACAATCTTCGTTTTTGGCATAAACAAGAATAATCAGTTTCTTTGTTAGAGATTGGATCCTGGAAGCTTTATTCATCTCATATCTTCATCAAAGAATAAGCAAGGATCAATCTAAGTCATAATCATTACAGAATTCGAACGATCAAAGATATGCTTCATAAAAAGCTTAAAACAAGATCATCTCAAAGCAAGCAAGCAATCATCTCAGACAACTGACACAATCACAAGTACAAGTCAGCTCATCACCAACAAATTCGAAGAACGATTTTGGATGTCAAGAACGTTCCTGGATTTAGCATAATCACTTTTGCTTTATGACTGGCTTTATCCAACCACTCCTTCATGACAGATGGCCCTATTTCAACCGACATATGAGCTGTCCTAAAGCTCTATTAATGCTTATAAATATAGCTTAAAGATAAAGAACAAGACACAACTGAAAGTGCCAAGAAATGCATCATTCATTCAACCATACTCATGCTTGTCAAAATCATTCTCAAGCCTGCAGTTCTTTTCTTTTGTGTTGTGTTAGAATCAGCAATAACTGAGTTCTAAATACATAATCTATTTCTCAAACAAGAGTTAAGCAATACTAAGATTCTTATACTCTTAAAATCATCACTTTGTAACTCAAGGCTATTTTTGATAACATAGCTTGAGTAGTGTGTAAAAATCCTTTTAGGTTCTAAAAGGTAGCTTGCAAAATCCTTTCTGAAATATTGTAAGGTAAACCTGTGAAAAATCCTTTCTAGGTAGAAATTGTGTAAAGATCAAGATTGATCCGTGAAAACCAAGAACGATCTTGGCTTGAACACTTAGTGGAAAATCTCACATTTGTGAGGACTGGACATAACCTGTGCTTGAGTAAACCAGGATATATGCTTGTGTGATATCTCTATCTCTATTTATTATATGCTTTACAACCAGTTTTTATATTGATAAAATTGAAATTGTTGTTTTACACTAACCAAGATCAATCTTCGTTTATAACCAAGATCAATCTTGAGTTAAACTTTCAATTTTTAAATAGGAATTTTACAAAGAGACAATTATAATTCAAACCCCCTTCCTTATAATTGATATTGTTACTTCAATGGTGCGATGATATTCCAAAGGAACAATGGCTACAAGCATATGAGGAATGTAGACGTTGGGGACACATGACAACTAACCTTTATGAGTGCATGAACAATGTATTAAAGGTGACACACAATCTTCCAATCAGTTCTTTGGTGCAAGCAACATACTACAAAGTGACTGAAAAATTTGAATAAAGAGGGACACATGCCCAAGCAATGATGGCATTGAGTTTGATTTACTCAAATACAATCATTCAAAACCTTAACAAGGAACGAGCAATATTGAATTCCCATGAAGTTGTTATTCACAATCGACCCATAGTATCTTTACAATTAAGGAGTTGGTTCGTCCGCCAAGCAATCGTCCTATAGAGACATTCATGGTAGACCTCGACAAACGACGGTGTGATTGTGGTGAATTTCAGGCACTACACTATCCATGTTCACATGTCATCGTCGCTTGTTCATTTATTCACCGAGACTACATGATGTATGTGTCTTCCAAGAATACATTGAAATGGATCAATGGGAGAAAACTACACTCCCCAAGAGATGTGGTTTGTGTCGAAACGAGGGACATTGCAAGAATGAATGCACATATCTTACTAATGCTACCAATGGAAATTAGTTAATTATAATAAAATTAGTTAATTTTGTATTTATATGTTTAATTATAATATTTAATTAAATTTTATTATTTTTATGGACTCAATTTTTTTTAATTTTTTAATAATTATTAAAAGTAATATTTAATTAGATAATTATTATAAAAAATTAACATTGTATTTATTTATTTAATTCAAATAATAATTACTTAAATTAATAATTAATAAAATTTATTTTCAAACCTAACCTATGTGAAATCATAAAAAGAAATAATGAGGAAGTTCTTTTCTCTAGAACTAGAAAGAAAAATATGTATGTTTTATATCTTCATGAATTACGTGATGAATCCTGCTTCATGTCTATCAATAAAGACAAATGAATTTGGTATACGCAAACAGGACATGTTAGCCTAAAAACCATTTAAAAAATTTATAAACTAGAACTTGTTAGAGGATTACCAAAACTGAATTTTGATAAAGATAAAGTATGTGAAGCATGCGCTAAAGGAAAACAAGTTAAAAACAGTTTTAATTCAAAATATTTCATTTCCACAAACAGAATTCTTGACCTAGTTCACATAGATCTTTTTGGCGCTATTAAAACAACAAGTTTAGGAGGAATAAAATATGTTTTTGTTATTGTTGATGACTTATCACGATACACTTGGGTGTTATTTTTAAAACAAAAAGATTATCCTTTTGTTGCCTTCAAAATCTTTTGTAAAAAGGTACAAAATGAAAAAGATTCTAGTATTATTTCTATAAGAAGTGATCATGGAGGAGAATTCATAAATGTCTATTTTAAAACCTTCATTGATGAACTTGGCATTTCTCATAATCTATCTTATTCAAGAACTCCTCAACAAAATGGAGTTGTTGAAAGAAAAAATAGAACCTTACAAAAAATAGCAAGAAAAATCTTGGAAGAGTCTAATTTTGAAAAATATTTTTGGGCTGAAGCTATCAATACCTCATGCTACATTCTAAACCTTTTATCAATAAGAAAAATCATCAACAAAACACCATATGAAATCTGGAAAAATAAAAAACCAAACATCTTATATTTTCACATTTTTTGATCTTATTGTTATATTTTAAATAACAAAGAAAACCTTGGAAAGTTTGATGCAAAATCGGACAAAGCTATATTTTGGGTTACTCAACCAATTCTAAAGGGCTTCACTTTATCAATCTAAAAACTAAAATTATTGAAATCAGCATGCATATATTATTTGATGATCTTGATTTGAGTAAAAGAGATGAGGAAGAAGAACATTGTGGGCAGCAGCAACGAAATCTTCCCTATGAAACCCAGATTGGTAAACAATCTCCGTTTCGTTCTCCTCCTCAAAATCAAATCATTGGAGATATAGCTAATGGAATTAGAACAAGAATGTCATTCTAGGATGATGGCAACAACAGCATGGAACTGATCTCCCAAATTGAACCAAAATCAACCAACGAAGCCATAGTTGATCAATCTTGGATTGAAGCAATGAAGGAAGAACTTCTTCAATTTGAAAAGAATGAAGTCTGGACTCTTGTTCCAAATCCGCAAGATCAAAACATTGTAGGAACAAGATGGGTATTCAGAAATAAGCTAGATGAAAAAGGTAAGGTTGCATATGCATCTCATAAACTTATTAAACTTTTTCAAAATGGATGCTAAAAGTGCATTCTTAAATGGTTTTTTAAATGAACAAGTTTATGTGCGTCAACCTCCCAGTTTTGAAGATCAATCAAAACCAAATCATGTTTTTAAACATACCAAGGCTCTATATGTGTTAAAACAAGCACCAAGAGCTTGGTATGAGAGACTTAGTTCTTTTTTAATCAAATGGATTTTCCAAAGGAAAAATTGACACTACACTATTCAAGAAAACAAATAAAAATGATTTACTTATTGTTCAAGGGTATGTCGATGACATTATCTTTGGATCAACTAATGAGAAAATGTGTGATACTTTTTCAAAACTCATGCAAAGTGAATTTGAAATGAGTATGATGGAAGAATTAAGATACTTTATTGGCTTACAAATTAAGCAACATGAAGATGGCATTTTTATATATCAAGAAAAATACATAAAAGATTTCTTGACGAAATATAAAATGAATGAAGTCAAAATCATGATTACTCCCATGCATCCATCTTCTTCATTAGACAAAGATGAAAATGGAAAATCGATTTCTGAAAAAGAATATAGGGGTGTGGTAGGATCATTGCTTTATTTAATTTCTAGTTGTGACACCCTAAACCCCAAAATAATATATACAAAAATTTATATCATATTTTTATAAAATTTGGACCGGATAAATAAAAATCTATTTCCAAGAAAATAATTTTTTTTTTATTTAGGATACCACGTTTCTCAAAAATCAAAAGGAACACTTTAAATTTATTTTCTCTATTAAAATAGTGCAATATCAATAAGCTTGATTTAAGTATAATTACTTGATTTAATTCTAAAATTTTACTAGTACTACTAAGGTTTTCATACAAAAATTCGTTTCAAATTAATTAAATGAGTAAAATACAAATTAAAACCCTTATTCCCAGTAACACCTATCAGAGCGGGGTTTCTCGCAAACTTGAACTTCAAGACTCATTAACCTGTAACATTTGCAATTTCGCAAGCGCAGGGCCAAGTCATTCAATCACAAACAACGAAGGAGGTGAGTTTCGAAATCATATTGATAGTATAATACAAGTAAGAAGAACACACAAATAAAAATCATAATAGAACTGTATGATTACACAAACATTGTTCAAGAAAAATATCACATTAAAAAGTCAAAATCACTCAAGGAAAATCAATACATTTCACTATAACATCAAATCGTCAAAGAGAAATTATAATCACTTGCGATACACATTAATCACAACAAAAATAATCACAAGAAAATGCAATGATATGCATGAGCTTAGACTCTACTTCATAATGTAGTACCATTCTAACTCTGAAGTACTTGCTTAAGAGGCTTAATACTATGCCATCATCCCGGTGGACGGACAATTCAAATTGACCCTGTCTTCATAGATCCCCTCAACTCAACCCGAGACACATATATGTGACAGTCGAGGTAAACGTTTGTTGCATGGTAGCTCCCGACATTTGGAGTGGTACCTCCAAGTCACCTAGGAATTCCTCACCCGAATACCTCCAAGGTCTAACAATCTTTCCTTTAGGCTCAACAGCAGACCGCCACGATCAAGCTCATTCAGTTGTACTTCCCCAGAATCACTAGGTTTGTCAGGCCCTACCTATATGATGACAAAATAATCTCCACTTCACAAATTCTCAATATTTATTTTCTCCCCTAGTTAGCTTAGACTACTCCATTAAGAGCATCATCTTTATGAATCATCATTATCTCATCAACTATGGGGTACTTCAATATTCTTATCACAATTTTATAACGTCATTAATCTTACATAATCATGATCATCATATAAACTCATCACAATTTTATAACATCACTATCATCAATCAAACATCATCATTAAAATCACATAAACATATGTCATACAATGCATCCATCTTTTATTATCACATCACATAAAATTCGACTAATCAAACATAAGCACATAATTTCATTCATCATCAAACATCACAACAATATCAAATATCAAATACCATAAAATTATTCAAAATTATATCAATCAATACCTTATAAACATTTATATTTAACATTTTAACCTCACAATCATTTTTCACCGTGGTGAACCCCAGAAAAATTATGCTTTAGTAGATAACATTTTAATCCTTTGAAATCAACAACATTATTTTCTCTCTCCATAAAGTTACAACCTATGTGCCAATTTTTTGCACAAACAATCAGCATACCCTCTTCTCTCTCTTTAATGCACGCATCAGAAGTATGGGTGGAGCCAACTTTCTTTTCTCACAAATTTCCATTATTGGCACCAATTGGACCTTTCATAAAAAATTAATGAATCTAGAAAAATATTTATTAACAATTACTACAGGCAAAATCAAATACTATGTCTCAACTCTTATTACAATAATCTCCAGATTTCAAAACACCAGTAGCTCTCCACCAAAATTCGGTTGGGATTCCCTAAACCTCTAGATTTGTAATCGAACCTTGAAGATAAGGTTCAAGTGAATCCATCAATGATAGATAGTGTATGAAATTAGATTTAAATGGATAATTTAGATATTTAAGTTAGATGTAAAATTTTATATTTTAGTTGGATTTACTTAGCCTTTAGGTCTTTTATTATTATCCACTATAAGCTTTATATATCTAGTATCATTAAGACCTTTAAAATTTTCCAAATTCGATGATAAATTATGTTTTTATACTTTGTTATAACTAGTTTATCTCTTGTTTTTTTTCTTTCCTTAACATAAAATCATAATTTTGTTTGTCTTTTTTTAAAAGAGTCTATCATTCTCTCTTTCTTTTTCTTTTTACTATTTCTCTTTATCTTTGAATCTCTCAATGTGTTTTCTCTTTCTTTTATTTATTCTCCATTCAACCTACTGAGATCTATATATGTTGGTTAAATTTTACTGTTTCATTTCAAAAACTTTATCATTTTATAAAAATAGTTTGTTCTCATCCAAACCAAAAGATACTATTTAATTATAAATAAAAGTATTTCTCAAAAAATATATAATAATTTCACAAACTAAATTTCTATTCAGCAAAATATCATTTGTAGGAAATGGAGTGCTGTTGTTCGCTCCAATTCCAAAATTTTATCTTTCCTAAAATCATAATGACCATATAATAAAGGGATGAAGAGCTTAATAGTATGTTTGATTGGAGTAAAAATAGTGGAAAGAAAATTTAGAAAGAAAAAAAACTCTAGTTTGGTTTGCAATGAAAAAATGTAAGAAAATAAAGTTTCAGTGGAACCACATTAAAATGCTTTCACACCCAAAGTTGGAGAGAAAGTTGAATGGAGAAAGGGTTTGTAGAAAAGAATAAAAACGGTCAATAAAAGATACATACCCCTAATTTTTATATTATCATGTAATACTTTAAATTATACATCTCTTGCATTTCTCTCACTTTCTATTCAATTTCACTCCGACAACTTAAATTTATCTATCACTTTCTATTCAATTTCAGTCTTTCTACATTTTTTCTCTTATTTTCTTTTCTTCCACTTTTTCTTCTCATCCAAAAAAAATATTAATCTTTGTTAGAAATTAGAATAGATGATGTAAGACAAACATTGCAATGATAAAAACAAAAACAACACATGTAAACTCAACTAAAGTCGTTAATCTTATTATTACATCATAGATTGTTTACTTAAATGAAAATAAATTTTATGTATATGGTAGAAATTTAATGGTACGGTTATTATATTATAAAATGACCATAATAAGTAGTTAGTGCATGTTTAAAGCCTAAATAATTAATTAATTGTTGTCTGTCGGTCTTCTTTTCAAAATTACTTAAAAAGAAAGTAGGAAGAGGTGCTCAATATTCTTTAATTATTATTCACTTTAAAATAAAGATGCTCTGTCATTCTTCCATGCACCAACTGATGCTGTCGTCGGTTGGTAATACATCATAATCCAGAAAAATAGAACTATAGAAGCATATCTCATTATTAAAATAGTACTAATTAAGTTAGAAAGAGACATATTAGCAGAAGATGGTCAACTTCAACAGGACCTTAAAGGTACAATATTTTATTTTGTTTCTGCTAACATTTAATTATTCTTTTTCTAATTTTGTGGTTTGGAAAGTGATGATTATAAAGACAAACAACGATCTTTAGGTGATACTGGACCATGATTTGCTTAGTTATATAACTTCCAAGCAACTTGCCATTCACACGCATTTTTGTTATTTATTTTTTGTGTCTATTTTAAAATATTCAATTCAAGACATGGGTAGAAAGTGGCAAATGGTTTTAGTATTAGTTTCAATTATTATTTAATACTCCTTCCCACAACAATCTACAGAGGTGTTTCCGGACAACCTTAGGTCAATTTTAGATAAATCTATTATCCAATCTTTACTAGTGTAGAAATATCTTTTTAAGTTAATTAAAAATAATTTTTTAAATCAGTTCTATATCAGATTTAAAAATAAATTATTTAAATAATTATTCGTTGTTAAGTTGATTAAACCTCAATCAAAAATAAAAATATTTTTCCTCTCTATATATATACATAACTAAAATTTATTACCAACTAAAATTTCATAAACAATTATAATTTTATACAAAACTTATTTAGAACATAGAGTATACAAATCTCATATATATGTACAAAAGTTATGTAAATAAAAAATATACTATTTAAAGAATAGAGACTATCTATTAAAATTTACAATAAAATCTAATAATACCGACTCATTTATATCACCAAAAATCAGTATACAGATTGAAAAACTCATACTCGTCAAATTATGTTGGAAAAGTGTTTTATAACTTCTCATCTCTTTTCTTTTTTTCATCACACTCATGTAAAGTTTGCAATACGTTTGAAAATTATATAACCAAACAAACACACATAACATTACACCATAACGAACTCCATATTCTAAAAAAGTCAAGATATAGAACTAGGCTAAAATAGAGAAAAACGTCATTGTTTTTAGGACAGCTAAGCAATAAAATAGTTTGACAACGTTGTATATTCTATGTAATTAACTACAAAATATATCAGAAGATAGATAAATTAC
The DNA here is from genome assembly GCA_037974775.1 of Cicer pinnatifidum. Classification (NCBI taxonomy): domain Eukaryota; kingdom Viridiplantae; phylum Streptophyta; class Magnoliopsida; order Fabales; family Fabaceae; genus Cicer; species Cicer pinnatifidum. The sequence goes on from JBBPBR010000003.1 coordinate 40,958,161, forward strand.
AAGAAACACGTAAATATAGTCAAATGTCTAAGAATTTCAATGAAGAAATAACACATGTTTAGCTAGAGTAATAATTAAATTGTTAATAACTAGTTTAGATGTTATATATCACCTCAACATGGTGAAGGATCATAATTGACCATGCCAATAGCATCCTCGTTGTCATCCTATATCAAAAAAAAGTTCCAAAGTAACCTTGTCAATATGGAATCCTAAACATTTCAGAGTTATCTAAAACTTCAAAAGTTGAAAGAAAGAAAGTAACTGATTTGATTATCATTGAAAGTAAAAATATCAATATTATTTTACCCATTTAATTGATAATTCGCTAGTGCAAATTTGCCTTTTTCCTCGTACAACTTATTGTTGCAAGGATAGAATAACAATAAATCTTCTTACATATAAACCCCATTTGAAATTACTTTTAAATTTTCATCTCTTTCTACATAAACTTTACTGCTAGTATTCTTATCTCACACCTTTGAACTTGACAGGATACTATCATAAGTTTAAAGAAATTGATTGTAAGCTAGCTGTCGAAAAATTTATCAACTCCAACAACAATATAAAACACAACCATATCATCACGCTAACACGATTTTTCTTTGTCCCCAATTATTTCACATATGTAATAATGTACAAGAGTGAAGATATGAAATAAATCTAAAATTAAAAATAAAAAAATGACTTAAAGTTGGCAGCGACACCAACAAACATTATCAATAACAAAATGGCACACATAGCAACAATGGCGACAATAATAGCGACATCAAGGAACAATGGCGATAAATGTAACATCCTCTTACCAAGGAAATTAAGGAAATTATCAAGGAAATTATCAAGGAAATTATCAATATTATGTTAATAATAAAATACGTGTGATAATTATTTGGCGACATCAAGGAAATTATCAATATTATTCAATATTAAAATACGTGTGATAATTATTTGTCTTATTCGACTTACCTTAGTTGATAAAGTTGTTAATAATAATTATTTAGTAGAAATTAACAATGTACTTGAAATATGTTTCATTTCACCCCAATTAAATTTAGTATGTAATTACCAACTAAGCCTATATGTTATATTTTATTTGTAGATTATAGTGAGTGACTCTATGGTATTGTCGTCCATAATTGAATGTTAAATATGATATGTGTTGACAACTCATGTTATAATCTCTATCATGCTATGCAAAGTGATTTATGATATGTTGTACTTAAATAAATTATGAATTAATACATTCGGCATGTTTATTATATCTTTAGAGACTAAGTTTTGATTTTGATTGTGGTAATTTAGATAATAATTTGCTTAATCGTCATTACAAATTTAGAGGACAAAATTTCTTTAAGTTGGGTAGAATTGTAACATCCCAAATTTCATGATCAACTATTTTATTAATTAAATAGGATTTTAAAT
>JBBPBR010000003.1:40960161-40986477 GCA_037974775.1 Cicer pinnatifidum
TTTTATGTGATTCTTTTGTAAAATAGTATAGTAATAATTGTAGTTAATATTGTGAATATTAGTTTTTGTTATTAATGTATTTTAAAATAGTAATTATTTAAATTACTTTTTGTAAATATTAGTTTTGAAATATTGATAAAACGTTAGTATTGAAATTGTGTTAAAAAAATTTGTTTTGGTAATTGTTGGTTTAATTTAATAATAATAATAATAATAATAATAATAATAATAGTAATAACAATAATAGTAGTAGTAATAATAATAATAATAATAATAATAATAATAATAATAATAATAATAATAATAATAATAGTAATAATAATAATAATAATAATAATAATAATAGTAATAATAATAATAATATCTCCCTTCTATTCCTCATTTAGGTCTAACACTAAGAAAAGAATACTGAAATCCTAGCCACTGCTACAAACCCTATTTCACAAACCTTTTATAAATAAAACCAAAAATCCTAGCCACCATCACCATCACCTCCTCTTTTTCGGCATCAAAAGCTTAGAACTTCTTTTCTTTGTGAACGACTTTGTTGGGGGCTTAGAGCTTTGTACTAGGAAGAAAAATGGTAAAGGTAAGGACTTTTCTCCACACAAATTATAATTAGACCGTTAGTTAAATGACATGAAATAAATAACCGCAATTACTTGTATTTTAAAATAAATAAATGTAGATTAATAAAACTCCAATTTTTGTGAGACTGAATTTAATATTTAACTCCTATGTAGTAAAGTATGAAATTTTATGCGATATATGATAAACAAAATTTAACTCTTATTATGTATATTAGTTGGAGTGTGAATTTTATTGTTATATATGTTAAAGTGTTAATTTTTATGGCCTATATGATATCAAATTTTTATTTCTATGTGTATGTGGTGATAGTCATAATTTTTATCATTATTTGTCTATGAATATGTGATACTCATGATATGGATGTGTGTATGTGTCTTAATGATGTGTGAATAAGGTGATGATTTTTTTTAAAAAAGTGATTTTTGAATGCACATGGCATAATTCTTAGTGGATTGTGTGGGAATATATCTATTTCATAATACATCTTCATGGCATGGCATATGCATCTTCGTGGAAGTTGCTTTAGTAGCAGGTGTGATTTTCTGTGTGGAAGTTGCCTTAGTGGCATGTTTATTTTCCCCATTGATATGGATGATTTTATGTGTGGAAGTTGCCTTAGTGGCAAGTTTATATCTGGATCATGTAATTTTAGGAGCATTCATCATGCATATGTGTTGATATATAATTTATTAGTTTGCTCATTTTTTTTCTATTAAATGGGAAGTTTTTTACGTTTATATATTTTGTGTTATTCTTCTATATGTCTTGCTTTGGTTTGATGTGGATGATGGAAAAAAATTGGCCTTTACAACAACATTTTAGGTACTAATGAGTTGGAGGAGATTCAAGAGTAGTTAATGAGTATTGACGTGTGGCGAACGCGAGGTAAACATGAGTTTTTCTTTCAAGACGATTTTGTAATAATAGAATTGTTCAATATTTTTAAGTTTTTTTAATCTTTTGTCAAAAACTTTTAAAATGTACTAGAATTTTAGGAATACGGAAGTGGTTCTCTTTTGTTAAGAATAATTGTCTTCATATTATTTTAGTTTTGAATAAATATTTTCTTAATGATATTTAATAACGTGATTGTTACTATTTATGTAAAATAAATAAATGTTAATTATTCAAAAAAAAAAAAGCTTCATAAACTTTTCTAAAAAATAAATATTTTTTTGTAACGTTTTGGATTAAAAATCTAGGGCGTTACAATAAATGTATGCACACAAATAGAAACAACAACTAACAACAAAACAATGCAGAAGAATCTTGACAAAGACGAAGAACAGAGAGGATGTCCGTGATAAAGCATAGGATTGGAGAGAAAGAGAGATGAAGCAGAAATAATGGAGAGGGGGTAACAAACATTAGTGAAGCATTCGATGGAGAAAACGAGGTTATTTTAGGGTTCTAGATCCATCACGACCAGAACAAGCCATGATATATGTTTTTTTTTACTATTATCAATCTTAAATCGGTTAGTATTATAATCGCATTAAACAACTTTTATAAATTTACAAAATTATCACTGTTTTATTTTTTTTTAATCAATTTATTTAAAAACCCAACATAAACATGTACTAAATATTCAGCAGCCTCATTTGTGAACCCAAGTGGTAGATAATCGACGTAACAACTATTTTGAACTAATTATTTATTTAGGTTAGGTAAAATATCTCTATTTTTCTTGTACATCTAAACCAATTTAACTTAACTATGAGCGGGTTGGTTTGGGTTAAATCTACCCTTAAACGGATTCGAATAATTATAAGTTGGATTGATTCAGGTGAGAAAGTTGAAAGAGTCATCCTAGACACATGAACACCTATTAATCAATCTATGAAAAATATATAATTAAAAAATAGAAAATAATATTTTTATTAAATTTTGTTTACCAAGTAATGGTATGTTTTATAAGTTAAAAATAGATTAAAATAATAGAAAAAAAAAAAGAAATAAAAAATAGTATGACATGAATAAAAATTAATTATAAATTTTCTTTTTATATTGAAATAACTTTTATACTTAGTTAAACTGAAATATTTTTTTGAATTATTACGATATATATATTTTCTATATTTATTCTCTTTACTTTTTATATTTTGTAATTTTTAATTGAGTGTAATGAAATACTTATGTTAATTTATTTTTATTCAATTTATTGTCTCTAATTTTTGCTTAAGAACATTTATTTCAGTTTATAAACACATATTTATTTCCTATTAACGTTTTTTTTTCATTTTTTCCTATGTTAAACTATTAAAGGATCATCTTATTTTCTATTATTGTTTTCTTCTCCACATTTCATTCATCAACAAAACAAAATATCAAGAAAGTAGAGATTAAATTATCCTGATTTTATTTTCCGAATAAATAAAATTTGTATTTATTGTTTTAAGCGAATTTAATTAGATCTAGCAATTTTTTGAAGGACTAAAATAAGTCTTCATTCTTTTTTTTTTTTTATCGACAAATGATTTTGAGATGTGATCTCCTTAAAGCTCAACATGGACATCAAACTAGTTATACATGATGATGTATTCACATTGTCATTCAGATTCTCAAAAGAGGTTTACTATGGAAGAGTAATGAAGGCCACATTGTTTACATTTGGAAAGACAATTGACTACGTACCACTTCATAATGTGTACAAAGTGTGGACTCCTGAAAATCCCCTTACTGAGCTCTCTCAAGTGTTGCAATTGATTAACTAGAACAGACAATTAGTGAATTTCACCTATTTGTCGTTTGAAGATACTCTAATTATCCAAATTTTTCTCCCTATCTCTAGAAAGAGTCATAAGCTCATTTGGGGCCGTCACAATAAAAGTGTTTTGTTATTTGTACTGATTACCGTACTATTAAACATTGGGAAGTTGTTTTCCATACTATTAAACATTGGGAAGATTTAGAATCATCTTCTACCTCTGACCCTTGGCCAAACTCTACTTGCTCAACCAAATTATGGAACCTCAAAATGATCTTGAAACATGTGAACTTAGCTTGGAGAACTCTGCAAAATTGTTTTCATGTTAAAGAATCTTATCAGAAGAAGGGTTTTGGTTGATCCTTTATGTCCACATTACAATGAAAAAAGGAAGACATAAATCATGTCTTTTTGTAGGTGTCCATGGGAAAAACAAGTTTAGTTTCACTCCACTTTGGGGCTCAAGTTGGATCAGTTCTCTCCAGATTTCCCTACTTGGCTTGAAATGCTATCTCCATGTCCTCTTTAGATGTTAGCGAGTTTATTTTATTTGTTATAGTATATGGTACTCTTGTTGAGACAAAATCTCTCTAACTTGGTTTTAATGATAACAAAATTAATGAAAAGATTATGATTGTGTTTTAAAGACTAATCTGTGCTTTTGAGTGTATTCACATAAGAAAACAGGTTATTATTCATTAAGGAAAAAGAAGCAAATTCTAAGTTAAATGCTAAGTATTGAAATTGCTGAGGATGGCCTCTCGAGCTGCAGATCTGCATCCTCGCTGGTTTGATTTCATTCAACAAGGGGCAGAACAATATTAAAAGATGAATTATTTGAATTCATTCATCAAGGGCAAAATAGTACTAAAGAATGATTTATTCATCAAGGGCAAAATAGTACTAAAGAATGATTTATTCAACAAGGGCAAAATGGTATTAAAGAATGAATTGTTGATTCATTCAATAAAGGCAAAATATTATTATTTTAATGAAAGGCTTTTGGAAGAAAGTTGCAAGAATTCAAAAGAAAGGCACAGTGAATGATGATAGTAGCATGTGTCTTTAGTCAACTTTTTGGAATACATCCCAACACTTTATGAAGGCAACCCATCATGTCTTAGGCTTCTTAGGCAAAAGGCTACATGTACCTTTATGTGTTTTGGAAAAGGATTATAATATTAAATCTCCAAAAAGGCAACAACAAACTTGCCCCAAATAACTTGATCACATGTCTTAAGGCAAGGGAAGAAGACTTCACGTGAAGCCTCCACATGGTCGTGAAGAAAGAATTTAACAAGACATCACATGTTGCAATAAGGCATTAAATGGAGGAGAGATAAAAAAGCTAACATGTGAAGTTTTTCAAGGCATAGAAGAAAGAGAAGTAAAAAGTCAACACACAAACATTCAAACCTTAAAACAAGGAAAAAGAAGACATCTCATGTTCCCAAGTGCCAAGAAAACAACTACCTCGTACTAAAACATGGAATGCAATATTTTGAGCTGAATGACATTTTCGTAATTATGAAGAAAAACCTTGGCATTTCTCAAATGAATTTTCCAACGGTCACAAAAGGCTTGGCTTATGAAATGAACATCACAAGAACTCTATAAATTGCAGCAAGCTAATCTTCATCAATACACAACACACTTGCATAAAAAGATCAAGCATCTTAAAGCTAATCAAGAGCAAAACACCCTCACTTCTTACTTTCTTTGATCCTACACTATATCTTTGTAAATCTTTTGAGAAAGTATTAAGTATCAATCACTCTCATATCACTTTGTAATTTCCCAGTGAGTTGCACTTGGAAATATTCGGAAATTGATTGTAAGCTTGGTGAAGCTAAAGAATACACGAGTTGTAATCATCCTCAGGTTGAGGATTGATCTGTTTGAGAATTAGTGAAATGTCACAAGGGTGTGAGGACTGGACATAGCCATCTTTGGGTGAACCAGTATAAAATGTGTGTGTGTCTCTCTTATTTTACTTCTACTCCTTTGCTCAACTTAGATCTATCAAGTTGAAAAATCTCATCCTCGAGCTAGCCATCCTCAGCGAGAGGATAGTTTTTAAAACACTTAGAAATTATTTTTAAACAGCAACATCCCTATTCAACCCCCCCCCCCTTCTAGTGATATTTAGCTACATCAATTGGCATCAGAGCAAGGTTCTCTAAAAAATACACATAACAGTGTAAGAGAAAAAGATCCAAAAAGAAAATGTCAAAAGCTAAGTACATTCCTAAAGGAGGATCATCCAGCCGACCTTCCTACAACATGTGGTCTGTGGTGGAAAATGGAGATCATGTCATTAGAACCAACAACACAGATGCAACCTCTGATGAGAAACCTCAAGAACAATGGACGGCGGATGAAAATGCAAAGGTACTCCTAAACTCTAAAGCTCATTTATTTCTAACATGCGCTTTGAGCAGGGAAGAATATAATAGAGTTGAAGAGTGCAAAAATGCTAAGGAGCTTTGGGATACTCTAAGGATCCATCATGAAGGATCAAGCCATGTAAAAGAAGCAAGGATAGATATGGGAGTAAGAGATTTCGAACTATTCGAAATGAAGGAGGATGAAACTATTGATGAAATGTTCTCAAGGTTAACAATCATATTAAACAACCTCAGATCTCTTGGAAAGGTATACTCCGTTCAAGAAAGGATAAGAAAAATCCTAAGAAGTTTACCAAAAGAATGGAGGCCATTGGTAACTGCCATTACAGAAGCAAGAGATTTGACCAACATGAATTTAGAAGATTTGGTTGGAACTCTAAGAGCTCATGAACCATTGTTGTTGGCGGACAAACCAAACAAAAAGGGAAGAATGGTCGCTCTAAAAACCAACCAAACAGAAAGTTCATCTTCCAAGAAGAATGAAGATGGCATAACAAAGGAAAACATAGAGTGTCCTCTGTCTGAGGATGAGGATGAACTCGCTCTGCTTTCTAGAAGACTACAGAGGATGATAAACAGAAGAGGACAGAATAGAAGATCTCCTCAAAAAGAAAAAGTTGACAAAAGTCAAATAACTTATTATGGATGCAACAAGATGGGACACTACAAAACTGAGTGTCCTCTCAACAAAAGGAACTCTAGAAAATTTCCATACAAAAAAAAATCCATGATGATTACTTGGGTTGATAGTGACGAATCATCCTCGGAGCAAGAAAAGGAAGAAGAGGCCAACCTATGTCTCATGACAAAATCAGAAACTGAGAAGGTAAGTATTACTAATCCATATCCTAATTGTGAAGAATTAGAAATTGAATTTGATAGCCTCTTAAATGACTCAAACACTTTATCTCAAACATGTATATTTCAAAAAAACCAACTTGTTGAGATAAAGAGACAAAATGAGGAACTTAAGAAAAAGAATGATGAATTTGTTAAAATCATTCATGATTTGCAGCAATCTCAATTTCAAAATTCTGAGAAACAAAAATTTTTAAACATGAAAATAGTTGAAACTCATCCTCCTGACGAGGATGCAGAAAAGGAAATTTTGAAAACTGAGGTTAGGGAACTAAAAAATGATATTTCCAACTTTGTCAAATCTACAGAAACATTTCAAAAGATAATGGGGTCTCAATCTGGAATATTTGATAAGGCTGGTATTGGTTTTAAAAGCTCTCAAAAACAAAAATTATATGAAAATTTTTTCTTGCCTAAAAAACATGAGGATAGGCCGAAATGCACGTTTTGCAAAAAACTTGGCATACCTCCAAAATTTGTCATGCTAAGAAGAAAGCTAACAATGTAAAGTCAGCTTGCTCATTCTGTGGTAAACATGGGCACCATGATTCTATTTGTTATCATAAAAGAAATGTCCTCAAAAGAGGAAAAACTAACCAACAAGGACCCAAAGCTATATGGGTACCTAAGTCTCTTTTAAACTCTAAAACATGTTCATCCTCTAATCAACAAAAGAAAGCCTTGGTACTTGGACAGTGGTTGCTCAAGGCATATGACGGGAGATAAGCACTGCTTCATGTCATTAGAAATAAAGGATGGAGGATCAGTCACATTTGGTAATAATGATAAAGCTCAAATAAAAGGAACAGGTATTATTGGTAAGAATAATTCTGCAAAAATTGAAAATGTTCAATATGTGGATGGCTTAAAACATAACTTGCTAAGCATTAGTCAATTATGTGATAGTGGTTTTGAAGTTATTTTTAAGCCTACTCTATGTGAGGTTAAGCACTCATCCTCGGGTAGAGTTTTATTTTCGGGAATTAGAAAAAAAAATTTATATGAACTTTATCTTGATGATTTACCTACTGATTCTTGTTTTGTCTCTATTGAAAAAGATAAATGGATTTGGCACAAACGAGCGGGTCACACAAGCTTAAGCACTCTTTCTAAATTAGCTAATTTAGAATTAGTAAAAGGTCTTCCAAAAATTAATTTTGAAAAAGACAAAGTTTGTGAAGCTTGTGTAAAAGGAAAACAAGTCAAAAGTAGTTTTCACTCTAAAAACTTTGTTTCAACAAATCATCCTCTTGAACTTATTCACATTGATCTTTTTGGTCCTATTAAAACTCCAAGTCTTAGTGGAAAAAGATATGGTTTCGTACTTGTTGATGATTTTTCTCGGTTTACTTGGGTTTTATTTTTAAAACATGAAGATGAAGCCTTTGAGGCATTCCACCATTTTTGCAAAAAGATTCAAAATGAAAAAGGATCAAAAATTGTTTCGGTAAGAAGTGACCATGGAGGTGAATTTGAAAATGAATCTTTTAAAAATCTTTGTGAAGAAAATGGTATTTCACACAACTTTTCTTGTCCAAGAACTCCCCAACAAAATGGGATTGTTGAAAGGAAAAATAGAACTTTACAAGGAATGGCTAGAACTATTTTAAATGAAGCCAACATTGAAAAATATTTTTGGGCCGAAGCCATCAACACTGCTTGTTATGTTTCTAATCGTACATCCATTAGAAAAATTTTAAACAAAACTCCATATGAATTATGGAAGGGGAGAAAGCCAAATATTTCCTATTTTCATATATTTGGGTGTTATTGCTACATTCTAAATAACAAAGAAAATTTGGGAAAGTTTGATCTAAAATCTGATAAAGAAATTTTTCTAGGATACTCCACAACGTCAAAAGGTTATAGAATATATAATCTTAGGACTCAAACTGTGGAGGAATCCATGCATGTTATTTTTGATGAGTTTGATGACTTGTGTTTAGAGAAGTTGGATAAAAATGAAGAAGATGAACAATCAACATCTCAAGTACCCGGTCCTCACAGAGAGGATGAGTCCGATCCAACCTCTCAACAACTTCCAAGAGGATGGAAAACAGTCACACATCATCCTCCGGATCTAATCATTGGAAATACTGAAGATGGCGTTAGAACCAGAAATTCTCTAAGGGAAAGCACTACCAACATGGCCATGATATCACAAGTTGAACCCAAAACGATTGATCAAGCTATTGGTGACAAATCATGGGTTGAAGCTATGATGGAAGAACTCTCACAATTTGAAAGAAACAAGGTATGGAACCTTGTACCCTATCCTTCGGATAAATCTATTATTGGGACTAAATGGATATTTAGAAACAAACTAAATGAGGATGGAGAAGTCATTAGAAATAAAGCAAGACTAGTGGCTCAAGGGTATAATCAACAAGAAGGAATTGATTATGATGAGACGTTCGCACCCGTAGCAAGACTTGAAGCCATAAGAATCCTCTTAGCTTATGCTACTCATAAAGGTATAAAACTATTTCAAATGGACGTCAAAAGTGCCTTTTTGAATGGGTTCTTAAATGAAGAAGTGTATGTTCGTCAACCTCCCGATTTTGAAGATATAAAGAGGCCGAATCATGTGTTCAAACTATCAAAAGCTCTTTACGCTTTAAAGCAAGCTCCTAGAGCTTGGTATGAAAGGTTAAGTTCTTTTATAAAAGAAAATGGATTCATTAGAGGGCAGATTGATACTACTCTTTTTAAGAAAACACTTGAAAATGATTTATTGATTGTTCAAATATATGTGGATGACATTATATTTGGTTCCACAAATGAAAAGATGTGTAAAGATTTCTCAAATCTCATGCAAAGTGAGTTTGAAATGAGTATGATGGGGGAATTGAAATTCTTCCTTGGGTTACAAATCAAACAACTTGAGGATGGTATTTTTATATCACAAGAAAAATACACCAAGGATTTGCTCAAAAAATACAACATGAGTTCAGCCAAGAGTATGAGAACTCCTATGCACCCATCCTCCACACTTCACAAAGATGATGAAGGAACTCCAATTTCTGAAAAGGAATACAGAGGGATGATTGGATCCTTGCTGTATCTAACAGCCAGTAGACCAGACATAGTCTTTGCAGTCGGTCTTTGTGCAAGATTCCAATCCTCTCCTAAAGAATCTCATCTCACGGCTGTAAAAAGGATTATAGATATCTTGTTGGCACTATAAATCTGGGGATATGGTACAAGAAGTGCTCCGATCTTGATCTTAAAGCCTATTGTGATACGGACTACGCGGGAGACAAAGTTGAAAGAAAAAGCACAAGTGGGGCTTGCCAATTTCTCGGTAAATCACTAATAAGTTGGTCATGCAAAAAGCAAAGCACCATTGCTCTTTCAACAACTGAAGCTGTAAGACCCGTAGTTTTTAAATCCTAAATTATACAATTTAAGGATATTTTGTGTGGAATTTCTTAGGCTGTTAGCCCCGTTTTTGGTATTAAGTGAGTTAAATGCCAAAAATATATTTGTGGAAATTGGATTAAAATTATTTATCGGAAAATAATTTATTCACGTTACGAAGGATTTAATACCGGGCAATTTTGTTAAAAATATCTCGGGTTGCCGAAAATTGCATCTGTCACTTGAGTTGCGACGAGGGTAGATATTTTTGACAAAAAGTGGTTTGGAGAGGTTATGGGTGAAATTGTAATTTTAATAAATATCTAGATATTTGTTAAGTTATAATTAATATATATATATATATGTTTGTTTGGAGGAAAAAGGAAAAGAGGTAGAAAAGAAAGAAAAGGAACTAGAAAGAAAGGAAATAAGAAGGAAAGAAAGACAAAGGAGAGAGAATGAAACATTTCTCTTCTTCTTCCTCTGCCTCGCGAAGAAACCATCTCCTCCTCCCTTTTTCTTCTTCGTTGATTTTGCTTCCTTTTTCTTTCTTTGACTTCCATAATAGAAACCCAAGGATTAGTGGGTAAGAGAGCAAGGTTTTCTCAGCTTCATACTTCCCCGTTGTTTCGAAAACGAAGAAAAACGGTATTAGGGATTCAAACACAAACCTCCCCGTTTCACCTAGATCTAAGCTTCGTTTCGCAAAGAGATAGAAGGGAAAGTTGCTCACTACCACGCTACGGTGCTAGGGGACCAACTTTGGAAGCGGCGTTGCAAGCGAAGATTTTATCGGAATTGATCGCGGTGCCGTAAATCGAAGTTAAAGCTAACGATAAGGTAAGGGCTCCTTCCAAACTTTTAGTTTGCATTTAGGGCCTTATCTGTGGTTGTGTGGAAACGAATTTCGTTAGGGTTGGAGTATTGATTTGGGAAAAAAGGTATCTAAGGTTTTATGGGTAAAATCTTAGAGTTAGGTTTTGGTTATATTGATGAATGTTTCTTGGAAAATGAATTTAAACTCATTTATGTATGATTTTGAGTAAATGAAGCTTGTGTGTTTGAGTAGTGGATTGTGTTCATTTGTGTTCGTTGTTTGACGTGTTCTTAATTGATACTGATGAAATTTGATATGTGTTTGGTTGGATTTTGAGGAAAAATGAATTGATGTGTTTTGATGTGGGTTGATAATATGTTTGAGTTGTTTTGCGTGGAATTTGAAAACCATTAAGTTAAATGAGTATTAAGAATGGGGAATCTCTTAATGTCTTGTTTACTTAATGTGTGTTTGGGAAAATCGTTTAAGTTAACTGGGCGTTAAGAATGGGGAATCTCTTAATGTCTCGGTTACTTAATGTTGTTTTGAAAATCGTTTAAGTTAACTGGGCGTTAAGAATGGGGAATCTCTTAAGGTCTTGTTTACTCAATGTTTGTTTTTGAAAATTGTTTCAGTAAATGAGTATTAAGAATGGGGAATCTCTTAATGTCTTGTTTACTGAATGTTTTATTGTGGAAATCATTTAAGTAAAAAGTATATTGAGAATGGGGAATCTCTTAATATGTCTATTTGCTTAATGTTTTACTTTGAAAATCGTTTTAAGTTAAATGAGATTTAAGAATGGGGAATCTCTTAATGTCTTGTTTACTTATGTGTGTTTTGGTAAATCGTGTTGACCCGTGATAGGTGGCACCTCGGTAAACAGTACTGACCCGTGATAGGTGGTACGTTTACGATTTACGTTGGTTAAGTTGTGCTGACCCGTGATAGGTGGCACCTCGGTAAACAATACTGACCCGTGATAGGTGGTATGTTTACGACTTACGTTATTGGTAAATTGTGCTGACCCGTGATAGGTGGCACCTTGGTAAACAGTACTGAACCCGTGATAGGTGGTACGTTTACGATTTACGTTTGGTAAGTTGTGCTGACCCGTGATAGGTGGCACCTCGGTAAACAGTACTGACCCGTGATAGGTGGTATGTTTACGACTTACGTTTTTGGTAAATTGTGTTTGTCCGTGAGAGACTGCACAGGTGTTTGTCCGTGAGAGACTACACCCTGGTGAATTGTGTTTGTCCGTGAGAGACTGCACAGGTGTTTGTCCGTGAGAGACTACACCTTGGTAAATTGTGAATTGTTGGTTCGTTTTGTCCGTGTAGTAATTGTATTATAAGTGTGTTTGATTCAAATTATGATTGTGTTGATTTTGCTAAGTGTTATGTTTTGAAACTATGTGTAAGTGTGTTTGATTCAAATTGTGATTGTGTTGATTGTACTAAGAACTATGTTTTGGAATTGTGTGATGGTATGTTAGATTGTAAAACCATTTCGAAACTAATGTTGTTGTGGTGATTGTGTTATAATTGCCAAGTGTGGATGTTTGGGAAGTGTGTGATAGCGTGTTTGATTGCAAAACCATTTCGAAACTTAAGATGTCGTGGTAATTGTGTTATAATCGCTAAGTGATTTGTTTTGGAGTTTTGAGTAAGTGTGATTGATTGCAAAACTGTTTCGAAACTCAAGATGTCGTGGTGATTGCGTTATAATTGCTAAGTTTGATTGTTTGGATTTGTGGGTAAGTGTTGATTGATTTCGAAACCGTTTGAAAAGTTGAAAAATGCTGAATTATGCTGTTTTTCTGCTGTTGTCTGATGTGTATTTGAATACAACAGGCTGTATTCGAATACAGACATGCTGTTTTTGCCACTGACTTACTGTGTAGTCGAATACAGACTGTTGTAGTCGAATACAGACATGCTGTTTTGCCACTGACTTGCTGTGTAGTCGAATACAGACTGTTGTAGTCGAATACAGACATGCTGTTTTGCTGCTGAATGCTGAAATAGCCTTGTATTCGAATACAAAGATGCTGTATTCGAATACAGAAATGCTGTTTTGTTAAAAACTTCATTTTTCAACCTTGTTTATGAATTTTTAGCATATGGAAACACTTTTAAGGTGCATGCTAAGTTGAAAAGGTATTTTGTGCATTTAAAAACTTAAATGTTATGTGTTAACTGTTAATTTCGGTTGGTGACCCTTTACAACTATTGTGGAAATCTGGGCTTTGCCCTCAGATGAGAGTCAGGACAATCCTACCTGTTCGTACCCTACAGATGGGAATGTAGATGGGAATGCTTGACTGGAGCTATGTTAGGAGGATCTTACGGGGCGCGTGGAGATCACTCAGGGTGTATAGTTTTTGTAGAATGATCAGATTAGGTTGACATAGAGGGAACATATGTCTTTATTTTGAATTGTGTTTATTTCAAAGTGGAAGACTGTACCACTTTTTGATGTGTAAATATTTTGGACTCATGTTTCGAAAAACTATTCCGCTGCTTGTAAATTATTATGACTTAATTATTTACCCAAAGGTGTTTCCTTATTTATTTTCTCTGTTTTATTTTAATTTCTTTTGAAAAAAAAATACACCCTCGCTTTGAAAAACGGGGTGTTACATTGTGGTATCAGAGCTTTGGTTTGGTTTTCTTTGGGGGCTGTGGAACCTTTGGTTATAGATTGTAAGTCAACCTGTAGGTTGTGAGTCGTTATCTGATCACGCGTCGGGGTAATTGGTCTGAATTGTCAGATCAGGGGTAGTTATTATGTGTTGATATATTCGAAACTTAGTTTTGGAATTATTCGAAGTGGTGTTAACACTTCTTCTTGATGTTTGTTTTTTCGGAAACACTACCTCCAAGAGGGAACGACGTTGCAAGGATGAACATCAGTAGGGATGATCAAATGGTTGGAGCTACAAATAACATGGAGGTTTTGTAGTTGCACGAGTTGCTGCAAAGACTCTACGAGATCTGGAGAAGAGGAAAAGAAAGATCTGTGCTCTTAAGATTAAGAGGGTTAGAATACTTTCATCGTTACCATCCTCCAAAGTTCAAGGGTGATGAGGACTCAGGAAAAGAGTTGACTAGTGGATTCAAGAAGTGGAAAAGATCTTCGAGATGACGGATTGTCAGGCAGAGTTGAAGCAAATCATGACGACATGGAATTTATAAAATGGTCCCAAGGACACAGAAGCTATGTGTTGGTGAAAACTCGAAGATGATGAGTATGAATGGATTAACATTAGACTAATAAGGGATTTCAAGTAAAGATCTAAGTTGAGGACTCTTGTTAAGAAAAGTATTAGATGTTTTCCTGGTAGATTTCAGGATGAAATTGGATGAAGTTTGACAACTGTCAAGGAGATGTGAACATCATGGAATTGTTGAGAAGATAAGGCTTCTATTCGGAATAACATTTGGTGATTAGGTGTCAATGAAAGAGACTGGTATTGAAGTTAAGGGAGTGTTGCACATTAGGAGTAAATACTTCCTTGGTTAGATAAAATACGCTTTGAGAAATAGTCGATACCTTGAGGGATAAAGTCGAGCATTCGAATTAGACTGGATTCACAACTTGGATTATTAAGTATGAATCTCATGACGAGTATAGGAGTGAGACTATATATTTTGTTCATAAGTGACCAATCTCCTTGTGGTTTAGGAGATAGTAAGTATGGATAGTGATATTGGATGAATCTGTAGACTCATAAGTGTGAATTTGGAGCAATGTTCGGAAAAACATAATGAGTTAAGCCTTGATGTATTTAACTCTATTTTGCCATTAAGTGTAATTTGGAGCATCGAGTACGAGAAAACTTCAAGATTGCGGTAATATAAGTTTTGAGAGTCTATTAAAGGATGGAAATCACTGAGAGGATGTTAATATTTTGATAGGACGAAAGGATTATTCGAGATTTGATTTAGGATCCTAAGATGGTTGACTTTTAGTTGATGATTTAAAATCTCGCAAGGTTGGATGGAGGATCAAGTAATGCTTAAAACATTCATAATCGAAGGAGTTGAGACATGCAAGTGATAAATGATTCATGTTAATGATGGGAGTGTTTGGAGATTTTGAAGATCAAATTTGAGAATCCTATTAAATGATAGAAAGTGAAAAGGAAGAGATGGAATGAATGATTTATGATTTAGTTGTTGGTCTTGGGAAATCCAACGTTAAGGTTTAAAATGAGTGTTATAGTGACTAGATGAACAACGAAAGGTATGTGGGTCTTTGAGTTATTTTACTGCAAAATTTATGAGGATGAAGTTATAGATAATTATTTCTTAGGAAATGCTAATGAGGAGTGTTGAGAAATAATTCTTTAGGACGTTTGATTGTTAGGATTCTTCCAGTTGTATCTCGGTAAAGGTTGAGAAGGAATAAGAATCCAGCGAGTGAACCAAATATTGGAAAATGTACCAAGAAATTTGTTGGAGCAGCACATAGAGATGTAGCTTATGACAATTAAAGATTCAGGAAAGGAATTATCTCACCTATAATTCAGACATTATTATTATAAAGGTATGCCAAGATATAAAGACATTACTTGAGTGCATGTCATGGGGATTGTTATTGTGTTCGTCAATCAAAGGAGTTAAATGTTTGCTTGATAGGAAACAATTGAACATGAAATGGAAAAGTTTGGTGGGAATTAGTAAGCCTTGATTTATTGGAATCACTATAAGGAAGATGTATCAAGGTTCGAGGTAGAAATTTAAGGTTTGTATAAATGGAAAAGTGATGGAGTGAATACAATGCGGTTGACCTATCATAATGAAAGGATAATCATCAAGTTGCAAATGAAGGACACAGTGAAATTAAGAAGTATCAGAATGAATGTTGGCAGTAGAGGTAGGAGGATTATTTTCGAGTTGTGCATAATTGCGAAGTATGTAAGAAATTTTCTAGTGAGGCGTGAATTTGAGATGTTAGGCATGAGACAAATGTAGACCTTGATCTGTGAATTAAATTCAAGTTGGATCTTAATGGAAAACGTGACTCTTGAAATGAAGTACTAAACTGAAAGAAAGTTTGGGTGTCCCAAGTGGTATAGTCTTTGGCATGATTTCGAAAATATTTGAGGAAGCGTTGATCACCAAGCATATGTGGGGATGGAATTATTAGATTTATAACTGGAAATAACATACTGATAAGAACACTACAGTTCGACGTAGTTGTGCGACTTAAGAAAAATCGAGGATTTGTGGACAAGGGGGAAATTTAGGAGTTCTCGGATGTAGTGATTGTTCTGTGCTCAGTGTGTTGGGGTCATTCTAAGTGTTTCAGTTTGGTACCAAATGGATGTTTCGTACCAAGTGGATGCAAATGAGACTACGTGACATAGGTATGGGATATTTTACTTCGTCGACAGGATCAAAATTATAGGAAAATAAGGGAAACTCAATGGACTTTGAGAAGATTGTTGACTGCTTGTACATTAAGATAACCTCAGTTATAAGTTGCAATGAGTGCTATTACAGTTCGGTTAAGATAGTCTAAGCCACTATCATGGTTGTTGGTTATTTATTGACAAATTGAGGGACTGATCATCCTTAATCTCTTGTTGATAATAGACAAAACCATGTTGAATGGGACGGACGAGCCTTACCGACTATGAATGGGTACAGAGTTATTAAGCACCTTATGAAAAGGGGTAGGCAAGACTTTCTTCGAGAAGGCCAGGTGAAACAAGTTGTGACTTGTATGTTGAATTTGCGTACAAACCTAGGGTGGATTGTTACTCGTACTTTAAGTTTCGAGGACGAAACTAATTTTAGGGGGGTAGTAATGTAAGACCCGTAGTTTTTAAATCCTAAATTATACAATTTAAGGATATTTTGTGTGGAATTTCTTAGGCTGTTAGCCCCGTTTTTGGTATTAAGTGAGTTAAATGCCAAAAATATATTTGTGGAAATTGGATTAAAATTATTTATCGGAAAATAATTTATTCACGTTACGAAAGATTTAATACCGGGCAATTTTGTTAAAAATATCTCGGGTTGCCGAAAATTGCATCTGTCACTTGAGTTGCGACGAGGGTAGATATTTTTGACAAAAAGTGGTTTGGAGAGGTTATGGGTGAAATTGTAATTTTAATAAATATCTAGATATTTGTTAAGTTATAATTAATATATATATATATATATGTTTGTTTGGAGGAAAAAGGAAAAGAGGTAGAAAAGAAAGAAAAGGAACTAGAAAGAAAGGAAATAAGAAGGAAAGAAAGACAAAGGAGAGAGAATGAAACATTTCTCTTCTTCTTCCTCTGCCTCGCGAAGAAACCATCTCCTCCTCCCTTTTTCTTCTTCGTTGATTTTGCTTCCTTTTTCTTTCTTTGACTTCCATAATAGAAACCCAAGGATTAGTGGGTAAGAGAGCAAGGTTTTCTCAGCTTCATACTTCCCCGTTGTTTCGAAAACGAAGAAAAACGGTATTAGGGGTTCAAACACAAACCTCCCCGTTTCACCTAGATCTAAGCTTCGTTTCGCAAAGAGATAGAAGGGAAAGTTGCTCACTACCACGCTACGGTGCTAGGGGACCAACTTTGGAAGCGGCGTTGCAAGCGGAGATTTTACCGGAATTGATCGCGGTGCCGTAAATCGAAGTTAAAGCTAACGATAAGGTAAGGGCTCCTTCCAAACTTTTAGTTTGCATTTAGGGCCTTATCTGTGGTTGTGTGGAAACGAATTTCGTTAGGGTTGGAGTATTGATTTGGGAAAAAAGGTATCTAAGGTTTTATGGGTAAAATCTTAGAGTTAGGTTTTGGTTATATTGATGAATGTTTCTTGGAAAATGAATTTAAACTCATTTATGTATGATTTTGAGTAAATGAAACTTGTGTGTTTGAGTAGTGGATTGTGTTCATTTGTGTTCGTTGTTTGACGTGTTCTTAATTGATACTGATGAAATTTGATATGTGTTTGGTTGGATTTTGTGGAAAAATGAATTGATGTGTTTTGATGTGGGTTGATAATATGTTTGAGTTGTTTTGCGTGGAATTTGAAAACCATTAAGTTAAATGAGTATTAAGAATGGGGAATCTCTTAATGTCTTGTTTACTTAATGTGTGTTTGGGAAAATCGTTTAAGTTAACTGGGCGTTAAGAATGGGGAATCTCTTAATGTCTCGGTTACTTAATGTCGTTTTGAAAATCGTTTAAGTTAACTGGGCGTTAAGAATGGGGAATCTCTTAAGGTCTTGTTTACTCAATGTTTGTTTTTGAAAATTGTTTCAGTAAATGAGTATTAAGAATGGGGAATCTCTTAATGTCTTGTTTACTGAATGTTTTGTTGTGGAAATCATTTAAGTAAAAAGTATATTGAGAATGGGGAATCTCTTAATATGTCTATTTGCTTAATGTTTTACTTTGAAAATCGTTTTAAGTTAAATGAGATTTAAGAATGGGGAATCTCTTAATGTCTTGTTTACTTATGTGTGTTTTGGTAAATCGTGTTGACCCGTGATAGGTGGCACCTCGGTAAACAGTACTGACCCGTGATAGGTGGTACGTTTACGATTTACGTTGGTTAAGTTGTGCTGACCCGTGATAGGTGGCACCTCGGTAAACAATACTGACCCGTGATAGGTGGTATGTTTACGACTTACGTTTTTGGTAAATTGTGCTGACCCGTGATAGGTGGCACCTCGGTAAACAGTACTGAACCCGTGGTAGGTGGTACGTTTACGATTTACGTTTGGTAAGTTGTGCTGACCCGTGATAGGTGGCACCTCGGTAAACAGTACTGACCCGTGATAGGTGGTATGTTTACGACTTACGTTTTTGGTAAATTGTGTTTGTCCGTGAGAGACTGCACAGGTGTTTGTCCGTGAGAGACTACACCCTGGTGAATTGTGTTTGTTCGTGAGAGACTGCACAGGTGTTTGTCCGTGAGAGACTACACCTTGGTAAATTGTGAATTGTTGGTTCGTTTTGTCCGTGTAGTAATTGTATTATAAGTGTGTTTGATTCAAATTATGATTGTGTTGATTTTGCTAAGTGTTATGTTTTGAAACTATGTGTAAGTGTGTTTGATTCAAATTGTGATTGTGTTGATTGTACTAAGAACTATGTGTTGGAATTGTGTGATGGTATGTTAGATTGTAAAACCATTTCGAAACTAATGTTGTTGTGGTGATTGTGTTATAATTGCCAAGTGTGGATGTTTGGGAAGTGTGTGATAGCGTGTTTGATTGCAAAACCATTTCGAAACTTAAGATGTCGTGGTAATTGTGTTATAATCGCTAAGTGATTTGTTTTGGAGTTTTGAGTAAGTGTGATTGATTTCAAAACTGTTTCGAAACTCAAGATGTCGTGGTGATTGCGTTATAATTGCTAAGTTTGATTGTTTGGATTTGTGGGTAAGTGTTGATTGATTTCGAAACCGTTTGAAAAGCTGAAAAATGCTGAATTATGCTGTTTTTCTGCTGCTGTCTGATGTGTATTCGAATACAACAGGCTGTATTCGAATACAGACATGCTGTTTTTGCCACTGACTTACTGTGTAGTCGAATACAGACTGTTGTAGTCGAATACAGACATGCTGTTTTGCCACTGACTTGCTGTGTAGTCGAATACAGACTGTTGTAGTCGAATACAGACATGCTGTTTTGCTGCTGAATGCTGAAATAGCCTTGTATTCGAATACAAAGATGCTGTATTCGAATACAGAAATGCTGTTTTGTTAAAAACTTCATTTTTCAACCTTGTTTATGAATTTTTAGCATATGGAAACACTTTTAAGGTGCATGCTAAGTTGAAAAGGTATTTTGTGCATTTAAAAACTTAAATGTTATGTGTTAACTGTTAATTTCGGTTGGTGACCCTTTACAACTATTGTGGAAATCTGGGCTTTGCCCTCAGATGAGAGTTAGGACAATCCTACCTGTTCGTACCCTACGGATGGGAATGTAGATGGGAATGCTTGACTGGAGCTATGTTAGGAGGATCTTACGGGGCGCGTGGAGATCACTCAGGGTGTATAGTTTTTGTAGAATGATCAGATTAGGTTGACATAGAGGGAACATATGTCTTTATTTTGAATTGTGTTTATTTCAAAGTGGAAGACTGTACCACTTTTTGATGTGTAAATATTTTGGACTCATGTTTCGAAAAACTATTCCGCTGCTTGTAAATTATTATGACTTAATTATTTACCCAAAGGTGTTTCCTTATTTATTTTCTCTGTTTTATTTTAATTTCTTTTGAAAAAAAAAATACACCCTCGCTTTGAAAAACGGGGTGTTACAGAAGCAGAGTATGTATCAGCCGCTCAATGTTGCTCACAACTACTATGGATCAAAAATCAACTTGAGGGTTATTCACTAAGGTACACAAAAATTCCCATCCTCTGTGATAATACAAGTGCAATAAACCTTTCTAAAAATCCCATTCAACATTCAAGATCTAAGCACATTGAAATTAAACATCATTTTATAAGAGATCATGTGCAAAAAGGGGATTTAGAACTGATTTTTATTGACACTGAAAATCAATTAGCGGATATTTTTACCAAACCTCTCCAAGATGATCGATTTAAGTTTATCTTAGAAGAGCTCTCCATCATAAATTTTCAAAAAATTATTTAAATAATTTATTCGTGCTGTGTTTTGTTTTTATTGTTTTGGCTTTTATTATTTTAATTATGTTAAATTCTCTGCAAATCTGTTCCCTAAAATAAAGTAAAAATTAAATAGAGGGACTTAGGTCTTTAATGTGAAAACCTTCTCTTGTTAAATCAATCAAAGGCCAAGCGCATGCTTCAGTTTACCCATTGATCAAATGGCTGGCACGTGATGAATACTTCCCATCTTCCTTAATTGCGCAGACTGCATTCAAAGCAGTCCATCATCACATCTCTCAACGGCTCCCATTCTCTCTCTCTCTCTCTCTCTCACGTTACTAATCCCTTTTCTCTCTCCATCAATCAGTTTTTTTTTTCTCACATGTTTTCTCTCATTTAATTTTTAGTTTCTCTCTCCTTTTAATATTTTTAATTCAGACTATTTCGGTTTAATTTATTTATTTTATTCCTTGAGATTGTGTTTTCTCTCTCTTCGTAATTTATTTCTTTCTCTCTCCTGCTTAATTTTCTTTTCTCTCTCTTCCTTACGTTTTCTCTCTCCCAAGATAGTTAGTTTTTCTTTCTTCCCTTCACGAATTCCATCTTCCTCTGTGTAAGATTTCTCAACAACAATGGCACGAATCAAAACCTGTGCCAAACGAAAAATGCGTCCTTTTGATCCAGAAAAGATTCTGAAAACTACTCAAGTTCTAAATCCGCTGGGCAAGAGATTAAACAAAAATCAGTATCCCCTCCTAGGGCTCCTCCTCAACCATCTTCTAAAACACCAAAGAAATCCTCACCGTCCAAGCCCACTGCCTCAATCAGACGGTCTCCCGAATTCAATCTGGGGCTGTTCATTCAACCAAACAGACTACTAAAGACTCTACGGTGCATGTGATTGACTCGGATAATTCACCAAGAAATATCCCTGCTAAGCCTTCCACTTCCAAAGGGCCGAAAACCAAAACTCCTTAAAAAAGTAAAAAGACTCCGAAGAAATCTCGACCTACTCCTGTTCCTCTTTTTGAATCCAAAGATTCGGAGTTGAGTTACACCTCAAAATGGGTTCACAAATCTGTGGTTCACGGCAAGCACATTGATTTAATCAATCTAAAAAATGGTGGCTTCAATGTTGCAAAGGTATTTGATAAGTTCGGCTGGACCTCATTCTTTAGAGTGAATGAACCACAATACCCAAGGCTAGTAAAGGCCTTCTATGCTGCTTGCAATGGATGTAAAGGTAGCACTAGATTCAGTTTTGTACTTAAGGGAGTACAGTTGGACATAAACCCTTCTTCTCTGTGCAAAATCCTTAATATACAAGATGCTGGAGCCCACTGTTTTGCTGAAATGTGGTATATGCAGTATATGGTCACTCGAAATTCTGTCCTTAACATTCTGATAGATCTTAAGAAACCTCTTATAGCTTCCAACCTTCCTTCTATGTGTCGGATCTATCACAACATCTGTGTTCACTCGATCACACCTCGGGCTGGGAGTTATGAAAAGGTAACAGAACTTGACATTCTGATCCTTCATCATTTGATGACCGGAACACCTCTTCATTTGGGCAATATTGTATTCAGCTACATGTTGAACGCTGCCATCGTGGGTCGATCAGCTCCCTAGGGAATGATCCTGACCAAGATCTTTAAGTTCTTCAAGGTACCCCTTGATGATGAAGAAAGCATTCAGTGCAATAATTTCTTCTCTATGAAAAACATTAAACAAATGCGCATTACTAAGCCTGACCGAACCCCCATCTCAAAGAAAAAGAAATCTGCCGCACAGAAGCAAAAATCTGCCTCTCCACCATCTCATTCTCGCACCCCCTCATTTAACTCCGCTGGCTCAACACTTCCTCAATCTCCACAAGTCAGTAACGACCCATCAACACATTCTGGAACTCCTCCAGTTAAGGATGGTGACGACTCATTTTTTGATCTGAACGTATCATATGATCATCATTCCTCAAAGAGTCCTCATAGGAACATGCGTGCGAAAGAATCCACACTACCCTCTCAAGTAAGTTTGAACTCCTCTCCTATCTCTCCCAATATTAATCCATCAAATTCTAATCCGGATTTACAAGAAAAATCCAAATCTCCTTTAGCACCACACTTTGAAAATGTCACTCAGGATAAGGCAAAAACTTCAAATTCCAAAAGGGCACGAAATGATTCACCCACTGGCATGAAAGCTGCAGGAACTGAGAACAAAAAGTGTTTAAAGCTCCTAAAAACCATTAGGAAAGACCAACAGAAATTGTTTGTCAACTTTTCTCGCTTTCAAAAAACCATCGCTAAATTTGGACTCATTTTGGAGTGGATTACCAAACACCTGGGTTCATCTGCTGCAAATGATCAACCTCCTATGCTACCAGCCTAGTTCTCTTTTGCCCCCATGTCTACATCTTCATCATCCAAAGATTCATCTTCCACTGAATGACTCTGTGTTGATTTTTTTTCATGCTTTTTGATGTTGACTTAATTCAGGGGGAGTCAGATTATGGATTATATTTTGTCTTATGTTAGTTAACTCTTTGACATTATGTTTTGCTTACTGATGTTATGGTTGTTTAAACTCAATGTTTGCTGATGTTATGACTAAACTCATCTGATGTTATGATTATTATGTTATGGCTGAATTCATGAACCTATTGTATGCTGCTTATGTTATGGCTGAATTCATGAACCTATGGTATTTTGCTTAAGTTGCTGGAATTTATTTTAGGTGTTTATGAATGCTCTATTTACCTCAATACTGAATAATTTCAAAAATTGCTTTCACTTGAATATTAAAAGGGAAATTTTTCAAAATTATCACTTGTATGATTGAGGGGGAGTTTAATTATTTCACTCTTGCATAATACAAAAATCATAATCTAAAAAGAATTTTGTCATCATCAAAAAGGGGGAGATTGGTGAGACAAAATCTCTCTAACTTGGTTTTAATGATAACAAAATTAATGAAAAGATTATGATTGTGTTTTAAAGACTAATTTGTGCTTTTGAGTGTATTCACATAAGAAAACAGATTATTATTCATTAAGGAAAAAGAAGCAAATTCTAAGTTAAATGCTAAGTATTGAAATTGCTGAGGATGGCCTCTCGAGCTGCAGATCTGCATCCTCGCTGGTTTGATTTCATTCAACAAGGGGCAGAACAATATTAAAAGATGAATTATTTGAATTCATTCATCAAGGGCAAAATAGTACTAAAGAATGATTTATTCATCAAGGGCAAAATAGTACTAAAGAATGATTTATTCAATAAGGGCAAAATGGTATTAAAGAATGAATTGTTGATTCATTCAATAAAGGCAAAATATTATTATTTTAATGAAAGGCTTTTGGAAGAAAGTTGCAAGAATTCAAAAGAAAGGCACGGTGAATGATGATAGTAGCATGTGTCTTTAGTCAACTTTTTGGAATACATCCCAACACTTTATGAAGGCAACCCATCATGTCTTAGGCTTCTTAGGCAAAAGGCTACATGTACCTTTATGTGTTTTGGAAAAGGATTATAATATTAAATCTCCAAAAAGGCAACAACAAACTTGCCCCAAATAACTTGATCACATGTCTTAAGGCAAGGGAAGAAGACTTCACGTGAAGCCTCCACATGGACGTGAAGAAAGAATTTAACAAGACATCACATGTTGCAATAAGGCATTAAATGGAGGAGAGATAGAAAAGCTAACATGTGAAGTTTTTCAAGGCATAGAAGAAAGAGAAGTAAAAAGGCAACACACAAACATTCAAACCTTAAAACAAGGAAAAAGAAGACAGCTCATGTTCCCAAGTGCCAAGAAAACAACTACCTCGTACTAAAACATGGAATGCAATATTTTGAGCTGAATGACATTTTCGTAATTATGAAGAAAAACCTTGGCATTTCTCAAATGAATTTTCCAACGGTCACAAAAGGCTTGGCTTATGAAATGAACATCACAAGAACTCTATAAATTGCAGCAAGCTGATCTTCATCAATACACAACACACTTGCATAAAAAGATCAAGCATCTTAAAGCTAATCAAGAGCAAAACACCCTCACTTCTTACTTTCTTTGATCCTAAACTATATCTTTGTAAATCTTTTGAGAAAGTATTAAGTATCAATCACTCTCATATCACTTTGTAATTTCCCAGTGAGTTGCACTTGGAAATATTCGGAAATTGATTGTAAGCTTGGTGAAGCTAAAGAATACACGAGTTGTAATCATCCTCAGGTTGAGGATTGATCTGTTTGAGAATTAGTGAAATCTCACAAGAGTGTGAGGACTGGACGTAGCCATCTTTGGGTGAACCAGTATAAAATGTGTGTGTGTCTCTCTCTTATTTTACTTCTACTCCTTTGCTCAACTTAGATCTATCAAGTTGAAAAATCTCATCCTCGAGCTAACCATCCTCAGCGAGAGGATAGTTTTTAAAACACTTAGAAATTATTTTTAAACAGCAAAATCCCTATTCAACCCCCCTTCTAGTGATATTTAGCTACATCAACTCTCACAATAAATTTTATTTTGAAGGGAAAACATTGGAAGTTGGAGCAATCGTTCATAAAGCTTGAAATATAATAGAAGACTATAAGGTAATGTTGAATACACTACAAAGTGTCGTCAATATATAATATGTCTCTCTGATCAGAAGGAGTCTATATCCTTATAACTTTTATAAAATCAACGTCGATTTTGTGGATCCTAAGATTGATATTTGGGGAGTTGGCACGGTAATTAGAAGTGGTGAATGTGTGGTTTTAGGTGCTGCAACTTAGAAAATTACTACTCTACCCAATTTTGGTATGGCTAATGCTATGAGATTCAAATTGACATTTTAATTTCCCTTTGATTTAGACTTTCCTTGCATCATAATGGAAAGAGACTCCTTTAATGTTGTCAGAGCTATCAATGCCTCTTTTATAAACAATTCTTATATGGGCTTAACTATTGTTGATTGTCGTAATTTTCTTTCTTTTCTTTTATATGTAGTGGCTCATGTGAAAAGAACTCTTAATGTGTATGTTCATTCAAGTCAATTTTGTTTTAATTTTAGATGACACTATTTGAATTGAGAAATGTCCTCCTTATATTTGCATTTTTAACACAAATAATTTAGTTGACTAATAAATATTTTGATTTAAAAAAAAAAGAGAGAAAATGTATAGAAAAATATTAAATATTAAATGTTAGTACGGAATAGTAATATAATTAAAGATTGAGCTACAAACGCCCCTTCCATTATGAAACATTTAATTTTTCTCAAAGTGATCCGCCAATTCAAAACAAAAAGATTGTGCTGATAATTAAACTATAAGTTAGCTTCTTATTTATTCATTATTTTAGCCTCTTTTTCGATGCCTTACTTACCCGACCATATTTTTTTATAACCACCAATTGAAATTTGTCAAAATTGTTGTTAAATTATTAATTTCGTTTGTGGAGCTGTCCTTTCATGATGCCGCTTGTCTTTTAACCACTATTGTGCTTTATTTAAGAATCAAATGATTTGTAATGTTCCACTAATCTCACATAATGATTACCAGTCGGCTAACTTGCTTATAGTTTAAGGAAATTCTTTTGAGCACTAAAATAATAATGGTTTAAAGCAAGCCTCTTTTCCCTCTTCTTCGTTATGACATTTTTTTTCTTCGTAAAAGGTTTGGTTCTAAGAGACTTTTATTTAACATAATTTAACATACTCTTATTTTAGCAATTATACATATTCTTCGATTATTATCTTCAAATTATTAGATTCATTATTTAGTATGGCTTTTTGCGAATAGTCTCCAATTTTTCGATTCCTTCAATGATAGAATGAAACAGTTTTTATTATTAACATAACTTTGTTTAAAACACATCTTGTTTATATGGAAAATGAGATTAGATGAAGATTACGATCATAAATTATTACATAAGTTTAAAGATTCAATTATAAATTTAATTGCCTAATTAAGAATATCAAATACAAAAATTCTCCCC
>JBBPBR010000003.1:40986930-41003067 GCA_037974775.1 Cicer pinnatifidum
TAATTAAAATCAATAAAATTAATAATTAAAAAAAACGCGTACAAATCAAATAAATAATTAAAATGAGACTGATGGAGTACTTCAATAAGTTCATCGATCTTTTACAGCTTTTGAAATTATATAACATATTTAATTTTTTTTTTAAATAATTCAAAGTCAGAATAGTCAAATTGAAAAAAGAGTAATTAAATCAAATTGTTACAAAGTCAAAATTATCCTCTCCCACTACTTTTTCTATACTTGACTCCTGCATTATCAAATTCTGTATAAGAAATAGAATAGCTCTTTGAGCAAATAAAAGGGGTTGAAAAAATGCACATGTATAAACTGGAGTAAAATATAAAAAATCTTCATAAAAAACCAACAAAATCTCAAAACTATTTATCATGGAACAACACAATTTTGTACTTCGCTATTGCTTCTCCGTACTAGTTGTTCTAAAATATCTATCCCCCAACATACATTTATTTAAATTGACAATGATCTGTACACATAAACTACTTTCTTTTATTGCCTAAAAAGAACTACCTTCCTTTATTTTGTAGCAAAAAGATCCCTAAAATAAAACATGAAAATATTGGGAGTTCAAGAAACGCCAAAAGTAAAAACAAACTAAACTCTTACAATATTAAGATACTTTCATACCATCTTTTTACCAAAACTAATCTTTTACAATAATAAGATAGTTAATGGTTAACTAATAAGAGACACTTGAATCCAACACAAAATACCCTAACAATTCTACAACATTACATGTGTGATTTGTGTGTAACCCCTTTCCTCTCTTTGCCTTCCTTTGATTTCTTCAGCACACCTTAAGGTCTTTTCAATGTGGTACCCTCCTCCAATGCTTACTTCCCTCTCCAAATGGCAGCAATAGCTCTCAAATACACTCAAATTAACATGGAATTTGAAACCCATCATGAAAAGAAATTCTAATTCCAACTCATTCAATTCATTTGTTGCTAAACCACCAACTTTTGCAAAGTATGAATTTCTGAAATTCCTGCCAAATAAGAAGCAGCTACTTTAGCATCACATAATGCCCTGTTTTTGGATCATCAAACTAAAATAAAAAATAAATTGATATTTTTTTGGGTGTCAAAATGTCCATTTGCAAAGTTACTTGGTAGAAAAGAATGTCCATTATCCCATATTAAATAAAATAATATAAATCATTACATTAAAAAAGATAAAAAAAAAAAAATTCTCTCTTAATTTATTGTAGCCGAAAAAGCACAAAATATTTGGTGATCCAACAAAAATTACCATGTCCTCAAGACTATTAGCCAATATTGTTAATGATTGAAATAGAAAGAAACAAACTTTGTTTCAAATTTTTTTTTTTATTGGCTGAAATTCAGATAGTTGTTATGAATTTGTGCAAGATCCATTTAAAATTGTTGGAACTCATATGATATAATGAAAACAAATTATTCCATCAATTACAAACGATTTACCAAAATTATTAACAAAATGAAAACAATTTAAAAAATTAATGTTAAATACAGAGCAATCAGAGATTAATGCAAGCAAATACTTTTTAATATATTCCAGAATTCTACGGATAGAGAAAATTGAGGAAGAAGAATACTCACATATCTTCTACATACTTAGATGCAACCATAATAGTTGTTATGAGAAGTCTATGAACATTTCTGGAATTGATCCTAAATCCAGGATTGTTTTGACAAAACCGATCAATATAAACATAAGCCACAACATATACCGAAGGTCCTGCACGAGTGTACCTAAAAATTCTCTCTAGATAAGATTGAATTGTCATGTCAGGAATCTCTCTACAATCAAATATGTTGTTCGTGCTAATTGCTTTGGACAAAGCTCTAGAACAATTCTTCACAATTCTTTGTGTTCTTGCCATGTTCCTCTCAATTAATGAAGCAAGTACATTTATCACTAATGGGATGTTTGAGTCTTCTTTGTATGAATAAGAATACAAATCATAGCGTAGCTTTTTTGGAGAAATTGTCAAAGAAGAAGAAGCCATGAAAAAATTGATTTTTTTTAGAAGAAGGTTTTGAAAGTGATTGGTGTATAAACTTCAAGTCCAAGGATGTATTATTTTGTTGTTTAAGCAATTAAGTTGGAAGTAATGAAGAATGTTTTAGGAGTGGGATTTATATATAAAGGAGAATGGAGTTGGCAATGGAGGGAATGAAAGACTTTTTTGGACTATTAGGATTGAGAGAGGTGAATATAAACAAAAGGATATCACTTTTATTATTATTGTTATTTGGTCCTAGCATCTTAGCTTATTTAATTTTATGTGTGAGAAAGAGAACACTGAATAACAATGTGGTTTCGGGAATTTGGATTTTAGTGGGTGGAAGCTCGATGATTGGAAAAAGGACAAATGAAAAATATTAAGATATATAAGTCGCTCCTCTTTGTGATGGTAAATCACAAACAGTGCCAACTAATGTTGATCTATGTGTTGCATACAAATCACGACAATATCTTCCACCATCCTATATCCTATTTACAAGTTGAATAATAAAAAATAGCGAAAATACCATCTATAGTCCTTTAATTTAATTTCAGTTAACATTTTATTTTTTATCTTTTTTTTTTTTTGATTTGGTCCTTTATTTTAATTTTAAATGACAATTTAATCTTTTATATTTTAAAATGTCAACAATGTTATCCTTTTATTTACAAAAATTCAAATTTTCATCAAAATTTTTAAGCAAAACCCATAAAATTAATTATATTCTTTATTATAAAACAAATTTCATCAAATTCGTAACTCAAATCTTAAAATAAACTCATATTTGTTATTTTTTATTTGATGCTGTTAGAGATGAACATATGAGTTTATTTAAAGATTTAAGTTATGAATTTGATAAAATTGTATTATATTGAGGATGATAATTAATTTTATGGAGTTTGTTTGAAATTTTTGATGAATTTTTTGAATTTTTGCAAAAAAATAAGGATAACATTGTTGATATTTTAAAACATAAAATATCAAATTGTCACTTAAAATTAAAAGGCTTAATTGCAGTTTTGGTCCCCCTATTTTAGCTGAATTGCGAAAGTAGTTCCCCCATTTTGTTTCTCCCCAGTTTTGGTTCCCAAACAGAATTTTGGTCTAAAATTTTATGAAATTTCATTTTTTAAAGCCGTACTACACCATTTATGATCATATATTTCAGGTACAATTGTTGCAAATGAAATCTTGAGGCATGGTGTGACTTAAATAAATGCAAAAAAAATAATATTTCATGAAGTTTTGGATCAAAATTCTGCTTATGGGACCAAAACTGGGGAGAAATAAAATGAGGGGACTACTTTCGCGATTCAGCTAAAATAGGGGGACCAAAACTTCAATTAAGCCAAATTAAAATAAAGGACCAAATCAGGAAGAAAAAAAAAAGATAAATGACTAAAACGTTAACTGAAATTAAGTTAAGGAACTATAGGTGGTATTTCCCCTAAAAAATAGCAGTTTTATTCTTATTACTTTTATCAATTAACGAAATCAATTTTTTTATTTCAAAATCTGAAAAGTTTGATCATTTATTTTAATTTTTTAATTAAAAAAAGTAATAATGCGATTAACATAATTTTAAATTATACTTTATGTATTTTAGTGGATTTTGGTATTGAACTTAGGGGATTTTTAGGCAAGTTATTAATATTTTGGGAGTTTAAATGATCAAAAAGATATTTTGATGCCCGATTAAGATTACTCGTCGACAAATAAATTAAATTAACTGCGGTGAATCTTTTACGAAGAATTTAATGTGAAAGGGTAATTTTAATAAATATCTAGATATTTGGAGATATTTGTTAAAAGTAATTAATATATATATTTGTGTGGAGGGAAAAGAAAAGGAAAATAGAAAGAAAAGAAATAGAAAGGAAGAAAAAAGGAAGAAAGGAAAAGAGAAAGAAACAGAATCCTTCTTCTTCCTCTGCCTCGCGAACACCCCTTCTCCCCCTTTTCTTCTTTCTTGGTTTTGCTTCCTTTTTCTTTATTTGGCTTCAAGAATACAAACCCAAGGATTAGTGGGTAAGAAATCAAGGATTTCTCAGCTTCATACTTCCTCTTTGATTTGAAAACGAAGAAAAACGGTGTTAGGAATTTTCAAACCATCAAACGCAAACCTACTCGTTTCATCTAGATCTAAGCTTCGTTTCGCGAAGAGATAGAAGGGAAAGTTGCTCACTACCACGCTACGGTGCTAGGGAACCAACTTTGGAAGCGACGTCGCGAGCGAAGATTTTACCGGATTTACTCGCGGTACCGTAATCGCACGTTAAAGCTAACGTGAAGGTAAGGGCTCCTTCCAAACTTTTAGTTTGCATTTAGGGACTTATTTGTGGTTGTGTGGAAAAGAATTTTATTAGGGTTGAAGTGTTGATTTGGAGAAAATGAATTTAATGCGTTTATGGGTGAAATTCTAATGTGGGGCTTTGGTGATATTGATGAAGTTTTCGTGGAAAATGAATTTAACTCATTTATGTATGATTTTGATTAAATGAAATTTGTTGTGTTTGAGCGGAGGATTGTATTGATTTGTGTCGTCGTATTCGATGTGTTCATAATTGATACTTGTGAAATCTGAAATGTGTTTGTGTGGATTTGGTGGAAAAATGAATTGATGTGATTTGGTGTGAATTGTGGATTGAATTTGTGAATATGTTTGAGTACGTTCTGTGTGGAATTTGAAAACCATTAGAGTTAAACGAGTATTAAGAATGAGGAATCTCTTAATGTCTACGTTTACTTAATGTTGTCGTGAAAACCATTAGAGTTAAACGAGTATTAAAAATGGGGAATCTTTTAATATCTCTGTTTATTTAATGTTTGTTGTGAAAATCGTTTAAGTTAAATGAGTATTAAGAATGGGGAATCTCTTAATATCCTTCTTTACTTAATGTTTGCCGTGAAAACCATTAGAGTTAAACGAGTATTAAAAATGGGGAATCTTTTAATATCTCTGTTTACTTAATGTTTGCAGTGAAAATCGTTAGAGTTAAACGAGTATTAGAAATGAGGAATCTTTTAATATCTCTGTTTACTTAATGATTGTTGTGAAAATTGTTAGAGTTAAATGAGTATTAAAAATGGAGAATCTTTTAATATCTGCATTTGCTTAACGATTATCGTGGATGGAGTCAGAGTATGCTCATGCATTTTCATTTTTTTTGTAAATCGTGCAGACCCGTGACAGGTGGCACCTTGATAAATAGTACTTTGGCCTGTGATAGGCGGTACATTTATAATTTACGTTTTTGTAAATTGTGCAGACCCGTGATAGGTGGCACCTTGGTAAATAGTACTTTGGCCCGTGATAGGCGGTACATTTACGATTTACGGTTTTTTGTAAATTGTGCAGACCCGTGATAGGTGGCACCTTGGTATATAGTACTTTGGCCTGTGATAGGCGGTACATTTACAATTTACGTTTCTTTTTAGTAAACCGTGCAGACTCGTTATAGGTGGAACCTCGGTAAACGGTACGGGCCCGTGATAGGCAGTACGTTTATGGTTTACGCTTTTTAGTAAATCGTGCAGACCCATGATAGGTGGCACCTCGGTAATTGGTACTTCGGTCCGCGATAGGCGGTACAATTATGATTTACGACCCTTCGAGGAGGGTTTTGGTTTGGAATTCCGAGTCCATGCATTTTGGCATATACGCATTGCATTAGGGTGCTTGGCACACGAGTCGTGTTTGATTCAAGTTTATGATTGAGTGTTTGAACTTGAGATGTCGTGGTAATTGTGTTGAAATTGCTAAGTGTTATGTATTGATATTGTGTGTAAGTGTGATTGATTGTAAAACTATTTCAAAACTCAAGTTGTCGTGGTAATTGTGTTGAAATTGCTAAGTGTTATGTATTGATATTGTGTGTAAGTGTGATTGATTGTAAAACTATTACGAAACTCAAGTTGTCGTGGTGATTGTGTTGAAATTGCTAAGTGTTATGTTTTGGAGTTGTGTGTGAATGTGATTGAGTTAGTTTGTGTAGTTTTGGAAAAACATTCAGGGAAATCGATTCTGTGAAAAGCCATTTATCCAAATCGATTTGCCAATCGATTTGATTTGTTACAAGAGCTCAGCTATTTTGACAAAATCGATGTGCCAATCGATTTTGTAAATATGTTTCATAAATCCATTTAAGAAATCGATTTCCCAATCGATTGTTGTGTCTCCTGTTTTCTTGAATCTTGAAAAGATATTGAACTAATCGATTTGGCTATTACAGTAGCTCAGCTATTTGGTCAAAATCGATTTGCCAATCGATTGGATTTGTTACAGGGGCTCAGCTATTCATTCAATCGATTGCCCAATCGATTGATTTAAGCCCAGAGTACATGTTTCACTAAAAACCTTCAAGAAATCGATTTCCCAATCGATTTGCTAAGTAGAAACTTTTACTCTGAGTTAGATAATCGATTGCTCGATTGATTCATCAATGGATTGGCCAGTTATTTATTACTTGATTGATTAAAAACTTTATTTGGATTTCATTGTTATTTAGCAAGTGTTACATGAACTTTTAGCATATGGAAAACCCTTTTAAGGTGCATGCTAAGTTGAAAGGTTATTTTGTGCATTTTAAAAACTTAAATGTTATGTGTTAACTGTTAATTTCGGTTGGTGACCTTTTACAACTATTGTGGAAATATGGGCTTTGCCCTCAGATGAGAGCCATGACAATCCTACCGGTTCGTACCCTGTGGATGGGAATGTAGATGGGAATGCCTGACTGGAGCTATGTTAGTAGGATCATACGAGGCGCGTGGAGATCACTCAGGGCATATAGTTTTTTTTGTTTGTAGAATGATCAGATTAGGTTGACATGGAGGGAACAGATGTCTTTCTTTTGGATTGCGTTTATTTTAAATTGGAAGACTGTATCTGTACTAATATTGTCAGCATGACATGTTATTTTCGATGGATTCCATGTACCACTTTTGGATGTGTAAATACATTGGATTCATATTTCGAAAAACTTTTCCGCTGCTTGTAAATTATAATGACTTAAATATTTATCCAAATGTATTTCCCATATTTAATTCTTGGTTTTATGAATTTGTTTTGAAAAAAAAATACACTCTCGCTTTGAAAATCGGGGTGTTACAAAAATCACTTCAAACAATATACTTAGTTTCTTCAAAGAAACATTTTGACGAGATTTCACTAGTGCAAGTAAACCTTGTTACATCGGTTTCTATGTACATGCTAAATCGGTTACTTGTCCGATCTAACATCAAGCGTCGTAATAAATAGTTAATTATAAAATCGGATAAAATGATAAATGTAACAAGTTAAAATTCAAAATTGATTTATTACATCGGTTAAATTTGAACCAATTTAACAAGTCAATTCAAAATTGATTCATTACATCAATTAAATTTAAACCAAGCTACCAAGTTAAATTCAAAATTGATTTATTACATCGGTTAAATTTGAACCAATCTAACAAGTCAAATTCAAAATTGATTTATTACATTGGTTAAATTTAAATCAATCTAACAAGTCTTAGACAGTGTAGTGTCCATTTATGGCTTCAATGTCCAAACCCCTTAGCTTGGAAAACGATTCCACTCTTCTGCCAATGTATTTAATTCTCTGTAGTTGTGTTTCTCTACAAATGCTTTTGTTTCAGCAGCAGAATGAAGACCATGCAAGGTTCTCTGCTCAGCAGCGCAAGCTGCCTCACGAGCTTCTTTACCAAAGTCATTTTTGTTGGTAAATGCAGTCTGTTAAATTGCACCAAAAACAAGTCATATTCATTCTATATATATACACACACTCAAAGTGTAAAGTATTCATAGTAACGAACAACAAACTTTAAAGGATCAAGAAAAACATAAGTTACAGTGTTGAACAACCAAATCAACACTGGTTTTCCTGCTTTAATTTCTGTAGAAAATCAAAATCACAACATAATGATCAATGGCAAGTACAATGTTAATGTTCAAATCACGAAAATCAAACAAACACTCAAGTTCATGGGTGCCACATCGAGATTCAAACCATGAATCGGAAGTCCAAAGTTTTGAGTTGTGAATCGAATTTGATTATAAATCGTGCGATATATTACCAACAAAAATATGGCAATTTTAAGTAAAAGCAACATATATGAATCTCAAAATAATTCAAGATTCAAGTCATAAATACAACTGCAAAAGAAAGGTGGTTAGTTATAGAAAGTTGACAAAAAGGTGGCCATCTACAATAAGTTTAGGTAGTAATACATCCTAGTATTTCGGGATTCATCATACTGAATCAGGATTCAAGATGAGATTCATACCCAAATAAATACACAGTAAAGATTTGTGTCAATTTAGTTCAGTTTTGTATTGAATCAAGAACTCGCATGTATCGTAACATTTTGATAACCATGTTCAAATTTTCATTATCATCTAAACCTTGTTTGATCTCCAAGAAAGTTAAACACATCACAGCAGGATAACTTCCAGTTGTGGCATATCATAATGGTGACACCACTTATAGCCTTCATATATATATTCATATCAGAATGATACCACCGTCAAAATGATGTGCCTCAACTGTATCCGACACGTGGTAGCAAAGACATCATAAACCATGTGAGTTATCAACATTTTTATTCAAGTTTTCATTCAAAGGGTTACTGCAGTTTTCAGTTTGAAGAAATATTAATTAAATCAGACACTAACAAATTACAAAAAGAATTTCAATATGGAGTTAATCAAATTATGTAGACAGTTATAAATGATTTGAAAGCAATATGAAATGGCGTATATGTAATCATGTGAGTGCAACATAAAAACCAACAAAATGAAAAATGCATTAAGAGAGGGTTAAAGTATTGAACAAACCATGCAAAAGATCATGAAGAGTTCTGAGAGGCAAATAGTCATAAATAAGCAACTTCTCCCTCTTTTCCCTTGATAAAAAGCTCTCAAAGGAATCAAATTCTCATGTCTAATTTTCCCCAACTGCTTTATAACCGACAAACACAAATTCCTATCCTTGCAAGTACCTTCCCTCAACAACCTCAAAGCAATTGTTCCGTTAACCGGCGAATCCCCTTCAGGATACTTTGAAATCCTTGAAGTGAATTGCACATTCACATCAAGCCTATCGATCAATGATAGTTTACAGAATAAAGTTCCTTCATTTACTCTCGTGCACTAGAGAAAAGAAGAAATGACTTAAAAATATTTTTGAAAATTTCCCTAACAATCTCCACCATTTTCAAAATATATCTAAGTCCGTTATTTCGGAAATCTCATGGTTTCAGATAAAGGTATCTTACGATTTGAACCATTACTTAGTAAATTATGTTATCACTTATCCCCAAATAGATTAGTAGACAAACTTTGAACCAATCATTCATTAGAACAAGTGTACATAACTCACTCATGAAATCTCGTACCATTGATCGAATTATAAAAATGACACTGATCCGCTGTCGCACACGGGTCAAATACAATTGATAAAATGTAGGTAGAGGTAATAACTCAAATCGTTTCACAAGGACTTCTGATATAATAATAATAACCGAATTGAAAATTGAAATTAAAAAGGGGTTTTTTAGAATTTTTTATTTAACAGATGAGCAAAACGATTAATCCATTTATTCGAGTTTCAAACCTATCACAGATTCTATCAATGAGTTTAATTTCTAATTTATAATTCTATTCTTATTTGACTATAGAATTGATCAAACAAGCGTAATCAATCCTATGTGAATTTAGTTTCTTTGATTGGATTAAGCATCACAATCATCAAAATATTATAATTAACGATCAAGCGTCGCAAAATTATAATTCAATTAAATTAGAAACTGAAACCAAATTCTATCAAATAAATTTAATCAATCCTATTGAAATTCAATTTAAGCAATCAAAATATCAATATAATCAAATAAACAAGAATAGAATCATGAATAGAAATTGACAGTGTAACCTGAATCTCAAGGTGTTGATGAAACTCTGAACTCGTGGATTAATCTTATAAAATTAGCCTTCCATGAAATTAAAATAACACTATTTATTTCTTGTAGCAATTTGAATCCTAATTTTTCGGTCCTTATAAAAGAAACAAAACAGTCAATATATAGTACTTGATGTTGGACTTTAGGGTTTAGGGTTTATAAACAAGTGGCCCACTAATTAAAATTATTACAAAAATTCATATTACGAAATTTGCAATTTCGGCTCAGTAAAGTTCGGAATTGGTCTTTCCTTCCAACACAAAAGTTGTACCTCAAATTTTTATCTTTCCAACGCCTGCTCATATGTGTCAATCCGATATCCAGAGCTCAAGTTATGACCTACACAGCGAGAAATAGTCAAAATGTAAATAATAAAATTAAAATACAAATAGTAAAATTATAATTCAAATTCGACCTAAAGTTTAGAAACAAGCTAAAAATATTAATCTAAGCTATAAAGAGCTTTTAAAATACCAAACTAAAAACCTAAAAACATGTGTCCAAATGCTATGATCAGACACATTTTTATAAGACCCTGTGTCTCATATCCTTTTCGTGAGAATTTAAGAGTCAAGCTCTTGAACTCTATGAAGCGGCCCACTTCATTCCCATATAGGTGGACTATATCAGAAATGCACCCCTAATTATACATTCAAACAAATACATGCTATATGTCCATTAAGAGGAGACCTCATCCTACCACTTTTATTTTATGGTCCAAGTACTTTTATCCTTTGGGATGTATTTATTGTCAAGTACTTCAATCACTCTAATAGTGTACTTTCATCATTGAACTCAAGACTTGATGCTACTCAAGTGTGAGTTGATGTTTCCACCATTGGTGATTATCTAGATATGAGCTTGTATCACATCCCTAATGATGTTTTCAACACCATATCCTTTGTCAGACCTTTCGTCAAAGGATCTGCAAGATACTTTTCAATTCTTACAAACACTATGGATATCACTCCATTAAATCCTTTACATAGTTATGTCTTAAACCAATATGTCTAAATTTTCTATTATATACTTTGCTATATGTTTTTGATAGTGTGGATTAACTATCACAAGGTATGGATACTGGTGCCATTGACTTTGGCCAAATTGGTATCTCATACAACTAATTTCTTAGCCATTTTGCCTTTTTACTACTTGTAGTTAGGGCAATGAACTCTACAACCATGGTGGAGTCGACAATGCAAGTTTGTTTCTTTGATCCCCAAGAAACTGCACTTCTACCAAGATTGAAGATCCATCCACTTGTGGAAGCTTGATCCTCAACATGATTTATTCAACTGACATATGTACATCCTTCCAAGTATAAAGGATATCCACAATAGATTAAACTATAGTTAATTGTTTCTTTCAAATATTTTAATACTTTATTAATAACATGTCAATGTTCTTTACTTGGATTGTTTGTATACTGACTTAATCTTCCAACAACATATGTTATATCAGGTCTAGTACAAGTCACAACTTACATCAAGCATCCGATTACTTTTTATATTCTTGATAGTGTTACCAACTATGACCAAACCATGACCCTTTTGCCATTTAATATCTTCACATTGTATCACATACAATTAATAAGCATCTCAATTATCACATACACAAAATTTTATGTCATTTTTCCTTTTACTATATTTAATAGACATCTCAATTTAAAATTCTAATTATCTTTTCAATATATCCAAGTCCAATATATAATACATTGAATGCATTAAATATATATTGCCACCAGCTAACAAAGCAAGATCATACAAATTTCTCATAATTAAATATCATAAGGTGGGTCCAAAAATGTAAGTCATCTACTACTTAACAAATAAGAATTCATTTTATTTCTATTAAATAAATTATTTCTTCATAGTTATATTATAACTAATACATACACCATGAATTCTATTTGATAATTCAAGTTTAATATTTAAATATGGTAAATCCAAATAAATATCACAATAGAAAATAAACAATGAATAAAATCATTAAGATTTTCTATCAGTTTCTTCCATAAACATTTGTCAACTTATAATAATTTTAAAATATATATCCAAATCATTTTTAATATCAAAATAAGTAAGAAATTGACATATACTTTTATACTATTATATATATAGTATAAATTAATCAATTTTAGATTTAATAACACATGAAGTGTCACTATCATTGAGATATACACTTGATATTTATGACAATTTATTTAACAACTTTAAATAAATTAATGTATTACATATGCATCTTACATATTCATACTTGTCAAGATTTAAGAGACTAAAATTATAAACAAATTTTTTTCCACCGGTCAATAATAAATTCTTGTTCTTAGTCTAAAATCATCAACTATAGATAAACCATAATTTCATCAAAACAATA
Organism: Cicer pinnatifidum; assembly: GCA_037974775.1. NCBI lineage: Eukaryota > Viridiplantae > Streptophyta > Magnoliopsida > Fabales > Fabaceae > Cicer > Cicer pinnatifidum. Next base: position 40,999,273 of record JBBPBR010000003.1, read on the forward strand.
TATCTCTAATTCTATATTATTAATTTTCCACATCTTATGTCCATATTATTACATATGCATCAGAAAAAGAAAATTTATTATATATGCATTTCAAACATGAATGTAATATATAAATATATTAACACTAAATAACTTCCAGTGTCCAACCATGAATTTTCATGTGATTATTTCCAAGACATTAATTAATTTTATTTTTAAAATCGAAACAAACAAAATTCATGCATATCAATCTAACCACATGTTAAATTTAACATAAACAAATATAATTACTTTGAAGGACCACATATGAATTTTGAACTTCAAACATATCATATATATTGATATAAATTAAATGTGTACCTTTCACCATGGTCAAGAAAGACCATCTCCTTTAAAAATTGCAGTCATAAATAAATTTGATAATCGAAAATCGAACCTAAAGATTGTTGGATCTTTTGTTGGAGGTACGCTGCAAATCTTGAGTAAGAAGATGATGAAATTGATGATGATGATGAAGATTGCACAAATAAATTCCAAAGCATGTGTATCATACTAAGCTTTAGGTTCGATTCGCCCCCACCAATCTATATATATTGGATGCAAATGGGTTAACCAGCAAATCCCCTTCAGGATACTTTGGAATCCTTGAAGTGAATTGCACATTCACATCAAGCCTATCGATCAATGATAGTTTACAGAATAAAGTTCTTTCATTTACTCTCGTGCACTAGAGAAAAGAAGAAATGACTTAGAAATATTTTTGACATAATTTTGACTCATGTAACATGAATTTTGTGTTGTTTTTCTTCTTTTCTTTCTGCCTCTAAAATATATCTATTTATAGAGATACTCATACCAATTGGTGAAAGAAAACAACTCTTCAACTCATACCATTTGGTGAAAGAAAACAACTCTTGAGAAAGATTGCTACTTTTAATAACTTAATAGATACATTGGTTTGAATTAAACCTAATCATTGCAACCACTTGACCAAGTGATACATTCAATTATTTAATTTTGCTATATTAATATAGCTGTTAGAAAATTCCAAATATATTTTTGGAAATTTCCTTAACAAAAAATTTGTTTCAAAAACTATCATGAAAAAGACCACTGTCATTAGTGTCAGATAGCTACCAAGAACAATCCCAGTTGCGAATCGCAACTTCGCTAAGCTTCCAACTGCTACATTAGTGTTCACTGTTAAAATAGAATTTAGAGAAGTTCTTCAACAAAAATCAATTCATTCAAAATACACTTTTTCGGGCAGATTTTAAATTTCCAAACAACAATGACAAATATTTTAGCACAATTCATTAAAAATTTACAACCATGGTTCATTCTTTCATTCATTATCCTTTCTTACCATAACTACTAATCCTTCATTTTGTAAGAAGGACATATACAAAAAATAATATAACTATTAATTTACTAACATCGAAATTGTATAATTAGTTTTAACTGTTTGACTATAGCAAAAACTTGGAATGTTGTTATAAGAACAAGAAACCTCCATAGGAGCAATCCTGCGCCGAATCAACAAAATATTTTTGGACCGACTCAATGAAAAACCGGGTCTTCTCCCAAAAATTTTTGGTCGGATCGAACCCAAGGGATTCAACATTTGAACAACTTTAGCATCCATTGCAGCAGCATCACTACCCAGTGAAACAACAGAGGTTTTTCCACAAAAATATAATGGTTTGCAAGAGTCTTCGAGATATCTCTTCTGGTCCACAAGTTCCTCGTTAGTCCTAAATTAATAATAAAATCCAACAATAAACTATAAGCAATTAGCACTTCCATAGGAAATACAAAACAACATTTGTGCAAAACGCTCTAGCATTATCAACAAGTTTGCAATATCTTAGAAATGCATTAGCAAATATTTTATGAGATTTCAATTGTGAATTCATCCTCACTACTCATCTTGTCATAATAGCTCTGCTATTAATAAAATTCCAGTTGAAAATGCTAGCTATATTATAACAAAAAATCACACAACAAAATTACTAATATAGTTGAACCTACAAGAATATACACCTAATGCCTCTAATAACTACAAGATATCCATCACAAACCACGTCGACTAGCTCGTTTCTGTAAGGCTTTTGCGCATGTAGTTCTTCTTTTGGCTGATGTTCTTCTTCTGTCTCATTCATTTTCTGCCAATAATTCTTATTAATTGTTCCATGCTCTGCAACTAGGGATGAGAATAGGCTAGGCCGTCTATCAGGGGCCTATGGCCTGGCCTGACCTATTTAATAAAAAGGTTAGGCTCAGTCTGCTTTTAAAGCCTATTTATTTAAATAGGTCAGACTCAGGCTTATAAAAAAGCCTATTAGGCCTGACAGGCCGGCCTATATATATTTTATTATTTATTAATATTATTTTTTATTATTATATTAATAATATTATTTCCTATTTTAAATTCTATCAATTAGGCAATCACTCAGTAAATATTCAGTAGTCGTTTCCTATTCGGTAGCGATTCTATATTTGGTAGTCGTTTCATATTCGGTAATCGTTCAATTAGTCAATCACTCAATAGTCGCTCCTTATTTGTTTACGAGGTAATAATTGGTGCGTTTGTTTTAGAAAAAAAATCTATTATTTGAAACTAAAAATTATTTTTTAGGGTTTAAAGGATGTTTGTTTCAGATTTTTAAAAAGTTATTTTGTTAGAAAAATTATTTTTTGTTTAATATATATAGATATATACATTGATATTGGTATGTGGAGAGCATCATGTGGTATGAGTAGAACATTTAAATATTTTAATGTGAATAAGGCTTTTAAAAAGGTTTCGAGGTCAGGTGAGGCTCAGGCCTTTCAAAGCTTGGTCTGGCCTGACCTATTTCCACTCTTATCTACAACTTTAGATTAAAGATTAATAATTAGAATAATTATTAATATAAGATTAATAATAAGAGCAATTAACAGTAAAACAATTTTAGATTTCTAAGTAAGAAATAAGAATTATTAAAAAATTATCGGAAAAAACAATAAACACTTGCTCACACACTTTTCGATGGTGAAAAAAATTGACACTTCTCTACAAGCTTCTCGACAAATAGAAGAGGAAGACAAATAAAATTTGTTGTTAGTGCAGAAATAGAAAAACGTTGTGGCGAAGTTCCTAAGTTTAAGGTTCTAACTAGAGGCTTAATTGCTCCATAAGAAGCTATTAGCTCTTTATTCTCGTCGCATAAAGAGATTCAAAATCACGGTGACGCCATATTCTTGAAGTTGAAGGTCTGGCGAAGAAACAAGTGAAATTAATAGTTTAACTAGATTATGGCCCGCGCGCTGCGCGGATATTAATTAATTAATTTTAAAAAATTTATAAATAATATTTTATGTATTATAAATATAATTATCTTATAATACTACTTTATTGATTTGTAATAATTGAATATAATTAGGAAAATTAAAATGAGCGAAAATCATGTTTATCACTATCATCTAATTTAATTTTTAAAATATTTTGTAAAATCCGTATGATAACTTATTATATGGGATAATTGTTTGACGCATTGTACTTTGATTGTTAATTTATTTTTCAATATATAATAGTACTTGTATTTATTTGATTTAAAAATAAGATGTCAAAATTTAAAATTATGATTGACTAGTTAACATTTTTATTTTAAAAAAATGTTAATGTTGAATTATATTGTAGCGTAGTCTAAATTTATTTGTTTTATTAGTATGATTTTTTAATTGCGAGCATGGGAAGTTGTTGTAAAAAAATTATTTAATATTTTATCAAGAGTTTTATTAGTATAATGTTTTAATTGCGAATGAGAAATTCTT
>JBBPBR010000003.1:41026692-41077263 GCA_037974775.1 Cicer pinnatifidum
AAAATAATTGATTGAACCAATCATAGTTGAACTGCTTCAATTTAGTTCAATGGAAATTTTTAGATTTTCAATTACAATTAAAATCAATATTTTAAAAACCAAAATGAAAATGCAAATATATCGAATCCAAACAAACTGTCGATAGTCCAGATTGGTTTTTTTATTTTTATTAATTGATTAAAGCCATTAAAATTGATATTTTAATAAAAAAAATTGAATATTTTATCAAATAATAAGTAAAAACGGGTTCAATACAACATACTTTGAACACTTAAAGAGAGAAAAATGATTCTTTAATTTATATTCAAAATGAATAGAATGAAGATAAAGTCCACGTAAACACATCTATGTATTCACTTATGTAATAAACTAACTAAATATTTAACTAATTGAGTGTAGGGATGACAGTAAAATCGATTAAAGCCATTAAAATTGATATTTTAATAAAAAAAAGTGAATATTTTATCAAATAATCAATGAAGACGGATTCAATACAACAAACTTTGAACACTTAAAGAGATAAAAATGATTCTTTAATCTATATTGAAAATGAATAAAATGAGGGTAAAATCCCTGTAAACACATCTATGGATTCACTAATGTAATAGACTAACTGGGTGTAGGGATGACACTAAAATCCGCACCCGCAGACATCCACCCGAACTCGCTTGATTTGTGCGGGGAAAATCCGCTTTAATTAGGTGCGAGTGCAAATTTTTCCCGACATTAAAATTTGGGGGCGGGGACGAGTTTGAGGGTGGTGATATCCACCCCGCACCCGCATCCCGCCCCTCAAGTAATAATATTGTAATTTTTAAATTTTATTTACATATACATATTTAATATATTTTAAATTTATAATTTTATATATATGAATGGGTGCGGGTACGGGCGGAGATACCTGAGACCCATTGCGGGCGGAGATGGGTGCTTAAATTTTATATCCGCTCGATGGGTTTTTCCCTATTAGTCGAGTGCGGGTGTGGAGGAGGCGAAATCCACCTCCGTCCCGCCCCGTTGCGATGCCTAAGTAGGTGACTTAACACTATTTTTAAACTCCACCTCAAGTGAATGGAAGATATTAAAACACCCATCCTTGTTCTAAACTTAGCCCCCAATATGTCATTATTGATAAGAATTCTTGTGGAACTTGAATTGAGTTTTGATCTAAATCAATTTTTATCGAGTTGAATTGAACCATGTTTGAATCAACTTGATCCATTTACGGTTCTACATTGATACTAAAGAAATTATCAAAACATTTAATGTGGCATGTGCATATGCCCATATCACTGTTGTTGTTATGAGTAGAGCAAATCTCTCTAGTATTGGTACTTGTCTTGTCTGAAAATTTTTCAAGTACTGCATACAACATATCATATTACAGGTCATTGGTTCAAACCTATCCAAGTGTAAGAAATTGAACAGAAATACGTAAGACAATTAAAAGTATTTGAATCTATTTGACATTTCTGAATTTGTAGATGTAGCTTTTTTTATTAAGATAGTAACTGTTGAATATAAAGAGTATTGAGAAACATATTGAATAACCCGTATATTTCAACTACATAACATAATTTCTTTATATAGACTATGAGTATTAAACAAACATAATTGATAGTAATACTAACGGGTCGAACTACCTACAATCCATCTAATCTACTTATTTACATTCTAATATAATATTTTAACACTCTCCCTAAAGCTGGAGCATATAAATCAAATGCACCCAACTTATTACATATATAACTAATTCTAGGACCTCACAATGACTTTGTAAAAACATATGCTAACTGATCGTTGGAATTGACAAAGCTAGTGATGATGTCACTCGATTCGATATTTTCTCTAACAAAATGACAGTAAATCTCAAAATGCTTGGTCCTCTCATGAAAAACAAGATTTGAGGCAATATGCAATGCAGTTTGATTATCACATATTAGTGTCATTGTGTTGACCTCTTCAAATTGAAGTTCTTTCAGTAACTGTTTCAATCAAATGTGTTCACATGTTACTAGTGCCATGGCCCTGTATTATATCTCAACGTTGGATCTTATAACAACATTTTGTGTCTTACTCTTCCAAGATATTAAATTTCCTCCGACAAGTACACAAAATCCGGAAGTTGATCGTCTATCTATGGGTGAGCTTGCCCAATCTGCATTTGAGTAGCCAACTATCTGAGTATGTCCTCTATCTTCATAAATGAGACCTTTTCCAGGTGCACTTTTGATGTATTTAAGAATCCGGATTACATCATCTATATGTTCTTGGCAAGGGGAATTTAAGAACTGACTTACTACACTAACAACGAAGGAAATGTCAGGACGAGTGATTGTGAGGTAGTTTAATTTCCAACTAATCTCCTATATCTTTCTGAATCTGATAGAGGCTCCCTTTGATTGGATAGGAGTTTGACATTTGGATCCATAGGAGTATCAACTGGCTTGGCATTTAATAGACCTGTTTCTTCAAGAATATCCATAGCATATTTTCTTTGTGTATTTACAAGGCCATCCATGGATTAGGCTACCTCAGTACCAAAAAAATAACGAAGTTTACCAAGGTCTTTAATCTGAAATTTATTTGAAAGATGTGGTTTCAACTAGAGTATTCCTTGTTGATCACTACCAGTTATAACAATGTCATCCACGTAAACAATAAGATAGATGCACCCTTGGGTTGAGTGATGATAAAATACAGAGTGATCAGCTTCATTACGAATCATACCAAACTCTTGTACTACCAAGCTGAATCTGCCAAACCAAGCTCTAGGAGACTATTTAAGACCATAAAGGGACATGTGTAGCCGACAAACCATGGTGGAAGACTCCCCTTGAGCAACAAACCCTGGTCATTGCTCCATATAAACTTCCTCTTCAAGATCACCGTGCAAAAAAGCATTTTTAATGTCAAGTTGAGGGAGAGGCCAATGTTGAATTGCTATAATGGAGAAAAACAGTCTAACAAATGCCATTTTGGCAACATGTGAGAATGTATCACTGTAATCCAATCCAAAAATTTGAGTATATCCATTGGCTACCAAATGAGCCTTAAATCGGTCAATCTTACCATCAGGACCAACCTTCATTGTATAGAGCCAACGACACCCGACTAAAGACTTTCCATGAGGTAAAGAAACCAATTCTCAAGTACAACTGCTTTGTAAAGCACACATATCATCAATCATTGCTTGCCTCCACCCAGTGTGGGATAATGTTTCACCTGTATTTTTAGAAATAGAAACAGAAGACAAGGAGGACAAGAAAGTGTAATGTAAAGGAGAAAAACGATGATAACACAAATAAATATAATGAGGAGATGGATAACATATGGTGCGAATTTCCTTACGAAAAGCAATGGGAAGGTCATGCTTAGGTGGCAGGTTCGGATCAGGAGGTGGCGTCGGAGGAGAGTCTGTAGTGGGAACAGGAACAGGCACAACAGAGGATAGGTGACGACGCTGATATGTTTGTAGTGGTCGTGGAGGTAGGGGGCAGACTCGACAAATTCAGTAGGAATATGAGTGGGTGGGATAAGGATAACTACTTGAGGAGGTTTGAGATTAATCTCATGATGGGGCTCATTAGCTATATGGGTAGGTTTAAAATATTGTACAAACTCGAAAAAGGTAACATCGGCTGATGTAACATAGCGGTGTAGTGTGGGAGAATAACAACGATAGCCCTTTTAGGCCCGATGATAACCGAGAAAGACACACTTGAGTGACCGAGCTGACAATTTGTCCAAACCAGGGGATAAATTATGGACAAAACACATGGATCTAAAGACACAAAGTGGTCGTGGGTGAAGAGGGGTATGGGGAAAGAGGACCGATTAAGGGATATTTCCATCAAGAACAGAAGACGACATACGATTGATAAGGTAGCACGTCGTTAAGACTGGATCACCCAAAAAACAGAATGGAACATTGCCATGGAGAAGTAAGGTTCGTGTGGTTTCAGTGAGATACCAATTTTTGTGTTCGGCTACCCCGTTGTGCTAGGTGTATGAGGACATGATGTTTGGTGTAGAATATTGTTGGAAGCCATAAAGTTTTGAAATTGATGGGACAAATATTCCCGAGCATTATCACTTCATAAGGTATGAATAGAAACTGCAAATTGAGTTTTAATTTCTTGATAAAATTGCTCAAAAATGGAAAATAGTTCATCTCTATTTTTCATTAAAAATAATTGCGTACAACGAGAATAATCATCAATAAAAGTAACAAAATACTTGGACTCTAAAATAGACACAGTACGAGAGGGACCCCAAACATCAGAGTGAACTAAAGCAAAGGGATTCGATACTCTTTTATTGACTCGATCAGAAAAATTACTACGGATGTGTTTCCCTAACTAACACGACTCACAATGTAAAGTAGACAACTTAGACAAACTAGACACCAATTTTTGTAGTTTGGAAAGACTTGGGTGTCCTAGTTGAGCATGGATAATATGAGGGGACTCTGTGGCAGAACACGTCTTGGAAGATGTAGAAAGGTAATAGAGGCCTTGTGACTCACATCCGACGCCAATCATGAACTCCTGTAAGACCCTTAATTTTAAATCCTAAATTATACAATTTTAGGGTACTTTGTGTAGAATTTCTTAGGCTTTTAGCCCAGTTTTTGGTATTTAGTGAGTTAAATGCAAAAAATATATTTTTGGAAATTGGATTAAAATTATTTGTCATAGTATAATTTACTTTGGTTATGAAGAATTTAATTATGGGCAGTTTTGTTAAAAATATCTCGGGTTACTGAAAATTGTATCTGTCAATTGAGTTGCGACGAGAGTAGATATTTTTAACAAAAAGTGGTTTGGGAAGTGATGGGTGAAATGGTGTTTTGTTAAAATATCTAGAGTTTATAGATATTTATTTGTTTAGTTTTAATTATATATATAAATATATATGTATTTATTTATATATATGTATATGAAAGAAGTAGAAAGGAAAGGAACACAAAAAGAATACGACAAAACAGAGGAAACGAAAATGTTGCATCGTCCATCTCGCGAACCCTTTCTCCTTCTCCTTCGTTTTCTTTCTCTGGCTTCAAGAAAACCAAGTGTGAATGAAAGAAAAAAATTCCCTTGCTACTCGACTTCTTCTCTCCGTCCTCTTTCTTCTTCTCGGATTCGAAAACGGTGTTAGTGATTTCAAAACTGTCAAACACAAACCCCCACTTTTCTTCTAGATCTAAGCTTCTTTTCAAGAAGAGATAGAAGGTAAAGTTGTTCACCTCCACGCTACGGTGCTAGTGAACTAACTTTGGAAGCGACGTCGCGAGCGGAGATTTTATCAGAATTACTCGCGGCACCGTAATCGCTCGTTAAAGCTAACGTTAAGGTAAGGGCTCCTTCCAAACTTTTAGTTTGCATTTAGGGACTTATTTGTAGTTGTGTGGAGAAGAAATTTGTTAGGGTTGAAGTGTAGATTTGGGGAAAAAGAATTTAATGCTTTTATGGGTGAAATTTTAGAGTTGGGTTTTTGGTGATATTGATGAGTGTTTTGTGGAAAATGAATTTAACTCATTTATGTGTGGTTTTGAGGAAATGAAATTTGATGTGTTTGAGTGGTGGGTTAAGATGATTTGTGTTTGTCGTATTTGATGTGTTCATAATTAATATTTATAAATTTTGAGATGTGTTTATGTGGATTTTGTGGAAAAATGAATTGATGTGATTTGGTGTGAATTGTGGATTGAATTTGAGAATATGTCTGAGTATGCTCTATGTGGAATTTGAAAATCATTAGAGTTAAACGAGAATTAAAAATGGGGAATCTTTTAATATCTGCGTTTACTTAATGATTGTCGTGAATGTTGTTAGAGTTAAATGAGTATTAAAAATGGAGAATCTTTTAATATATTCATTTACTTAATATCTGATTCCATGTGATTTGTTGGTTCATCTTATCCTTGCGGGGATTGTCGCATCGTGTAAGGTCTGCGATAGACTGCACATTTTTGTTAAATCGTGCTGACCCGTGATAGGTGGCATCTTGGTAAATAGTACTTCGGCCTGTGATAGGCGGTACATTTACGATTTACGTTTTTAGTAAATCGTGCTGACCCGTGATAGGTAGCACCTCGGTAATTTAGTACTTCGGCCTGTGATAGGCGGTACAATTATGATTTATGGCCCTTCAAGGAGGGTTTTGGTTTGGAATTCCGAGTCCATGCATTTTGGCATATACGCATTGCATTAGGGTGCTTGGCACGCGAGTCGTGTTTGATTTCAAGATTATGATTGAGTGTTTGAACTCAAGTTGTCATGGTGACTGTGTTATAATTTCCAAGTTTGAATGTTTTGGATTTGTGTGTAAGTGTGATTGATTGCAAAACCATTTCAAAACTCAAGTTGTCGTGGTGATTGTGCTATAATTGCTAAGTGTGAATTTTTTGGAATTGTGTGTAAGTGTGATTGATTGCAAAACCTTTTCGAAACTCAAGTCGTCATGGTGATTGTGCTATAATCGTTAAGTGTGATTGTTTGGATTTGTGTGTAAGTGTTTATTGATTTCGAAACCTTTTAAAAAGCTGAATTTTGCCGTTTTTCTGTTGCTGTTTGATGCGTATTCGAATACATAAGGTTGTATTCGAATACAAACATGCTGTTTTTGCCACTGACTTATTGTGTAGTCGAATACAGAAGGCTGTATTCGAATACAGACATGCTGTTTTTGCTGCTGAATGCTGAAACAGCCTTGTATTCGAATACCGAGATGCTATATTCGAGTACAACAGTGCTGTTTTGTTAAAAACTTCATTTTTCAACTTTGTTTATGCATGTTTGGCATATGGAAACCCTTTTAAGGTGCATGCTAAGTTGAAAGGTTATTTTGTGCATTTAAATACTTAAATGTTATGTGTTAATTGTTAAATTCGGTTGACTATTGTGGAAATCTGGGCTTTGCCCTCAGATGAGAACCAGGACCATCCTACCGGTTAGTACCCTGTGGATAGCAATGTAGTTGGACACACCTGACTGGAGCTATGTCAGGAGGATCTTGCGGGGCGCGTGAAGATCATCCGAGATGTATAGTTTTTTGTAGAATGATTAGATTAGGTTGATGTATAGGGACTAGACGTCTTGCTTTTTGTGTTGTGTTTATTTTAATTTGGAAGACTGTACCTATACTAATATTGTCAACTTGACATTTTATTATGATGAGGTCCATGTACCACTTTTTGATGTGTAAATACTTTGGATTCGTATTTCAAAAACTATTCCGCTGCTTGTAAATATTTGTTGACTTTGTCGTTGTGTATGACTTAAATATTAATCCAAAAGTATTTCCTTATTTATTTATTTTTGTTTCTTGTTTTTATGAATTTGTTTTGAAAAAAAAAAATACACTCGCGCTGTTAAAAATCAGGGTGTTACAATTGTGGTATCAAAGCTTTGGTTTTGGATTTCTTTGGGGCTGTGGATCCCTTGGTTTAGGTTGTAGGTCAACCTGTAGGATGGGAGTCGTTATCTGATCATGCGTCGGGGTAATTGGGCTGAGATTTTAGATCAGGGATAGTTATTATGTGTTGATATAATCGAAAGTTAGTTTTGGAATTATCCGAAGTGGTGTTGACACTCTTCTTGATGTTGGTTTTGGAGAAACACTACCTCCAAGAAGGAATGATGTTGCAATAATGAACGTCAGTAGGGATGATCAAATGGTTGAAGCTACAAATAACATGGATGATTCCGTTGTTGCACATACAGCTGCAAAGACTCTACGAGATCTGGAGAAAAGGGAACGAGAGATATGTGCTATTAAGTTAAGAGGATTAGAAGATTTTCGTCGTTACCCTCCTCAGAAGTTCAAGGGTGATGAGAACACAGAAAAAGCTGATCAGTGGATTCAAGAAGTGGAAAAGATCTTTGAGATGACGGATTGTCATTCAGAGTTGAAGCGAATCATGACGACATGGAATTTATGAAATGGTTCCAATGACACATAAGCTATGTGTTGGTGTTAACTCGAAGATGATGAGTATGGATGGATTAACATTAAACTAATAAGGGATTTCAAGTAAAGATCTAAGTGGATGATTTTTGTTAAGAAAAGTATTAGATGTTTTCCTTGTAGATCTCAAGATGAGACTGGATGAAGTTGATAATGTCAACGAGATGTGAACATCATGGAATTGGTGAGAAGACGAGGCTTCCTTTTGGAATAGCATTTTGGTGCTTCGGTGTCCAAGAAGAAGCTTGTATTGAAGTTAAGAGGCACTGCACATTAGGGGTGAATACTACCTTGGATGGATAAAATACACTTTAAGGAATAGTCGATACCTTGAGGGGTAAGGTCGAACATTCAAGTTAAACTAGATTCGTGACTCATATTATTAAGTATGAATCTCATGACGATTATAGGAGTGAGGATATGTATTTCTTCAATAAGTAACAAATCTCGGTGTGGATTAGGAGATGGTAAGTATGGATAGTGATATGGGATAAAAATATAGACACGTAAGTGTGAATTTTGAGTGATGTTCGGAAAAACATAACGAGTTAAGCCTTGATGTATTAAACTCTATGTTACCATTAAGTGGAATTTGAAGTATCGAGCACGAGAATACTTCGAGATTGTGGTAATATAAGTTTTGAGAGTCTATTAAAGGATGGAAATTACTAAGAGGATGTTAATATTTTGATAGGTCGGAGGGATTATTCAAGATTTGATTTGGGACCCTAAGATGGTTGATTTTTTTTTAGTTGATGATTTAAAATCTACAAGGTTAGATGGAGGACCAAGTAATGTCTAAAACTTTCATAATTGAGGTAGTTGAGGTAGGCAAGGGATAAATAGTTCAAGTTATGGATGAGAGTGTTTGAAGATCTTCTAAAAATGTTATGATTAGAAGAGTTTTAATTAGTGAGATTACTAAGACGATTAGAGTCAATGTTGAAAACGACATGGTATTGTATCTTAAGATGAAATGAATGAAATTAGACGGTGTGATGAGTATTTGGAGATTTCGAGGATCAAATTTTAGAATATTATTCAATGATAGAAAGTGAAAAAGAAGAAATGTAACAACTAATTTATGGTTTAGTTGTTGGTCTTGGGAAGTCAAGCGTTAAGATTTCAAATGAGTGTTTCAGTGACTACATGGATGATAAAAGGTATGTGGATCTCTGAGATATTTTACTGCAAAATTTATGACGATGAAGTTATAGATAATTATTTCTTAGGAAATGCTTATGGGAAACGTTTGAGAAATAATTCTTTAGGACGTTCGATTGTTAGGATTCTTTCAGTTTGTATCTCGGTGAAGGTTGAGAAGGAATAAGAATCCAGCGAGTGAACCAAATATTGGAAAATGTGCCAAGAAATTTGTTGGAGCAGCACATAGAGATGTAGCTTATGACAATTAAAGATTCAGGAAAGGAATTATCTCACCTATAATTCAGACATTATTATTATAAAGGTATGCCAATGATATAAAGGCATTACTTGAGTGCATGTCATGGGGGTTGTTATTGTGTTCGTCAATCAAAGGAGTTAAATGTTTGTTTGGTAGGAAACAATTGAGCATGAAATGGAAAAGTTTGGTGGGAGTTAGTAAGGATTGATTTATTGAAATCACTATAATGAAGAAAGACGAAGTATGATGACATATCAGCTAAGCAAATAAAGGACTCTAGATGTTGACCACAGGGACGGTTGAATGACGGTAGAGGTGAAAAGTGTTTGAGATACATTTTAGATGTAGAATATTTCATAAGAAGCTTGAAAATTAGGAGGAATTAAGATTTTGTTTGAATTGTTGAAGGAATTCTCAGGATGATAAGCTTCTTCGAAGGAAGAAAAGTTTAATAGTAAGAGGAAAGACAAAAGAAAATCCAGTTAGGTTGGATGAAATTTTGGGATATGGCGCACAGTGGTGTGTACCAATTGTGGTTGTCAAAGAAGAAAACAATTTTTTGGGAAAAAACATACAAGAGTAAGCTAGCTAATGATTTCTAAATAATGAAGAGATAATCATCGAGCTGCAAATAATGGATGCGGCGAAATTGAGAAGTATCAAAATGAATGCTGGTAGTATATGTAAGAAAATTATTTTCGGATTTGTTCAAAATTGCGAAGTATGTAGGAAATTGATTAGTGAAGTGTTAATTGGAGGTGTTAGGCATGAGACCAGTGTAGGTCTTAATCAGTGAATGGAATTCAAGTTGGATTTTGTTGGAAAAGTGACTCTTGAAATAAAGTACTAAAGAGAACGGAAGTTTGTGTGTCCTAAGTAGTATAGTCTTTGGCATGATTTCGAAAATATTTGAGGAAGCTTGGATCACCAAGCAGATGTAGGGATAGAATTATTAAAGTTATAATTGGAATAACACACTGGTAAGAACACTACGGTTTGACGTAGTTGTACAACTAAAGAAAAATCGAGGATTGGTGGACAATGGAGAAATTTAGGAGTTATCGGCTGTAGTGATTGTTTTGTACTCAGTGTGTTGGTGTCATACTTAGTGTTTCGGTTTGGTACCAAAGGGATGTTTCGTACCAAGTGGAGGTAAATGAGGCTAAGTGATGTAGCTATGGACGATTTTACTTCATCGACAGGATCAAAGTTATAGGGGAATATGGGAAACTCATAGGACCTTGATAAGATTGTTTGACCGTTTGTGCATTGGGATAACCTCAAGTGTAAGTCGCAAGGAGCGCTATGACAGTTCGGTTAAGATAGTCTAAGCCACCATCATGGTTGTTGACTATTTATTGATAAATTGAGGGACTAATCATCCTTGATCTCTTGTTGATAGTAGACAAAATCGTGTTGAATGGAACAGGCGAGTCTTACCGGCTATGGTAGCGTGTATAGTTGTTAAGTATCTATGAAAAGGGATACACGACACTTTCTTCACGAAGGCATGACAAAGCCAGTTCTATCATGTATGTTGAGTTGAGTGCAAACCTTGTGCGGTTATTACTCTCACTTTAAGTTTCGAGGACGAAACTTCTTTTTGGAGGGTAGTAATGTAAGACCCTTAATTTTAAATCCTAAATTATACAATTTTAGGGTATTTTGTGTAGAATTTCTTAGGCTTTTAGCCTAGTTTTTGGTATTTAGTGAGTTAAATGCCAAAAATATATTTTTGGAAATTGGATTAAAATTATTTGTCGGAGAATAATTTATTTTGGTTATGAAGAATTTAATTATGGGCAGTTTTGTTTAAAATATCTCGGGTTACTGAAAATTGTATTTGTCAATTGAGTTGCGACGAGAGTAGATATTTTTAACAAAAAGTGGTTTGGAAAGTGATGGGTGAAATGATGGTGGTTTTTGTTGATTCTTCATTGACAAAAGAGATTTTGAAATGTCTCAGAATCTTTGTTATTAGTTGGGGGTAGGGAAGCAGCAACTTTCCTTGTGCTGATTCTAACATGTTCCTCAGCATGATCCAAGCCCAGCTCATCTTGAGCTCCTTGTATAGTCCCCAAAGAATAGTAATGTCCAGCTTCTGGACTACAGCGTGGTTGCCTGATCGAGGTACCAACATCCTTGTCAGCACATACATCAGCATTCGATTCATTTGACCGATTGGTAGAGATAGTTGTTCCACAAAACCTTCGATCATCAGGTCTTGAATAGTTGTGTGCCTGTCTACTGATGATACCCATTCATCATAAGCACAACCAGGATCAGTACTGCCATCAATAGATTCTCCATAATAGGGCAGTCCTGTCAAATCGGAGAACTCTTCAAAGAACATTGATATTTTCTTCCCTTTGACTTCAAACTCAAAACCAGTGTTCGTGAGTTTGAAGTTGGAGTAAAATGCCTTAATCAGTCTTGGACATGTGTCGAGGGAGCATGAGAGAAAATCTACCAAACCATGGAATCTCAAATGGTTTTGGAAAGTAAAACCATTTGAATCAAAGTAAGTAAAATCCAGAGTCCTTGCCTCATGGATTTTTCTTTTGAGAAAATCAGATGATAGAGCAAAGTCCTCAGCTTTACCTTTTGAGGATTGATGCTTTTTGGTTTGAGGAGAAGAAATGAGTTTCTTCTTCTTCTGGGTTTGCTCTTTCATAGCGTCACTCAATAATTTTTCAACTGGAGGATCCTTCCTTTTCTTAGTCTTTCCTTGATCAACAACAATAGCTTTCCCTTTGTCCTTTGCTGTGATTTTATGCGTTGGAATGGAAACTCGTTTTGAAGGAGGTGGAGGGGAGGGGGTTCTCCCACTTGAGGATGAAGAAGAAGGGGATTTGTAACTTGTCTGTTTTACCCTTTCCATTTGCATGATTAATGAAGTTTAGAACGTTTGAGATTGTTGAGAGAGAGAGAGCAGAAAGGTATGAGAGGTTTTAGAAATCTGGTAAACATAAACTGGGAAATCGACTTAGGGTTTAAGTACTACTGTTCAAAATCGATTTGCCAATCGATGTTTTTTAAGTATTCGCACACGTACGTCGATTGGTCAATCGATTAGGGTACCGTTACTGGGGAAGTGAAAACGTCTCAGTAATAATTGCCTCCAACGGCTAGTAATATTTTGGCAACGGTCATATTTCAAATCGATTCCCAAATCGATTTCTTTAATGACTGAATCGATGTCCCAATCGATTTCCATATCAGTTTAGAAAACTTCTCATATCAGCATCGACTTCCAAATCGACTTCAAATGTGACACAATCGATTACCCAATCGATGCTCAGGCTGGAGTTTTGAAACTTTCACACATCTTTGGATGTCTGGGAAAATAAATCAATTAGTCAATCGATTCTTTAAACTATTTTCCACTACTTCAATCGATTTAGCATTCGATTGATTTGATGACTACTTCAGCCTTTCCTGATGTTTGGGTATACAAATCGATTATGCACTCGATTTTCGCGTTTCCTAAATAGACAATTTAGACACTGTGAAGCATAAATCGATTATGCAATCGATTTTGTAATGCTGATTTCGTAGTATGTCACAGGATAATCGATGTCTCAATCGATTGTGCACAGGGATCATAGTTCATTTTGATCTATTATTCCTAGTTTCATCCTAATATGGAAGAAACTTTCTTTGGGTAAAGCTTTGGTAAAAATATCAGCTAATTGATCAACTGTATTGATATATTCAAGCTTTATATTCCCATTTTGATATTGGTCCTTCATAAAGTGATGCCTAATCTCTATATGTTTAGTTCTTGAGTGCATAACAGGATTCTTAGTAATGTTTATAGCACTAGTATTGTCACACATGATTGGCACAATTCCTAGATCAACACCAAAATCAGAGAGATGTTGTTTCATCTAGAGAATTTGTGCACAACAGCTTCCAGCGGCTACATATTCAGCCTCAGCTGTTGATAGTGCAACACTAGTTTGTTTTTTGCTATGCCAAGACACAAGTGAGTTCCCTAATAGTTGGCAAGTACCAGATGTACTTTTTCTGTCTAATTTGAAACCAGCAAAATCAGAATCAGAATAGCCAACAAGAGTGCAAGTTGATCCGTTAGGATACCATAAACCTAGATTTTTGGTTCCTATTAGATATCTAAAGATTCTTTTGACTGCACTAAGATGGGATTCCTTAGGATTAGCTTGATATCTAGCACACATGCATACACTAAATATAATGTCAGGTCTACTAGTTGTAAGGTATAATAAAGATCCTATCATGCCTCTAAACATGGTCATATCTACAGATTTTCCCTTCTCATCTTTATCTAAATGGCAAGCTTGACTCATAGGTGTATCAATGGGTTTAAATTTATCAAATCCAAACTTATTTAAAAGATCATTACAGTATTTAGTTTGGCTTAGGAAAATACCATTCTTGCTTTGGTTGATTTGAAATCCCAGGAAGCAAGTTAATTCTCCCATCATGGACATTTCAAATCTTCCTTTCATCACATTTTCAAAATCTTTGCAAAGTTTACTGTTTGTGGATCCAAAGATTATGTCATCAACATAAACTTGGACAAGAGAATGTATTTTCCTTGTTTCTTTATAAAAAGTGTTTTATCAACATTTCCTCTTACAAAATTTTGTTGTATGAGGAAATTGATGAGTTTATCGATCATACCAAGCCCTTGGAGCTTGTTTCAATCCATAAAGAGCTTTTGTTAGTTTGTAGACATGATTTGGAAAACCAGGATCCTCAAATCCTGGGGTTTGACTAACATAAACTTCTTCATGGATATCTCCATTTAAAAATGCACTTTTTACATCTATTTGATAAAGTTTAAACTCCATTATGCAGGCATGAGCAAGTAATATCCTAATTGCTTCTAATCTGGCTACAGGAGTATAAGTCTCATCATAATCAATACCTTCTTCCTGATTATAACCTTTAGCAACTAGTCTAGCCTTATTCCTAGTTATTACTCCATTTTCATCCATCTTATTCCTAAACACCCATCTAGTTCCAATTGTATGTTTATTTTATGGTTTAGGAACTAGGATCCATACCTTGTTTCTCTCAAATTGATTAAGCTCTTCTTGCATGGCAATTATCCAGTCATTGTCCATGAGAGCTTCTTTAATATTTTTAGGTTCTACTTGAGATACAAAGGCTGTGAAATTGCAGAAGTGTCTAAGGGTTTTTCTAGTAGCAACTCTTTTAGAGATTTCTCCTATTATGTTGTCAATGGGATGGTTTTTGTTAAACTTCCATTCCTTAGGTAAATCATCTTCTCTTATAGGTTCAATACAATCAAGGTTAGTTGGAGGTACTGCTTCATTAGGTTCTGTTGGATCAGATTCTACAATTTCATCCAAAGAATCACCAACTATAGGAGGTGTGCTGTTCAAGTTTTCAGCAAACATTTCATCAAATTTTACATGAACAAATTCCTCTATAGTTTTAGTTCTTTTATTGTAGATCCTATAGGCCTTACTAGATTGTGAATATCCTAGAAAGATTCTCTCATCTGCCTTAGAGTCAAACTTTCCTAGATGCTCTTTTCCATTATTCAATACAAAGCATTTGCATCCAAAGACTCTAAAGTAAGAGATGTTTGGTTTTCTACCCTTGTATAACTCATAGGGATACATGTGTGGCTGGGCTTATTGCATCAGCTCAAAAATATTTAGGAAGATTTGAGTCTTTAATCATAGTTCTAGCTAATTCTTCTAGAGATCTATTCTTCCTTTCTACAACTCCATTTTGTTGTGGAGTTCTTGGGGCTGAATACATATGGTGAATTCCATTTTGTTCACAATAGTTATTAAAGGATTCATTCTAGAATTCTCCACCATGATCACTTTTGATGGAGATTATTTTCTGGCTCTTCTCATTTTGAACTAAATTTGCAAATCTTTTGAAAATAGAGAAGACCTCACTCTTGTGAGTCAAAAAAAATGTCCAAGTATACCTAGAGTAATCATCTACTAACACATAACCATAGAAGTTTCCTCCAAAGCTTTTCACTTGAGATGGACCAAACAGATCCATATGTATTAATTGTAAAACCTTATTGGTTTGAACTAAATCTATTGGGGGAAAGGATGACTTAACTAGCTTGCTTTTCTCACAGGAGTCACACAACTTATCCTTAGTGAACTTTCTGTTTGGGAGTCCTAGAACTAATTTTTTACTAACTAGTTTGTTAAGGTGATCTATATGTATATGAGCTACTCTCTTATGCCACAACCAGTTTTCATCAGAATTGGATAATAAACAGCAAATAGTACTAGCAGGCAAAGCATTAAAATCAAGCATGTATATGTTATTTACTCTTTCACCTACTAGTTTTATGCCTTCATTCTCCTTGTGCTCAAGTATACAAGACTGAGATGTAAAACATACCTGAAATCCTTTATCACAGAGCTGACTTATACTAAGCAAATTATGTTTCAAACCTTCTACATATAGGACATTATTGATGACTACTGTTGACTCACTTCCTATGTCTCCAACACCACATATTTTACCTTTGTTGTTGTCACCATATTTATCATATCCTCCATCTTTTAAATTCAGAGACAGGAATCTGGATTTGTCTCCTGTCATGTGCTTGGAACACCCACTATCTAGGTACCATGACTACCTTGTGGATGTCAAGCATATCTGCAATATAGACTTAACTTTGGTTTTAGGTACCCAATTCAGATTGGGTCCTGGAGGGTTAGTTTCAAACATTGGTTTCTTTACTTTCCAAATCTGTTTCCATCCCTTGTTAGAAAGTTTTTTTAGTTTACAATTAAAAGAAATATGTCCCTTTTTACAGCAAAAGTGACATGAAACAGCAGAGGATGAACTTAGATTTGGTTTAAAGAAGACATCATGCATATGCTTTGATCTAACAAATTTCTGATTCTTTTTAGCATTCTGATTTTGTCTATAGCCAATTCCAAATTTATTATTATGATTCTTTTGATAATTTCCATTTGGTCTATAACCAATTCCATATTTTTCATTTACATTTCTTTGGTTGCCAAGAAGAACGTTTAGATTGTTTTTACTACTAGTAAATTTTGCTAAATCAGATTTTAATGATTCAACCTTTCTTTCAAGTTCAATACAACTAGTAAGTTTATCATGTGATTATTTTTTCAAATGTTCATTCAAGTCTTCAAGCACCTTATTATCTTTCTTAATTTCTTCACACATCATGCATTGTTTTTCAAGCATTTTCTAAGTGCTAATTAACTATTTGATTGTATTAACATATTCATCATGCAGTTCATTAAATGCGTCATGTAATTCATCATAAGAAGGATTGGATGTAGAACTTACCTCACTATCAGAATCTGAATCTGTGTTGGCCATTAGACAAAGATTAGCTTCTTCTTATTCTGAAGATGCAGATGACTCTTCATCATTATCATTCCAGGCAATGTAGGCTTTTCTGGTTTTAGGAGGTGGTTGATTGCCTTTAGCCTTTACAGTCTTGTTTTTGTTTTGCAATTGAAAGCACTCAGATTTTATATGTTCTGTTTTCCCACACTAAAAGTAGGTTATCTTGCTATCATTTGTCTTTGAGTTTGATGGTTTTCTTGACTTGCTTTCTTTCTTTTTCAGAAACTTTTTGAATTTTCTGACAAGTAATCCAATTTATGGTTCTTCATCAGCACTTTCAGAATCTTCAGAGCATGTATTTGGTTCAGATTTTGTTTTGTGAGTTTGAACCTTCAGAGACAATCCTTTTCTTTTCCTATCAATTTGCTCAACCTCACTCAGCCTGTGTAGTTCCATCTCATGTTCTCTTAGTTTTCCAAATAGTGTGGAAATTGTCATGCTACCAAGGTCTTTTGATTCAGCAATAGCTGTGATCTTGGGCTGCCACTCTCTGGTCAAGCACCTCATCACTTTGCTGATCTGTTGGTCATTGTCTATCACTTTACCAAGAGCATTTAGGTTGTTGACTACATGAGTGAATCTTGTCTGTAGATCATTTATTGACTGTTCTTTCTTCATGTTGAAAAGCTCATACTCATGCATTAGCGTGTTGATTCAGGCCCTTTTTACATCTGCTGTACCCTCATGGGTTTCTTGGAGTGTGTCCCACATCTCCTTTGCAGTTTTGCAGTTAGACACCCTGAAAAATTCGTCAAAACTTAAAGCAGAGGTTATAATGTTCTTAGCTTTTGCATTATAGCCTACCTTCTTTTTGTCATCATCAGACCAGTCAGATCTGGGTTTCAAGATTAGTGATTCACCAGTGCCAGCTATTTTTGGCACATAGGGTCCATTTTCTACAGCATCTAGATTATCAATACCACTAGCTTCGAGAAAAATTAACATTCTCTGTTTCCAATACATGTAGGCAGCCTCATTAAATACAGGGGGCCTAACCAAGGATGCACCTTCTCCCAGGAATTCTACAGAGGTCATTTTCCTTTTTTTTTTTAGTGTTAGTCTAAAAAAAAGTCAGGCTCTTGATACCAATTGTTGGTTTATATGGCCTCTATTATTAAAAAATTATATGAAATGACTTCACTAATTTTGCAAGATTATTAACCAAGTTAACAATGACAGTTTCTAAGTATTGAAATTAATATCGAAACCAACGTGATCAATATTATTCCAATTCAACAGTTATAGATTGAAAACCTTAACAAGATAAAGATTCAAATACACATGTATTTTCAAGATAAGCATACAGATACAATCCTTATTCAAAATATTAATCAAGACAGAAATTCACATACAAACATTCAAGAACAAATATTCAAGGTCAATATAAAGAGAAGAGATAAGGAAAAGCGTGCACCAGGATTTTATACTGGTTCGGCTATCAGTTTGATAGCCTACATCCAGTCCTGAAATCTACAACAGATTTCAGCCTTTCACTAGAATTGAATTGAGTACTTTTTACAGACTTTCCAGCAACACTGCCTATCCATCCAATTCAAACCCCAATTCTATTACAACGCCAACTTATCCCTAAGAGCTAATCGCCAAACCCTCACGAGATCAAGTTGAGACTTCTTCTTGATGAACACACGCACAAATAAAGCTAGCCACCAGTTTACACTACTGGATTTCCAGACTTTCAGTTACAGATAATTGTTCTTTAAGAAAATACAAAAGAAAACAAGGAAATGTGACTCAATCACAATGTAGAATCTCACACCAGATATTTTGCCAATGAGTGTTTTGTGAGATATTACTATTTTCTCTCAAGGTGTATTTTTCATCTCTCTGAGATTATGAAAAATGTTATGTTCGTTTTTTTTTTTTCAGTTTTGAGAAATTGTGATTGAAATCGTTTATATAGTTTCTGAAAAACAACGTATAAATCGATTTCCCAATCGATTCATTAATGTGTTAAAACCAGCTCAATCGATTTCCCAATCGATTATCGCGTATCTTGTTTTTCTTGAATCTTGAAACTATATGAACTAATCGATTTGCTAATCGATTCTTTTAATGCACTTTTCAGAAACTGATACTTAGTTCATATCAGAATCGATTGAATAATCGATTATAGGTGTTTTGTTCCAACAACGAGATCAAAACAATCGATTATCTAGTGGACTTACATAATCGATTTTGCAATGAGCTAAGTTCTCCCTGTAACTTAAACATTTACTCCAATCGATTTACCAATCGACTTCACTAGTCACAGAGACTCAGTTGTTTTCCTCAAATCGATTTGCCAATCAATTTGGCTTATTACAGAGACTTGGCTATTTAATACAAATCGATGTGCCAATCGATTATGTAGTATGTTTCTGAAAAATGATTTACCAGTTCATTCATTCAATCGATTGCTTAATCGATTGGTGCAAAACTTGCAACTTAAGAAACTTGTTTCAATTGATTGTCCAATCGATTGTGTTTATCACAGAACATATTCCTGTTGAAACATTATTTTCGAAATCAATTTGCCAATCGATTAGCTCATTAAAAGCTTGGTTCTGTGATTTACAAAATCGATTAGTCAATTGATGTGCCAATCGATTGCCCAATTGATTAGCTTAATCACATAACACAAGTTTTGATACAACCCTTTAAGTAATCGATTTCCCAATCGATTTACTTAATAAAACCTTTATTTTGTTAGTTAAACAATCGATTGCTCAATCGATTGATTTATTACTTGATTGATTAAAACTCATTTTATGATTTCATTGGCATATATCATGTGAGAAACCATTATGATTAAGTCTGCCTAATGAACACTATTAACACTAGACACATCTATACATCATTCTTCAAGCCTTGTAGTATATCATCCATTTGTGCTTGATTGCTTGAGTTCCAAGTTTTTGTCCAAGTGTTTAGTGTGTGAATGTGTTCTTGAAATGTTTCTCAATTCAAGCCATTAGATCAATCAAATAATGCATGTTCATTGTATGTTTGGAATTTACATCAAAATCATGATCAAGGAGGCCTATGTCTTACAATCTCCCCCTTTTTGATTAAATGACAAACATACAATTTAACTTTTAGTTTATAAGATTATAATAACTATTATTTAAAAAGCTCCCCTTGAATTATAGTCTTCATAATTCATTCTTAGTTTGATATCAGAGTACAGATTCAAGTTTGATATCATAGTAATGAGAGCATAGTATCAGAGCATCCAAATCATTTAAGTTTGGTAATGGTGCACATAAGGGTACACTTTATTCAACTTTATTTAACATTGGTATATCAGAGTTTTCATGCACATTGTGTATCAGAGCATTCATCAGATCACATAATTAGATCACATAAACAAAATTTTGCAGTTTAAAGCACAACATCAGCACAATGCATCAGACCATTCAGATTTCAGTATCAGAGTATAAATTTGCATTTTAGTACCAGAGCACAAATACAAGTTGCAGATTTCAGTATCAGCGCATTCAGAACAAATTGACAATTTTCAATTTGAAGTACAACATCAGAATGTATCAGAGCACAACAATGTATTAGAGCATTAATTTGCACAAATTTAAATTCATTCACATTTTAGTATCAGAGTATAAGTGAGCTCAAGTGATTGTAGCACAAAACAGTAAAAACAGTAGATCAGAGCACACTTAAACACAGTTATCAGAGCACACTTAAACACAGTTATCACCTAACTTTCACAGATGACGAGCTGCCGACCGAAGGAAGAGGGCATAATAAAGCACTACACATATCAGTAATGTGCCTCGACCATATAATATCAAGAGTCCTCATTGACAATGGCTCGTCGCTGAATGTCATATCAAAATCGACATTTGCAAAACTACCTTGTGATGGTACATATATGAGACCAAGTCCCATGGTTGTTAGAGCTTTTGATGGGAGTCGTAGAGAAGTAATGGGGGAAATTGAACTGCCAATTCAAATAGGCTCGGTCACATTTGAAATCACGTGTCACGTGATGGATATTATACCCGTCTATAGTTGCTTATTGGGAAGGCCATGGATACATTCTGTCGGCGTAGTGCCATCAACCTTACATCAAAAGCTGAAGTATACGGTAAATGACCAATTGGTAATCGTGTCTGGAGAAGAAGACTTGTTAGTGAGTAAGTTGTCCACCACACCTTATGTTGAGACAACAGAAGAAGCTCTAGAAACTGCCTTCCAAACACTAGAAATCGTGGATACCGCTTATGTTGAGACAACACCGATAGAACCACATATGTCAAACACTACTATTATGGTGGCTAAGTTCATGTTGAGTAGAGGACACCATCCATGGCATGGGTTGGGGAAGGATGAAGAAGGGATTAAAGAACCGGTGGAACTTCCTGAGAATAGAGATAAGTGGGGTTTAGGCTACAAACCCACCAGGGCTGACAAACGGAGATTGGTCAAAGATAAAAAAGAAAAAAGATTAGCTCGAATTGAAAATCGAGAACCAAGAATCGAAAGGATTCCCATCTATGACATCCGACAAAGTTTCCAAAGTGCAAGACCAACAAGTGAGATCCATATTGCAGCAACTGAAGAAGACATGTTTGATGGGGAGGCTAATTGGATTCGTCCGTGTGGTGTAGGAGCATAAATCAGGAATTGCAAAGTAGTCAAGTCACATATAATATTTAATGCAATTCCCATGTAATTCTAAAAGCATTATTACTGTTACTAAGACCTTAAAATGCTTCATTATATTTAGGATGGACACAATGTAGTTTTCCCAATACTTTGAATTTCAATAAATGCATTCTCATTTTATTTTCTTATTATTCTTTCTTACCACTTTCATTTTTTTAATATTCATTCGCCATTTTTTTTCTCTCCTTCTTTCTCCTTATCCTAGCCTTGAATCCTGCAGATTTGGGAATAGTTCATTCACATACAACTGTACTAAGATCTCGCTGCATAATCTTAACCATCTTGTTAGTCAAACAGAAAAAGATAATGAAGAAGATTATGAACCCCCTCTAGATTTGTTAAGAGCGGTAGAAAGGGAAACCAAGGGTATCATGCTCTTTGAGGATCCGATAGAAATTGTTAATCTACGGACGGAAGAAGGAAGAAAAGAAATTAAGGTTGGCACCATCTTAAAGAAAGAAGTATATCACAAACTAATCCAACTCCTACATGAATACAAATATGTTTTTGCCTGGTCATATCAGGATATGCCTGGATTGGATACTAGCATAGTGGAGCATAAATTGCCCTTAAAACCCGATTTTTCTCCGGTCAAACAAAAATTAAGGCAAATGAAGCTCGATATTGTACTAGTGCCAAAAAAGGATAGCGAAGTACGAATGTGTGTCGATTATAAGGACCTTAATAAAGCCAGTCCTAAAGATGATTTCTTGTTACCTCACATCGATATTTGGGTTGATAATACGACTCACCATTCACTTTTTTCCTTTATGGATGGTTTCTCTGGGTATAATCAAATTAAGATGGCAGCTGAAGATATGAAAAAAAAAAACGACTTTCATCACTCCTTGGGGAACATTTTGTTACAAAGTAATGCCTTTTGGTCTGAAGAACGCTAGGGCAACCTACCAAAGAGCTATGATAACCCTATTCCATGACATGATACATAAAGAGGTCGAAGTTTATGTAGACGACATGATTGCTAAGTCACAAATAGAAGAAGAACATATTATTGATCTAAAGAAACTCTTCGAAAGACTTAGAAAGTTTAAGCTAAAGCTCAACCCTTCCAAATGCACTTTTGGTGTGAGATCGGGAAAAGTATTGGGATTTGTGATTAGTCAGAGAGGAATAGAGGTTGATCCCGAAAAGATTCGAGCCATTGTAGAAATGCCTCCCCCGAGTACAGAAAAAGAAGTTCGAGGTTTTCTTGGGAGACTAAATTATATTTCAAGATTTATATCACAACTAACTGCTACTTGTGAACCGATATTTAAACTTTTATAGAAAAATCAAATAGTTGTGTGGAACGAAGAATGTCAAAATGCATTTGAAAAAATTCGACAATATTTGCAAAAGCCTCCAATTCTAGCCCTACCAGTTCTGGGTCGACCCTTAATTATGTATCTTACAGTCCTCGACGGGGCCATGTGATGCGTACTGGGGCAACATGATGAAACAGGAAAAAAGGAGCATGCCATTTACTATCTAAGTAAAAAATTTACAGATGTTGAAACAAGATATATAATGTTAGAACGTACTTGTTGTGCCTTAGGCAATACATGCTTTCCCATACAACTTATTTGATATCCAAAATGGATCCAATCATGTACATTTTTGAAAAGCCCACTCTCACAAGGCGAATTGCTCGATGGCAGGTGATGTTATCAGAATATGATATTACCTATGTTACTCAGAAAGCCATCAAAGGGAGTGCCTTAGCAGACTATCTAGCTAATCAACCTATGGATGACTATAAGTCAACGCAACGCGAATTCCAAAACAAAAGCATCATGGTTTTGTCTGAAGAAAATGATGATGGAAAATGGACCTTGTTGTTCGACGGGGCCTCAAACATAATGGAGCATGGGATTAGGGTTGTTTTAATATCTCCCGAAAAAAGGTTCATACCTATCACAGCGCGATTGTGTTTTGATTGTTCCAATAATATGGCAGAATATGAAGCTCATGCCATGGGAATTTTGGCGGCTTTGGAATCAAAAGCGAAAGTTCTAGAAGTATATGGAGATTTAGCCCTAGTCATTAATCAGCTTAACCAAGAATGGGAAACTCGAGATAAGAAGTTAATACCTTATTTTACCTACATAAAAGAATTGTCTTTAGAATTTGGCAAAATCACGTTTCACCATGGGATTGGGGTTGTTTTAATATCTCCCGAAAAAAGGTTCATACCTATCACAGCGCGATTGTGTTTTGATTGTTCCAATAATATGGCAGAATATGAAGCTCATGCCATGGGAATTTTGGCGCTTTGGAATCAAAAGCGAAAGTTCTAGAAGTATATGGAGATTTAGCCCTAGTCATTAATCAGCTTAACCAAGAATGGGAAACTCGAGATAAGAAGTTAATACCTTATTTTACTTACATAAAAGAATTGTCTTTAGAATTTGACAAAATCACGTTTCACCATGTCCCTCGAGAAGACAATCAATTGGCTGATGCTTTGGCTACTTTTTATCTATGTTCCAAACAAATAGAAACGATGAAATCCCATCAATTAAAATGGAGAGTCAAGATTATTCGGCCTACTGCCATGTAATGGAAGAAAAAATTGACGAAAAATCGTGGTATCACGACATCAAACATTATCTTATAAATAGAGAATATCCTCCCGAAATATCAGAGAATGAGAAAAGAACTCTGAGTCGGTTAACCGCGAGCTTTTTTGTGAACGAAAAAATTTTGTATAAGAGGAATCACAATATGGTACTCCTCAGATGTGTTGATGTCAATGAGGCAAAAGAAATTCAACAAGATATACATGATGGCTCTTATGGGATCCATATGAATGGACACACCATGTCAAGAAAGATTCTCCGGGTCTGATATTATTGGCTCACCTTAGAAAAAGATTGTTTTAATTATGTAAAGAAATGTCATAAGTGTCAAATATATGCTGATAATATCCACGCCCCACCAGTGCCCCTGAACACCCTTTCAGCGCCCTGGCCGTTCTCAATGTGGGGCATAGACGTCATTGGAATGATCGAACCGAAAGCATCAAATAGACATCGCTTCATCTTGGTGGCAATTGATTACTTTACCAAATGGGTAGAGGTCGCTTCATACGCCAATGTAACCAAAAATGTGGTAGTCAAATTTATAAAAAAGGAATTAATATTTCGTTATGGTCTACCAAGCAAGATCATTACTGACAATGCCACAAATCTAAATAACAAAATGATGGATGAATTGTGTGTCACCTTTAAAATTCAACACCACAACTCATCCCCGTGCAGACCAAAAATGAATTGTGCATTTGAAGCAGCAAATAAAAACATCAAAAAAATTATTCAGAAAATGGTTATAACATACAAAGATTGGCATGAGATGTTGCCGTTTGCACTACACGGGTATCGTACTTCGGTACACACTTCAATTGGGGCAACCCCTTTTTCCTTAGTATATGGGATGGAGGTTGTGCTAGCTATTGAAGTAGAAATCTCCTCGCTAAGAGTATTAATGGAAGCTAAACTTGAGGAGTCGAAATGGGTACAAACACGTTTTGATCAATTGAATTTGATTGAAGAAAAAAGGTTGGCGGCCTTATGCCATGGGCAATTATATCAGAAAAGACTGAAAAAAGCATATGAGAAAAAAATACGTCCACGGGAATTTCGGGAAGGAGACCTGACACTGAAAAAGATCTTATCCATTCAAAAGGATTATCGTGGAAAATGGACTCCTAACTATGAGGGTCCATACGTTGTGAAAAAAGCTTTCTCAGGTGGAGCTTTGATCCTTACGAATATGGATGGAAAAGATTTAGCTCTTCCTGTAAACTTAGACACCGTAAAAAAGTATTATGCTTAAATAATGAATACCTGCTAGGTTGAAAACCTGAAAAGGCGACCTAGGTAAAATTAGGGTACAAAAAAATATATATGCTAGGTTGAAACCCAAAAGGGAGACCTACGCAAAAACTAGGGTAAAAAAAAACAAAAACAAAAACAAAAAAAAAAACCCACTAGGTTGAAAATCGGGCAACCTAGACAAAAATTAGGGTACACAAAAAATATCTGTTGGGTTGAAAACCCAAAAGGGCGCGACCCGAAAGAAGAAGAAAATTAATGACAAAAACATGAATAGAGAATATGTACTCGAAATGACAAGACCAACAATATGGATCAGATTATGGCATAAGAAGTTAGTATAGTCTACTTTTGAATTACTAGTAACCAAGTCGGGTCTTCCACCCATTTCTTTTGTTTTATCGTATATATATATATTTCAATATATTGATATATATTGTTATCACCTTTATAATTCAACTCTTTTTCTTGAAAGTACTTATGATTATCATGTATTGGAAAGTAAAACATTACCATACCTCAATATAATGAAATCGAATATAATATAAGTTGTTTACAGTACAAGACAAACGACAACATGAGATCCAACTTCAGATCACAATATTAATTCTTCAAAAAAAAAAAGAGGAAAGAACGAAAGAAAAGGAAAAATAGAAGAGGACACAAAAAAGAGATCAAAGATATCACGTTCAAAACAAGGGAAAACGACCCACAAGTTGAAGCCGGGAAAACGACTCGCACCCAAGCCGAGAAAACGACCCGTACGTTGAAGTCAGGAAAACGACTCACACCCCAAAGCCGAGAAAACGACCCGCATGTTGAAGTAGGGAAAACGAATCACACCCTGAAGCCGAGAAAACGACCCGCGTGTTGAAGCCGGGAAAACGACTCGCACCCTGAAGCCGAGAAAACGACCTACATGTTGAAGTCGGGAAAACGACTCGCACCCGAAGCCGAGAAAACGACCTGCACGTTGAAGTCGGGAAAACGACTTGCACCCAAAAGCCAAGAAAATGACCCGCATGCTGAAGCCGATAAAACGTCCCACACGTTGAAGCCGGGAAAATGACTCGCACCCCAAAGCCGAGAAAACGACCCGCATGTTGAAGCCAGGAAAACGACTCGCACCCGAAGCCAAGAAAACATCTCGCACGTTGAAGTCTTGAAAACGACTCGCACCCGAAACCGAAAAAACGACCCTCATGTTAAAGCCGGGAAAACGACTCGCACCCAAAGCCGAGAAAATGACATGCATCTTGAAGTCGGGAAAACGACTCGCATTCTTCTAAAAAGTTATTTTTCTGACAAAATTAGAGTTGTTATCTTTACTTATTTTTACTTTGATACTTAAGTAAATTCTAAGTAAAGAGGGGCATATGTTGACACCTAATTTTGTCTGATTTTTATTGATTTTTTACTTTTTATTAAAAAAGGAAATAATAATAATAATAACAAATAAATATAAATATAAGCGAAGAAATATAAAATAAAAATAAATAATTAGGGCTATAAGCTTTAGACAATCACAAGTACTTTCGGTTCTTGTTTGCCTCTAATTCTTGTTTAGACTCTTTTCTAAAATATAAAAAAAAATAATAACAAATAAAAATAAAGGAAACTGAAAAGAAATGAATTGATTGTCATAAAAATTGATGTAATGATGATCAAAATAAATGAAAAAACAAAAACCGAAAAGAAATTGATTGGTGGTCATAAAAACTAGAATAATGGTGATCAATTGAATAGAAAAGAAACCGAAGAAGTGAATCAATGGCAATAAGAATCAGTATAATTGTGGCCAATTAAAGGAAAATAACCCAAAAAGAAATAAATTAATGGTAATCAATTGACAATTATTCTCTTGTCTTTTGTAATCTACACTCAAAAGTCTATAAATAGTCTCTGCCACAAGAAGGCAAAGTGGAGCACAATTCGAAACACAATTGGAGAGCACATAAAAAATAGAGAGATTAATTGGCAAAAGAGAAGAAGAGAATATGATCTTGAGATAATCGGTCTAGCAAAACAACAATTCAGCAGTAAGGTATCATTTTCTTATTATTTTCTCTAATTTTTTGCTTATTAGTATTTGTTTAGTATCTTTTTTAAAAAATATTTTTTTTTCTTTTGTTTATAAAAAATAAATTCATATGTTAAGCTTTCATCTTATTTTTTTAATCATTTAATCCTAAAATTGTTTTCTTCGCAACATAAAATAATAAAAAAAAAATATAACTAATTGATGTCTATAGACCGAGAAAACAAATTTCACCATATTGTAATGTAATAGAAAATTGATAATACGTCTTTATCAAATAACTAAAAATCATAACAACAGATAAATATTTTTTCCCTTATGATTAGAATTAATGGTCGCTGTCGCCAGATGAAATTCATCCTCGCTCGCCGTGCCATATCAATCACTCTTAATCGTTGGGGGCATTTGTGTCGCGACAGATCTGGCAACGTGTGAACAAATCTTTTAACAGATTATTTCACTGTCGTGTTCATCTATCTCGTTCACATACCGCCACGTTACGTTGTTTTTTTCTAAAAAAAAAATCATTTTTTTTCTTTACTTTAAAACAAAAATAGAACATATAATCCATGAACAAATATTATTATTATTATCATTATTATTATCATTATATTTTTTTATTTTTTGATACATATATAAATAAAATAATAATAAAATGAATAAAAATCAATAATAAAATCCGTCAACACATAAATATTTTCTACTCAAGAACTACGTGTGTTTTGATTTCCCTATTGCACCTGGGGATACGTAGGAGCAAAGTTTTTTCCCTTGTCAAACCAAATTAATAAAAAAAATTTCTTCTTCTATCAATGTAAATTATTTAATTTCTTTTTTTTTATTATTTTTTTTCGGGGTAAAAAAAAAATCAATAGTTTGTGTATAATTAATTATAAGGTAACCGTTTTAACGTTCGTGGTAGGGTGGTAATACTTTCCTACTCGTAATCGACTCACGAATCCAAATTTTTGGTAAAAAAAATCATTATTTTAGGTTTTATCCAATTTTTCCTTTGATAAAAAATAAAATTGATGGCAACTCCTTTTTCGCGGACAAACCGGACGCGACAATGCATATCTACCTCTACTTGAGAACTATCTTGAGACTCTGATTCAAAGATCAAAAGAAGAAAGCCTTATGCCTGCGATAAGTGTGACAAGCATTTGATAAGTTTGTCTCAAAGAAATGTGAAGAATCTGCTAAGTTTGCCTCAGATAAATGCAACAAGAATTTGATCATCTACCTTTGACAATGGTGCAAGCATCTAGTTGTTTGACTCTTATGGAAAGTCAACGCAATTATAAAAATTAAACATTTTGGAAAGTCAATGCTTTGGTAGAAATCAACATTCTAAAAAGTCAACGCTCTAATAAGAAGTCAACACTCTAACAAGAAGTCAACGCTTTGATAAAAAGTTTATGATCCAATATCCTTTACTCATAATAAAGGACTTATCCTCTAACAAAAGAAGTGAATGACATCTCCTTACAGTGATATCCTCTAAGATTAGTCTTCTTAATTGAAGATAGAGAAAATCATTTATGAAGTTATATATGGATATGTCTTCAACATTGATTTGTCTTAAAAGTTGATTAGAGATCTTAAACGATAACATTCTCAATATATAATTCTTTTTAGAGCAATATTAATCGTGCAAGAAGAGAGAAAATAAAAAAGGCAATATGTTAAGTAGAATCTATGTAAAAAAAAAAGTCTAGAACACATCAAAACGAATTAATGAAAAATCCACTCAGTAGAGAGTTGCTAGAATTGATATAAATTAGTCTAAGTATTTTCATACACCTAAATTGATATAGGATTTGATTTGTAACATCCTTTCAATAAGAGTTAAAATTATAAAAATAAACTTTGTGTCAATTATGACACAAACTAGAACTGATGAAAATCATCCCGATAGTGGCAACAACTACTCCTACCATAAAAGGTACCTAAAGAGGTATAATAATACTTCTAAACCCTAATGGAAGTTTTCCAAAAAGTTGAAGAAATGTTCAAATACTAAAAGCCTGGAGAGGCTAGAGAAAAATACTTAAAGCCTTAAGAGGCATAGTAAACAGTTCTCTTTATGCTATTGTTGAAATAGTGGGTTAAGTACCCGATTGTATTAAGACTAATTTTTTCTGTAAGGGAAGGACTAGATGTAGCGACAATCTATTGTGAATTAGTATAAAAGTCTTTGTGTTCCTTATCTCTCCCTCGCTTTTACTCTAAGATTAGTTCTTTGTGGTTCAACTTTATTCTTACTAAACCTGTTTTATAAGAGTAAATTGAATGATTTGATAAAGAACACTTTTTTGTAAAGCAATCAAAGTATTTTTTTTTCTTCAGATATGTCAAAATACTAATCAAACCTTCCATTTCTTGTGTTTTCCAACACCTTCAACACATACCCTCTCAACACTAAATTTCCAACCTCACTTCGACTAGCTACAACCTCAACACTCCAAGCTCGACAAAACAACCCTCCATAAAAACCCACTCATACAAATATCCAAGCCTCCCCAACCACTCCTACCTCTAACACCGACTCACCATTTCTTATGGATACCATCCACGTAGCATAGAGGATAACAACTCAGGATGTCTATAATATGGTCTCTAAAAGATATTCAGATGACTCCTTTGATGTTAATACACTCTTACCAAACTCTGAACTTGACCATTCCCTACTCCATGACCTTACACCTTTCATTCCATCCCTACCATCTAGTTTCCCTAACTTGGATTTATTCATATATTATTGTACTGCTAAAATTAATAAAATTAGAAGTATGCATGTTTGTAGTTTGGAACCCCATGAAGTCTCGTCTCAATGGACAAGGTTCTAACGTTTGTAACAATATCATTTTTTCTCTGTTAATTTTTGTCTTTCTGACTTTCATGATACATTTGTAACACCCCTTTTTCTAAGCGAGGGTGTATTTTTTTTCTTTTCAAAAGAACTTAAATAAAACAGAGTAAGTACATAAGGAAAAGCCTTTGGATATATAATTTAGTCATTATAATTTACCAACAGCGGAAAAGTTTTACAAAATATAAATCCAAAGCATGTCT
Organism: Cicer pinnatifidum; assembly: GCA_037974775.1. NCBI lineage: Eukaryota > Viridiplantae > Streptophyta > Magnoliopsida > Fabales > Fabaceae > Cicer > Cicer pinnatifidum. The sequence continues at coordinate 41,057,084 of JBBPBR010000003.1, forward strand.
TGATGTCAACAATAGTACATGTACATCCCTCCAACTTAACATAAAAGTAGCCCAAAAGAAAGACATATGTGACCTGGGTGACAGCCTAGTCTGATCATTCTATACATAACAAAACTATATGCCTTGAGTAATCTCCACGCGCCCCGTGAGATCCTCCTAACGTAGCTCCAATCAAGCACTCCCATCCACATTCCCATCCGGAGGGTACGAACCGGTAGGAGCATCTTGACTCTCATCTGAGGGCAAAACCCAGATTTCCACAATAGTTGTAAAGGGTCACCAACCAAAAATTAACAATTAACACATAACATTTAAACTTTTAAATGCACAAATAACCTTCTCAACTTATCATGCATCTTAGAAGGATTTTCCATATGCTAAAAGTTCATGTAATGCTTGCCAAATGTAAATGAAATCAAAAGAAAGTTCTCAATCCATCAAGTAATACATAACTGACCAATACGTTGATAATCAATTGAGAAATCCATCATCTAATACAAAATAAGATTTCCTACTGTGCCAATCGATTGGGCAAATCGATTGCCTGAAGATTTTCAGTAAAAATTGAAGTCTGGACTTGCATCAATCGATTGGAGCAATCGATTTCGAGAAGGTCTGAGCCCCTGCATTGTCCAATCGATTGGGTAAATCGATTTCGTGAAAGATAGAGCCCCTGTATTGAATCCAATCGATTGGGCAAATCGATTTTTGGAAGACAAAGCCCCTGACTTGAATCCAATTGAATCCAATCGATTTACCAAATCGATTTCTTAAATGATTTTGAAATACAACTTTCAAAATCGATTGGGTAAATTGATTTCGTGCAAAACAGAGCCCATGTAACTCATCAAATCGATTGGGTAAATCGATTTCCCTGTACATTCTTTCAAAAATACATAAACCAACTCAATCATATTCAAACACCACTCCAAACCTTAACACTTAGCAATACCCATACAATCACCACGACATTACGAGTTTCGAAAATGATTTACAATCTAACATACTATCACACAAATCCAAAACATAACTCTGAGTGCAATCAACATAATCACAATTTGAATCAAACACACTTACACATAAGTTCGAAACATAACACTTAGCAAAATCAACACAATCATAATTTGAATCAACCACGACTCGTGTGCCAAGCACCCTAATGCAATGCGTATATGCCAAAATGCACGGACTCGGAATTCCAAACCAAAACCCTCCTCGAAGGGCCGTAAATCATAATTGTACCGCCTATCGCAGGCCAAAGTACCAATTACCGAGGTGCCACCTATCATGGGTCAGCACGATTTACTAAAAAGCGTAAATCATAAACGTACCACCTATCACGGGTCAGTACTGTTTACCGAGGTGCCACCTATCACATGTCAGCACGATTTACTAAAAGAAAAAGTGTAAGTCGTAAGGGTACCGCCTATCACAGGCCAAAGTACTACTTACCGAGGTGCCACCTATCACGGGTCAGCACAACTTACCAAAAAGTAAATCGTAAACGTACCACCTATCACGGGTCAATATAGTTTACCGAGGTGCCACCTATCACGGGTCAACACAATTTACCAAATGAAATGCATGAGCATACACTAACTTCATTCACAACAATCGTTAAGTAAATGCAGATATTAAAAGATTCCCCATTTTTAATACTCATTTAAATTAACGATTTGCACGCCAGACGTTAAGCAAACAGACATATCAAGAGATTCCCCATTCTTAATATACTTTTGACTTAAACGATTTCCACAGCAAAACATTCAGTAAACAAAACATTAAGAGATTCCCCATTCTTAATGCTCATTTACTGAAACGATTTTCAAAAACAAACATTAAGCAAACAAGACATTAAGAGATTCCCCATTCTTAATGCCCAGCTAACTTAAACGATTTTCACAAGTTCACATTAGATAAACAAGACATTAAGAGATTTCCCATTCTTAATACTCATTTAACTTAATGGTTTTCAAAACACCATTAAGTAACCAAGACATTAAGAGATTCCCCATTCTTAACGCTCAGTTAACTTAAACGATTTTCAAAACAAACTTCAAGTAAATAAGACATTAAGAGATTCCCCATTCTTAATTCTCATTTAACTTGAACGATTTTCCAAAACACACATTAAGTAAACGAGACGTTAAGAGATTCTCCATTCTTAATACTCGTTTAACTCTAATGGTTTTCAAATTTCACACCAAACAAACTCGAACATAATATCCAAATCAATGAACGATTCACACCAAATCACATCAATCAACAACCATCAAGTAAGAACACGCCAAGTACGACGACACAAATTAACACAATCCATCACTCAAACACAACAAGTTTCATATACTTGAAATCATACATAATGGGTTTAAAATTCATTCTCCACAAAACATAACTTAAACCTAGCCAAATTCTTCTCCACACAACCACAAGTAAGTCCCTAAATGCAAACTAAAAGTTTGGAAGGAGCCTTTACCTTAACGTTAGCTCTGACGTGCGATTACGGCACCGTGAGTAAATCTGGTAAATTTTCCGCTCGCAATGCCGCTTCCAAAATTGGTCCACTAGCACCGTAGCACGGAGGTGAGCAACCTTCCCTTCTATCACTTCTTGAAACGAAGCTTAGATCTAGGTGAAACGGGGAGATTTGTGTTTGAATCCCTAATACCGTTTTTCTTCGTTTTCGAATCAAAGGGGAAGAGTGAAGTTGAGAAATCCTTGTCCTATCACCCACTATCAATATCGAACACAAAGGAAGCAAAAACAACGAAAATGGAAGAAGATGGAGGAGGGAGGAAATTGAGCACACGTGAGGCAGGGGAGGAAGAAGATATTTTTCTTTCTCTGTTTTTCCTTCCTTCTATTTTCCTTTCTTTCTATTTCTTTCCTTTCTTTTTCTTTTCCCCCAATTCCTTCCCTTCCTTTCCTATATATTCATTACTTATATAATATAATTAACAAATATCTAAAAATATCTAGATATTTGTTAAATTACCATTTCGCCCATAACGCATTAATTCTTCGCAAAAGGTTCATCGTAGTTAATTTAATTTATTTATCGACGAGTAATTCTAATCAGGCATCAAAATATCTTCTTGGACATATAAACTCCAAAATATTAATAACTTTGGCTAAAAAGCCTCTGAGTTCAATACCGAAAATACACCAAAATACAGAAAATACACTTAAATTATGGGTCTTACAACATTAATCTTTTTTAACCTCACTCACGTCAAGGGGGAGTTTTACCTTGTCATTTTCTTAATAAGAAAAATTGTTCACAAAAATAGATATTTGTTATCATCAAAAAGCGGGGAGATTTTTAAAACTAAGTTGGTTTGAAGAACAATAACTCTGAATTATTTTGATGATAAAATAATTATTTTGTGAGAACAATTTATGTTTTAATGAATTTGTGTAAATATGTAGACTCTCTAATATATGTTTTTTAAGACTCTGCGTTGGATCCTTTATTGCACATAGAAAGATCGTCATCAAAGGAAATGCTCTATAACTCTAATATATGTTATTATTTGTCGGATTTTGATCAACATGCTTTCAACGCGCCTATGTTACTATTCGTTGATTCTGAACAACACGCTCTCAATGACTCTTTGGTGAATCTAATTAATGCAAGTTCAATATGATATATCAACGTCTCAAAAATCTGGTGACTTTATTTGATCTCCAAAGTCAACACCCTACTAAAATACAACAATCTACAAGTTAATCCACTTAGGCCATAACTTTTATGTAATCAACAACTCAACATCCTCTGCTCATCAAAGTTAAACTTATCCTTTGATGGTATCATACAATGGAATTCCTGCCATTTTTATCAAGATACGATGAATCAATTCTGAATACAAATATGAAAATATATTAAATGATGATTCAAGAATTTTGAAGATTGATACAATCCATATTTTACGTATGAAATTTATGCAAATCACTAAAACAATACGAAACCCTAATTGCTTTGGATATAGGCGTGTGATCAACAATGAAACATACAATAGCATACAAGAAACATATTGTAAACATACATACAACCACCTTTAGAAACGTTTGTACTTACTGAAAAACCCATTTACGCTATGAGTGCATACTCGTGTAATATTCTTCTGAGTGAGTTATTTAGATAACCTAAAAACACTTTCTTGTAACCAAGTATAGTATTGGTTGTTGTCCTCAACAACTTGACTGTACAAAGCTAGAAGGTGGAGAAGACTTGAACACAATTAGTTTGATTAGATGGTGTTCCAATGAACCTTTGTTAAATCAGATGATTGAATGAGTTAAATCCTTTAAATTAGAGGGACTAGAAGTAGCTACCGTGTTGGTGGTGAACCACAATAAATTTGTTTTGTGTTTATCTTCTCTATCTCTTTACTTTATTTTGCTTCATCTTGCTTTTCTATAAGTACTTTTTGAAAATATTTTTTTTTTATGTTTACGAAACACAATTCAAACCTCTATTTTCTTATATTTTTTACTCTTCGATCAATGTGTAAAAAATTAATTATTTAATTTTATTGTTCTCATTACTATGGGCATGATATTATAAAAAAACACTAGTTTAACTTATTCTTTAATAACAAATATTTGTCACATGTATAATTTTTATAATAAATTATGATTATCATTTTCATTTTCATTCAAAAGATGTAAAAGAATATTAAATTAAATTAATTAGTTAATGATAAATATTTATCATGTGTATGCTTAATTTTAAGTGCTTTTATAGTACTCCTTTTTGATAAAATGTGAATTTAATTTGTTATAGATGCTAGGACATAAATTACGCTGATATCGTATGTGTTGATTTGTTGCTCAACTCAATGAGATCAAAATTTGAATTGCTCAAATGGTGATGGAAGATGTGAGAATGAGTGAAGTTGTATCACAGACATGAGTTGAAAAAGAAGGAGTATTAGTGGTAGTAAGTGTTACAACTTTAGCACCATAATGCCCCTAAATAAGGCAACATGTTAGCAATGTAATCAAGAATAAAAAATGAAATTCATTTCTATCAGCTTTTACGATATATATATATATATATATATATATGACAGAGAGACATAAGAAACACAAGAATTTTGTACTAGTTTGCAACAGACTGTTGGTACATCTAGTCCTCCCCTAACAGATAATATTATTCTTTAGCTTCTCTAGGTTTTCACCATTAGAACCCTTCATAACTTTTTGGCAGCTTGTCATTGAGGTTCATGAGTATTCTTACACTTCTTTAGATACCTCTTAGGGATTAAAGAGTTATTGCCACTGCCAGACTGATTTACATTAGTTTTAGTTTGTGCTTGAATTGGAACATAAACTGTTTGTGGGATTCTAGTTCTCATTGAGAGGATATTACATTTCAAATCCTATAACAATTCAAGTGTACAAAACACTTTGATTGATTTACATCAATTCTAGTAACTCTTTATAGAGAGAATTTTGTGTTCATTCTTTTCTTTTGATGTATTCTAGACTTTGCCTTTTTCATTCTCTCAATTGCACTTTCATATTAAACAACTTCAACTTAAATACTGAGAAATGTGTCCATTGAGAATGTGATCGTTGGAGATCTTGAATCATATATATCTTCCTAATTTATTAGGCGTATGTGTTGTAGAAGATTTGAAGAAGATTTGATCAAGATTTATCTACAACAAAATATGAACATAATCAGTCTGAAGAATTTACAAACACAATTTGGACAAAATACGAACATAATCAATTTGAAGAATTTATAATCTCAATCTAAACTAAAAAGGAACATAATCAATTTGAAGAATTTACAAACACAATATGAAGAAAATACAATTCAGAATTACATAAAGACTAAATAGAAACCCAAATTTTAACGATAAATAGATACTCAAGGTTGAAGAAGAAAATCATCGAAAAACATAAAATAGTAGTTAGAAGAAGACTTGGCTTGTAGGGTCAAGGTGGTTAGTTCCTTAAAAGTTTGGATTTGTCATACTATTTGGGAATATTGGCTTTGAGGGTCAAGTGCTTTGTAATTCAAGGTATTTGAATTAGTGGATTAAAGTCGTCTAACTGAGGGGACTAGATGTAGCCAAGTTAGTGGTGAACCTGGACAAATCTACATATTAAATTATTTATGCTTTCATTGCTTGCTTCTTTTTAATCTGATTGCTTCTACTCCATGTAAGTCACCAAATTTAAACTAGTTCTTTTTTATTTTTTTAGTTATAAATTATAAAAAAAGTTATCAACTTTGGCATACACAATTCAACCCCCTTTCTCGTATTTGCACCTTCAGTATCTTCTATTAAGAGGATGGAATTATTGGAGAATGTCATCTATTTCTTCATTCAAAGGATAAGTTTACTATGATGATTAAAGGATGTTGGAATGTTGATTTTGTATCAGAAAGTTGATTTAATTAGAGTGTTGATTTGAAACGTTGATTAGACGATCAACTAGTTTACCAGAATAAATAGACGTCAAATTATTAGAGCAAACTTGTATTTAACAGATTCATTAGAGGTGCGTTGAGAGTGCATTTATCAGAGTCTTACACAGCTTCAATAGATCTTCCAGAGTCACTATGAACTTGTTTAGTAGATTCTCTTTATTTATTCAGCAAATGATCTAACTTATACTGGAAGATTGACTTTATCGGATGGTTCATTTAAAGCTTTCTTGATTTGGTCTTTGTGTTAGAGAATCGACATGGGTTTTTTCAAAGGCATATAATTATTGTAGTGTTCTTTTTCTTTGTGTTAAGATGGACAATCATTGACTTGTATTTCTTTTGCCGGAAATGAAACACACCGTTTCATTTTTTAAAAGAAAAAGAAAACATAAAATAAAACCTATTCTTCTAGTTCATTCTCCAATCCCTTGTGAAACCTAAAATTACTCTCAACCATATCATCCTCCATTTTCGTTTTCGTTCTCGCTCTCCATCCTTCTCTATCTCGTTTTTTGTTTTGGACGTCTTCATCCTCCATCTCGTTCTCCATCACCATTTTTGACGTTATTCTCAACCTCGTTCTTGTTTTCATTCCCAACATCCTAATTTCCAAACAAGCAAAGGACGTTGTGAAAGGTACAAAGAAGCAGATTGGAAATCAAAATGAGGAAGTCTAACTCCTTGCACTAACGGTACATGTTTGATTCAGATCTACAAGGTTGCCTTTGTGTCCATTTGCAAAAGCTAAATCATTTGGTGTTCTACTAGAAGGATGTTTTGAGCATGGATCAGTAAGTTCTCGTGGTGCTTTTCTAAGAGATAAGAAGGAAAGCAATTGTACGCTCCATGATTAAGGTTTACAACACTTACATTAAAAAGACTGAAATAGGATTCCTTCCGCAGATAATTGCACTCACTTATCCTGAGATTTATCAATTGAGGTATTGTCTACTACTCTGAGTACAAACTTAGTCGATTATGAGAAGAAACTTAGTCGATTCTCCATAATGGTGAGTAGACGACGATCATTGTCACATATTTTTATTTTGCTATAATTATTATTTTACTTGTTTTCTATGTTAAAGTATTAATTTAAAAATTGGGGTAACACAACCTTTGAATTCATCTCGATTTTGTTATTTATTTATTTTCATGGTCTTTGTTATGTAATATGTTTGTAGTATGATTAGGGAGAGTTATCTAGTTACCTCATTTTGATTAGGGATAGTTAACTCGTTTTGATTAAGGCTATCAACGAGATGTAAGCTCCTTAATTGATGTGTTGCGGGATTGAGAGGAGAGAGTTATCCGTTAGATGGAGTCACCCCTAAGGAAAAGGTCACCTATTGGAGGAAATTGATATCAATGAGATAAAGTCGTCTATTGATTCTCAAGAATTTATATTTTTTACTTGTTTGATTTTATATTGAAGCATTGGAACATAAGAGTCATTTTTTTAAGGGATTGTGGAAGAACTTGACACCATTGAAGTAGGAAAAATATAAGAAAAGCGGGAAGTTAATCTGTTTGCAAAGTGTGGGAGTTGTGAGTGATTCGAAGTAATAAAAAGTTTAAGAACCAAAATGGTTGAGTTTTACAAATAAAAAAATAGTACTAAAGGCATGTGTGAGACACTTGTTAGAGTATCACACATTGCGAAATTAAAAATTGTTCATAATCGAGATTAATTGAATTTAAATTAACCAGAGACATAAAGAAAATTTAATGTATCAGAGGCAAAACAAACATATTTTTAACCATTCATGTTATTTTACTATAGGCAAGGCATATGGAGGATTAAACATCATTCTTTGGTAAACAAAATATTTAGATGTTTCTTTATAAGACTGAATTTATCCTCAACTAGGAGTTTTCTTTACATATCAGCTCATTGATTATAAGTGCCGACAAATTTAATGTCTAAAATACCCTTATGTACATAATCCCTAATAAAGTGATTGTTAATATCTATATGTTTTTCTCTAGAATTTAAAATAGAGTTTTTGGTTAAACATATGTTTTTCTCTAGAACTTAAAATAGGAATGTTACTGTCATAAATTTTTAATTCTTCTAGTTTATCTACAGTTTAGTGTTGCAACTAGCTGTTGAGATATACTTTGATTCTGCTATAGACACATCAATAGTGCCTTGTCTTTCGCTCGAGCAAGAGATCAGTTTGTCACCAAGAAATATATAGTTTCAACTAGTGCTCTTCCTTTCTAGCTTATCACAAACATAGTCAACATCACACAAAACCTACTAACATGTACTCGGAGGATGACTTATAACAAAGACTAAGGTTGGAAATTCCTTTCAAGTATCTAAAGATCATTTCAACATCTGTTAAGTGGGATTTTTCGGGTTAGACTGAAATCTTAAACACACACTCACACTAAATAGTATGACAGGTATAGAGGCAGTTATTTAAAAGAGGGAACCTATCATTCCTCTATATCCATTTTGATCAACCTTTTTACTTGACTCATATATGTCAAGAGAATAGGTTGGATGCATATGTGTGGATAATGGCTTACAATAATCCATTTTAAACATCTTAAGCAGTTCTTGTGTATATTTGGTCTTGTGAATAAGTACACCTTCTGGATTTTGAAGAATTTGAATGCTTGGATATAATTTTAAGTATCCCATCATGCTCATCAAAAAATAATTATGCATTAGCTTAGAAAACTCTTGGTAGAGCCTGCCGTTAGTAGAACCAAAAATAATGTCATCAACATATATCGAGAAGGTCACTCTAAGATAGTTTTCTAAATAAAGTAGTGTCAACTGGCCTATTTCAAAATCATTATTTTATAGGAAATTGCTTAGATCCTAAGTATAACTTGCCAAGATTATCTTTAGTGTTCAAAATATAACATATACAACCAAATTGGTGAAATTATGAAATGTTAGGCTTTATTCCTTTCCATAATTCTTAATGAGTCTTATTGAGAATAGGTCTAATACAGAGTATATTCTTAAATGTAACATACAATTCTCACTGATTTTGCCCAAAAGTGTTTGACAACGTTTATTTCGTGAATCATGGTACGTGCCATTTCTTGAAGAAATATGTTTTTCATTTTTACAACATTGTTATGTTGGGTAAAATACCATTCTCTTCACCGTTGTTTTCAAAAAATTAATTTTCAAATTCGCCTTCATGATCTCTACAAATAATTGTTATACAGAAACCATTTTCATTTTGCACTTGTTTGCAAAAGGTAGTGAAAACCTTATGCGACTTATCCTTTTGTTTTAGAAACTTTACCCATGTCCATCTGGAATAGTCATAAGTAATACGAGTCCATACTTTTTACCACTGGCATAAGCAATCTTTAAATAACGAAATAGATCCACATGTAAAAGTTCAAGTGGTCTAGAGGTGGAAATAATGTTTTTAAAAGAAAAACAATATATTATTTGTTTCCCTTTCTAACATGCCTCATAAAAAACATCTCATTCGTACTTAATATTTGGCAAGCCTTTGACTAATTCAAGTCTTTTCAATTCTGAGATTAACCTCAAATTGGTATGTCCTAATCTTTTGTGTCATATTAGTTGTTCCTTGCTTTAAGACATATGACATTTGACTTCTTGTTTGTTTAAATCAGATAAATTTATTTTGTAAAAGTTGTTTTTCCTTTGGCTAGTAAATAGTATGAACCCATCTGTTTGACGTATTGCTTTACAAGAATTTTGATTGAATACTACATCCTAACCATTTTCTCTTAATTGACAAGAACCATTACCTTTTGTTTCGTGCCCAATGATCTTACCCCTTTGAGTACCTCGAAATACTATGAATCCTCGGTTCTTGAGGGTCAGGTCTTGGAACATAGACTTTTCTCCTGTCACGTGTCATGAGAATCCACTATCCAAGTACCATGACTAGTGTTTCAACTTTGTTCCTAAGGATATATATAAGATAAATTATTTTTCTTAGGTACCCAAATTTGGTCGGGTCCTGGTTTATTAGTTATGAAAGGTATCTTATCTTTCCATGTTTTCAACATAGGACAAGTTATTATGTTGTGACATTTCTTATGGCAGTATACACAAACAATATCAGATTGAGTAAATCTAGGATTTTGTTTCTTTTCTTCAAAGTCTATGTCATGTTTAATGTTTCTACTAAAACCATATATCATATAAGCTTGTTTACTTTTTTCTATATCATTTGCGAGAAATTCTTGAAAGGCTATTTCATACATAACATAATTTAAAACTTTATCCTCAAAATCTTTTTCAAGGGAACTACATTTGTTTATTCAAATGTCATGATCTTTTCTAAGAGACTTAAGCTTTGAAGAAACCTTATGATTTTTGTTGAAAAACTCATTTAAAATATTTATGAGTTCACTATGAGATAGGTCAAAGAATACCTCAATTTATTCATCAACAGATTCAGAGTTAGAACTAGAGTGAAATTGAGTATCTACCATTAAAGCCATGTTTGCATGCTTTTAATCTTCATCAGAGTTATCCTAAGTAGCCTTAAGACTTTTCTTCTTAGTCTTAAAGTCATTCTTCTAGGATTTTCCTTTCTCAAGTTTATGATATTCTTATTTAAAGTAACCTAGTTCCTTCCATTCATAGTAGATGAGCTTCGTGTTTTCTAGCTTTTCAATATATTCTCTACTATTTTGGGACCGTCTAAAACCTCTTTTGGAAAATGATTTATTTATGTTGTTCCACATACGCGAGATTTTTCTTGAGATAAAAGATAGTTCTTCATCATTTGAGTCTTCACTCAGATTTTCCCTTTCTTTTTCCTCTAAGTCTTCAGTTTCTTGCAAAGCCTTAGAATTCCTCTTCTTTCCTTAGGATTTGAGAGCTATGGACTTTGACTTCTTTTTAGGCTCGTCTTTAACTAGTTAAATTTCATGGGATTTGAGTGAATGCATCAGTTTTTTCAGAGGTAGTTGTTTAGATTCTTAGCCTCTTGAATAGTTGTTACCTTTGGTCTCTGTTTGCTGGGAAAATTTATGAGGATATTCTTGATATGGTCGATAGTCGTGTAATTGTTCTAGAGAACCTTCAATCTAGAAATCAGAGTTTGGAATTTAGAAAATATTTTTGCAATATCTTCGTGTTCTTCGATCTGAAAGAGTTCATACTTTTTGATGAGTAGATTTGCTTTGGCTTCATGTACTTACTTGTTCCCTTTGTATTTAAAAACCGAAGCATTAAAGATACTCTTAGATGTTTGATATGTTGTCTCACACGGATGAAATTGGCATCACTTTTAAGTTTATGTATTTGTGTTTTGGATTCATCTGCATGAAGGACTCCAACAAATAGATAATAAACTAAATCAACAAACCAAGGAGTTACCTCACGCAACTGTAGCAGTTGATCATCAGGGAAGTTGTAACATTCCAAATTTCATAATCAACTATTTTATTAATCAAATAGGATTTTAAAGAAATTAATTTGGTGTAAAAATTATTTTAGAATATATGTTGATTAATTTTATGATTACTTCTCTTTATATGTGTGAGTTTCTTATGGTTTGATAATCGTATATATATTTGATTTAATGAGTAATATAAATTATAAATATTATATAATTTATTTAATTTATTAGTTATTTAATTTATTTTCAAAAATATAATAGTATTTAAGAAAAAGTATTTTAGAGAATAAGATTTTGAGTGAGTTTACATGTAGATTTATATTAGATATTTGTGGTGATATTTTAGTGTGCGTTAAACTACGAAATAAATGCATGCATAGTTATATTTTAATTATTTAAGACTATTTTCTATTTTAATTATTTGTTTTATAAATAAATTGTCTTAAGATAGTACTAATATTGTGATTAATTTCTTTATTTTTATATATTTTCTTTAATATGATGGTTTTATACGTATTTATTGGGATTTAGTAATAAATATAAATTATTTATGTTATATTTAATTATTTTATCGTTTTGACTATTCTATAAAGATGGTAGTATTTTTATGTGATTATTTTGTAAAATAGTATAGTAATAATTGTAGTTAATATGTGAATATGAGAGTTTTTGTTATTAATGTATTTTAAAATAGTAATTACTTAAATTACCTTTATAAATATTAGTTTTGAAATATTGGTAATACGTTAGTAATGAAATGGTGTTAAAAAATTAATTTTGGTAATTATTGATTTTATTTAATAATAATAATAATAATAATAATAATAATAATAATAATAATAATAATAATAATAATAATAATAATAATAATAATAATAATATTTGCTCTCTTCTATTCCTCATTTAGGCCCAACACTAAGAAAAGAATACTAAAACTATAGCCACTACTACAAACCCTTAATAAATAAAACCACAATCCTAGCCACTATCACCATCACCTCCTCTTTTTCGGCATCAAAAGCTTAGAACTTCTTTTTCTTGTGAACGACTTTGTGGGGCTTATTGCTTTGTATTAGGAAGAAAAGCGGTCAAGGTAAGGGCTTTTCCCCATACAAATTATAGTTAGGCCTTTAGTTAAATGACATGAAATAAATAATCGCAATTCTTGTATTTTAAAAGAAATAAATGTAGACTAATAAAACTCCAATTTTGGTGAGATTGAATTTAATATTTGACTTCTATGTAGTAAAGTATGAAATTTTATGCGATATATGATAAAAAAAAAAAAATTTAACTCTTATTATGTCTATTAGTTGGAGTGTGAATTTTATTTTTTTATATATATGAAAGTGTTAATTTTTATGGCCTATATGATATCAAATTTTTATCTCTATGTGTATGTGGTGATAGTCATAATTTCTATCATTATTTGTCTATGAATATGTAATATTCATGATATGGATGTGTGTATGTGTTCTTAATGATGTGTGAATATGGTGATGATTTTAAAAAAAGTGATTTTTGAATGCACATGACATAATTCTTAGTGGGTTGTGTGGGAATATATTTATTTCATATTACATCTTCATGGCATGGCGTATGCATCTTTGTGGAAGTTGCCTTAGTGGCAGGTTTTCCCCATTGGTATGGATGATTTTCTGTGCGGAAGTTGCTTTAATGGCTAGTTTATTTTCCCCATTGATATGAGTGATTTTCTGTGCGGAAGTTGCCTTAGTGACAGGTTTATATCCGGATCATGTAGTTTTAGGAGCATTAATCATGCATATGTTTTGATATACAATTTATCGATTTGCTCATTTTTTTTTCTCATAAATGAGAAGTTTTTACGTTTATATGTTTTGTGTTATTCTTCTATATGTCTCGCTTTGGTTTGATGTCGATGATGGAAAAACTGACCCTTACAACAACATTTTAGGTACTAATGAGTTCGATGTGATTCAGGAGTAGTTAATGAGTATTGACATGTGGAGAACATGGGATAAAATGAGTTTTCTTTCAAGACGATTTTGTAATAATGGAATTGTCCAATACTTTTAAGTTCTTCTAATCTTTTGTCACAAACTTTTAAAGTGTACTAGAATTATAGAAATACGGAAGTGGTTTCCCTTTTGTTAAGAATAATCGTCTTCACATTATTTTAATTTTGAAAAAATATTTTCTTAAAGATATTAAATAATGTGATTGTTACTAATTATGTAAAATGAATAAACGGTAAGTATTAAAAAAAAAATATTCATGAACTTTTCTAAGAAATAAGTATTATTTTTTTAAGTAACGTTTTGGATTAAAAATCTGGGGCGTTACAGAAGTCATATTCAATGGGGATGGGGTCCTCATCCATTTCTATTATGCTCAAAGGATCTGCCACCAAATTGTCAACTCCACTCTTATCTTTAATCTCTAAATCAAATTCTTGGAGTAACAACATCCAAATATGATCTAAACTTATCAACTGCAAAAACAATAGCTAAAAGTTCCTTTTCGGTGGTAGTATGATTATCTTGTGTAGAATCTAAAGTCTTAGAAGCATAATAAATAACATGTGCAACCTTACCAACCCTTTGTGCAAACACTGCTCTAAATTCAACAGTTAGATGCATCACACATAATTTCAAAAGGGAGGGTCCATTTGGGTTGCTGAATTATGGAAGTAGAGGTCAGTGTTGCCGTTAAGAAATCAAACACCTTCTTGCATTTGTCATCAAAGGTGAAACTGACATCTTTTTGCAGCAAATTTTTCATAATTCAGCACAAGGTTAGTTTCAATACATCTATGCAAAACTCGATCTAAATTGTTCAAGCATGCATCAAATGAGGAACCATACACAGTAAAATCATCCGTGAAAACTTCTATATAATTTTCTATCAAATCAGTGAAAATACTAATCATGAAGCGTTGGATAGTGTCAGGAGCATTGCATAGGCCAAAGGGCATCCTCATATAGGCAAATGTGCCGAAAGGGCAAATGAACGTGGTCTTTTTTTGGTCCTCTAGTGCAATTTGGATATGAAAATAACCAGAAAAACCATCAAGAAAACCATAATGTGACTTATCAGCCAACCATTCAAGCATCTGACCAATGAATGGTAAAGGAATATGATCATTTTTAGTTGTCTGGTTTAGTCTCCTGTAATCGATGCATACCCTCCAGTTGTTCTAAATTCGTGTGAGGATAAGTTCATTATTTTCATTTTTAATCACTATGAGTCCAATTTTCTTAGGGACTACCTGCACCGGACTCACCCATTATCTATCAGAGATGGGGTATATAACGCCTGCTTACAAGAGCTTGGTCATTTCTTTTTTTACAACATCCAGAATTAATGGGTTAGGTTGCCTTTGGGGCTGCCTGACTGATTTTACCTCATCCTCCAGTAGTATCTTATGCATACACATGGATGGGCTAATACTAGGAATATCAGCCAAGGTCCATCCAACTGCCTTCCTGTGTTTTCTTAAAATCTACAACAACTTCTCTTCTTGTTCATCTTCAAGTTTGGCTGAAATAATCACATGTAACTTGACACATCCTTCTAAATATGCATATTTAAAAATTTCAGGAAGTGGTTTAAGCTCTACAATCGGTGGCTATTCAATAGAGGGTAAAACATCAATGGCCAAAGCAAAATCTGCAAAATCAATTATGTTAGTAGAAATATCAATATCATCAAAATGAACAACCTGCAAGGCAACTTCGATCTCAGCACACACAGAGCACAATTGAGTATTTGTATATAATTCACAAGTATAATTATCATGAAAACCAGACAATGTAGGGAAATCAGTAGCAAACATATCGGGGTAAGTATCATCAACCAAATTAGCAAGCAATTCAATTTGAAAAATAGAACGCTCTTCCATGGGGTGTTTCATAGCATCAAATATGTTAAATTTTACAATCCTATCACCAAATTCCATGGATAGAGTTCCAACATGCACATCAATATTGTTATAGCAGTTTTCAAGAATGTTCTGCCTAAGATGATAGACGCCTTGTTAAACTTATTATCTCCCTCTCCCTCCATGTCCAAAATGTAAAAATCTACACGAAATATCAATTCATTAACTAGAATAAGTACATCCTCCACAAGTCTAGTAGGACGAGCATTGCTCTTGTTCGCCAATTGAATGGTAACACATGTATTCTATAAAGGTCCAAGAGCAAGAGAGTTAAAAATAGATGTAGACATAACATTAATGGAAGCTCCTAAATCTAACATGACATTTTCAAATTGACTATTGCCTATGGTACATGGAATGGAAAAAGTTCCTGGATCTTTGCATTTATGAGGCATAGGCTGAATGAGGGCTGAAACATTTTGACAAATGTTTACTCTTTCATGATCTTTAACCTTCTCTTGTGTGTGCATAAATCTTTTAGATATTTTGCATGTCTTGAAATCTGTTTAATTGCTTTAAGGAGGGGAATGTTCACTTCCACCTTCCTAAATGTATCTAGGATCTCCTTGTCTTTATTTTCCTTGTCCATTTTCTTAGTCTTCACTTCCCTTTGAGGAAAAGAAAGTGGTATATTTTGCTCAACATCAATTGTTTCAGGTATCAAAGTGTCCTCATCAACCTTGTTATTTTTCACAACAGTTTGAAGTACCTTTGGTATTTCAACAGCTTTCCCATACCTCAATGTAATTGCACAGACATTGGGAGCATTTGGATTTACTACTGATTGTGCATGCAATTGGTTTGACCCCTAAGTCTGCAATTCATTAATTGAAGTGGCTCGCTGACCAATCTTTGTTTCCAAATTTTGAATGGTGGAATATGTTCTTTGTTGAAATTGGAGATTCTGGACAACCATCTGCTTAACAAGTTCCTCTAATGAAGGTGCATTGTTTTGCTTTTGTGGAATATTTTGTTGTTGTTGCTGCCTATGTTGCTGTTGGGCAGTTGAAGTTCCCCATCTCAGGTTGGGATGGTTTCTCCAACCAGGGTTGTACCTATTAGATGACATATCATAGTTGGCTTGAGGATTGTATATATTTTTTGCATATGCTTGAGGAGCATTAACAATTGAATCTTCTTGCAATGTAGGACATGAATATGTAGGATGCTCTGGAGAATGAAAATACCACATACCACTACTTGGGTTTTACCTATTGCCATTTTTTTTACTAAAGATGTAAGCTAATCAAGTATGCCTTCTAAATTCTTGTGGGAAGAAGCTTGAATTTCAATCACACCCATTGTCAACACTGCTGAATTGCTTCTAGTTGTAAACTGGTGAGAATTAATGGACATGTTCTTAATCAAAGCCTTTATCGCATTTGGGGTCTTATCGACAAGTGATCCCCAACCAGCAGCATCCAAAATGCTTTTAACCATAGGTAACAAGCCTTCATAAAAATACTGGATGAACAATTGTTTAGAAAACTGGTGATGAGGACAACTAGACATATATTTATGGTGATGAGGACAACTAGAAAACTGGTGATGAGGACAACTAGTTGTTTAGAAAACTAGAAGAGCTGCTTCTAGTTGTTTAGAAAACTGGTGATGAGGACAACTAGAAAACTGGTGATGAGGACAACTAGACATGTAATGATTCCCTGTCAATCTGTCTAATGCCATATATTTTTTTTTTTTTTATTGAAGCAGCTCTTAAAGCAGGGAATAATTTTTCTAGAAACAATTTCTTGAGATCATTCCAACTTGTAACATAATATGGTTGAAGGTAGTATAACCAGTCATTGGCAACATCTTGGAGTGAAAATGGGAAGGCTCTCAGCTTAATGTGGTCTTCTGTGACTCCTTGAGTCTTCATGGTAGAACACACAACATGGAATTTCTTCAAGTGTTTGTGGGGATCCCCACTTACACGACCATTAAACTTTGGAAGCAAGTGTATTAAACCAGATTTAAGTTCAAATGGTACAGTAACTTCAAGATATGTGATACACAATGCATTATAATTCACATTAGGTGCCACAAGTTGTCTTAAGGTTTCATTATTTGCATCAGCCATATTGTGTAGCAATTTGTAACTTTTACTATCTGACTCTGACTCGTTAGCACTTGCAGTTCTATTAAGTTTATGACGTAAATGAAATGTCCTATCCATTTCAGGTTCAAGGAAATGCAGATTTGCAAAACTATCCCTAGTCATGCATCATCATAACAATGCAACGCAAAATTACAATTTTGAAAATTCCTACAATGTCCCTATTGCTAAAATTGAAGTGAAAAATCGAAATATCTATCAAATATAATCCAAAAAATATAAAAATACCACAAAAAATTTCTAAAAATCAAATAAAGGCAACACAATTTTTTTTTGGAATTTTTGGAGAATATGAAAATTTCAAAAAAGGGTCTAAACAAAGGAATTTTGGGATTTTGAGCGTCGACTCTCAGAATAAGTCCCTTATATGGGAGTCATATTCCTTGATTTTTTTTTCTGATTTTCTAGCGAAATTTCGGGGCAATCCGAGACAGTCGCCTGAAAACTGGGTTTTTTTTTACTAGCAACGTGCCTAAGAGCTAGCAACAAGCTTATCCGACCTGTAGAGCAACAAAACACGAAGAAACAATTGTTAGGATGGTTAGTAATACTCTAAAACTGGTTAATATTTTTATCAGAGAGTCCCTGACAACGACGCCAATTTGATCCGCTGTCGCACATGGGTCAAATACAATTGATAACATGTAGACAGTGGTAGTAACTCGAGTCATTTCGCAAGGTCTTCTGATATAATAATATTAACCAAATTGAAAGTTGAAATTAGGAAAGGTTTTTTTTTTTTTTTTTTATATTTTGTTTTAAAAGATGAGCAAAATGATTAATCCACTGATTGGAGTTTCAGACATATCACAAATTCTATCAATGAGTTTAATTTCTAAGTCGGGATTCTATTCTTATTTGACTACATAATTGATCAAACAAGCGTAATCAATCCTATGTGAATTTGGTTTCTTTGACTGTATTAAGCATCACAATCATCAAAATATTAAAATTAACGATCAAGCGTCTCAAAATTATAATTCAATTAAATTAGAAACCAAAATCATATTATGTCAAATGAATTTAATTGATCCTATTGAAATTCAATTTAAGAAAGGGTCAAATGCTGATCATTGTTTCTTTGTTGTTGCATTTGTCAAACTCATTGAAGGTGATGACATTCATCATGAAGGTTCTAGCTTTGTGATGCATTTTATATTGCTTCTTTTGATTAGCATCCAAATTCTTTCTACATATTTCAACACCAACAACATCTCTCGGAGCCTAATAGCCATCTTCGAATTTGTCCCAGAGTTCATGATCATGACATTGAGCTTTGATGCCAATGGTAGAAGGAAAAACACAAGAAATGAGGATCTAAATTATGTTTTCTGTTTTAAATCTTTTTCATGTGGTTATACTAAAGTAAAGAAAGAAGAGTAGGTAAATAGAAAGATAGCAGAGAGATATAATCTATTTATCCTAATTCACCACTAACAAGGTAGCTACGTCCATTCACTTCAACTTAAAGGATTTAATCCATTAATTCATCACAGAATCAAACATACACTTGAACTCCTATTAGCCACACTAATTGTGTTTATTCTTCTCAACCTTCTAACTTAGTACTGTTAAGAAATTGAGGAATATAGCCACCATTGGGCTAGGTTACAAAAGAAAGGTTTTGTTTTTCTAAATTAGCTCTCACATAGAGTGTTTATAATTTTGTTCCTTCAAAAACGTTTCTCAACACTACAGTGAAAAAGAATGATACTGAGGAAGAGTGCAAATGTGCTTATAGCTTGTGTGTTTCTTGTTTTTCCCTTTGAGGAATGCACATCCATTTACATAGAACGATGAGGGTTTCTGACTAATGTTTTGATTGCAATGAATCAACATAATTCATTAAGTTATGTATCATATCTTTTGAAATTGATTTTCCATATAAAATTTCCAAAATAGATCTTGTAATTAATTTAGTGTATCATGTTTAAATCTCTATTAAAACACTTGGGAAGCATATGATACGATGGTCAGAGCATGTCTTAAGATTTTCAAACAAGTGGCAGACACATGATATATATATATATATAATTCACTTAACTAAGACTTGCAAACTTAATCAAAATGCTAGTCCATTAAATTGTTCTCACAAACGATTTTGTTCTCATCAAAACAAGTGAGGGAAATATTTCTTCAAACCAACTTGGTTATAAGAGAACATGGATATCAACCTTATTGGATGAACTAAATTGGCTAAGAACAAAAATGCATTAGAATAAACTGAGTGAAGACCAAAATGATCAAAATCTTAATCCATTTAGACTATTGAAATTATTGGATGTACTGCATTTGGCTAAGAACCAAAAAGGATTAGAAGTAGCCAAATACACA
>JBBPBR010000003.1:41079141-41112086 GCA_037974775.1 Cicer pinnatifidum
ACATTGAAAAAAATCAAAATGAAATATATTTGCAATGACAAAAATATATTTAAACTTATATATATTTAATCCATCACAACTTCAATAAAATAAAAAGTTAGCAACTTCAATAAAATAAGAAGTTTCAACATTTAGTTATTATTTGAAGAATAATGAGATGTGCAAATTCTATTTGTAAACATTTATCAAATTCTATCGTTCTTTAATTATAAACCCAAAATATATGTGATATACGAGGTTTACTAATATTTATCATAATTAATTACTATAAGTCAATGTTCTCTTTCTAGCAACAACAACACCAATATTTGTTTCAAAGTTTAACGCTATTATATGACCAAAAATAAAATAAATGAGAATTGTCAACGTAAATATAAAATACCTGCAAAAGTGCGTCAAAATAAATGCAAATTTTTCGAACTTCAATCCTCAAAAGAGCATTGAGTGATAAAATACTTTTACACTATAAAGACGAAAATATACAAAGACCATCTCAAATCACACAAAAAAGTACAATAATATATTACAATATAAAATTCACCTAATAATAAATTATATAACTCTTAGTTTGAATGCATATTAACATTATTATTCCTTGATTTCAGTTAGTTCACTTTCAGAATAACTTGATTTGGAGTTGTTAAAGTATCATGCGCGATATAATATTTAAATATATATAAATAAATTAGAATTAAATTACATATATAGATAGTTTAAATATAAATATCATAACTAATGAAAATAACATACTATTTTTAGAATTGTACTTTGATTCATAGTAACAATCTCATTCATAAATTACAAAATATAGTATCCACAATCTCAGTTAGGTATACCAAAAAATAACAATTAACACATAGCATTTACACAAAAATTTACACAAAATTAAACTCATAGCATTTACATAGGATTTTGATTTTAAATGCACAAAATTTTAAATTTGTAAATTTAAATGCTATGTGGTAATTGCACAAAATAACCTTACAACTTAGTATACACTTTAAAAGGGTTTTCATATGCCAAACATGCATAATCTATGCTGAAAAATGAAGTTTTTAACAAAACAGAACTGTCGTATTCGAGTACAACAACCTCGTATTCAAATACAGTGCTAATTCATAAGTCAGTGGCAAAAAGTGCATATTTGTATTCAACTACATCAATCTTGTAGCCGAATATAAGTGCGAAGTCAGTGAAAAATCATGCACATTTGTATTTGACTACCACATGGCGTAGCCAAATACAAGTGCTAAGTCAGTGGCAAAAATCACTTAAATGTATTTGAATACAAGCACCTCGTATTCGAATACAATTGCAAAATAATGCAGATTTCAGTTTCAAAAATATTTTCAAAATCAATCAACACTTACACACAAATTCAATCAATCATACTTAGCAATTACGGCACAATCACAAACAACAACTGAGTATGTATATACAATCATCATAGTATAACAAACATGACACGTGTGCCAAACACCCCAATGCAATGTGTATATGCCAAAATGTATGATTTGGGAATTCCTAACAAAAACCCTCCTCAAAGGGGCGTAAATCATAATTATACCGCATATCAAAGACCAATATTAATTAACGAGGTGTCACCCATCACGGGTCAAAGAATTTACTAAAAAGCGTAAATCGTAAATATACCGCCTATCACAAACCATACTATGTACCGAGGTACCACCTATTACGGGTGAACACGATTTACTAAAAAATGTAAGTCGTAAATGTACCACCTATCACAAACCAGTACTATTTACTGAGGTGGCACCTATCACGAGTAAGCACGATTTACTAAAAAGCGTAAATCGTAAATGTACCGCTTATCACAGACCAGTACTATTTACCGAGGTTCCACCTATCACGGGTCATCACAATTTACAAAAATGTGCAATCTATCATAGACCTACACGACGCGAAAATCCTCGCAAGGATAAGATGAACCAACATATCACATGGCATCATCTCGTGGCCCATCACGGTCACCACTATCACCATGGCCCCATCGCAGTCACCATGTACTATGAAATGCATGAGCATACTCTAACTCTTTTCACCACAATCATTAAGTACTATTCTCACAATGGTTATCCCACACGAACAATTCTCCTTTTCGGGTCAACTTAGTTAAAGGTGAGGCCAACTTGGAGAATCCTTCTCTAAACCTGCGATAATAACTTGCTAATCCTAGGAAACTCCTAATCTTAGCCACTGACTTAGGTGTTTTCCATTCTAAGACAATCTCCACCTTGTCAGAATCAACAACTGTTCCACCTTTTGAAATTACATGTCGTAGGAAATTTACTTCCTCTAACCAAAATTCACACTTAGACAACTTGGCAAATAATTGTTTCTCCATAAGGGTTTGCAAGACTAACCTTAAATGTTTTCCATGCATAGTCTTACACTACACTAAAATACCATCTATAAACACAACCATAAATGAGTCTAGGTAAGGATGAAAGATCCGATTCATGTAATCTGTAAGACCCTTAATTTTAAATTCGAATTTATGTATTATGGGGAATTTTGTGCTGAATTTATGAGACTTTTTAGGCAATTTTATGGCATTTTGTGAGTTAAATGTCAAAAATATCTTTTAGAGACCCGATTAAAATTATTCGTCGATGAATAATTTTATTTAATTATGGTGAATCTTTTGTCGAAGAAAAAAAATTTCTGAGATGCAGCATTTTTTCAAAAAAATTCATCTGCCCATTGAATTGCGGCGAGAGTAGATATTTTTCTGAAAAAGTGGTTTGTGACGTGATGTGAGGTAACAGACGTAATGATGATTTTTATAAAAAATATCTAAATATTTGTAAATATCTAGATATTTGTTTAGATATTTATTATTATTATTATTATTATTATTATTATTATTTTGATATATATATATATATATATATATATATATATATATATATATATATATGTATATATATATATATATGTATGGAACGGCACAGAGAGGAAACAGTTTTTTTTCCCGTGAAGCCATGCCTCTCTCTTCATTCTTCTCCTTCCATCTTTCTTTTTAGTTTTCTTTCTTTGTTTCAAGAAAAACACAGACCAAGTGTTTTTAGAAAACAAAAAAAAAAAACACAAAATACAAACTCTCATTTTTCTTCTAGATCTAAGCTTCCGTTCGAGAAGTGACAGAAGAAAAAGTTGTTCATTGTCACGCTGCGGTGCTAGTGAGTTAGTTTTCGACGTGACGTCACGAACTTAAATTTTACCAGAATTAATTACGGTACCGTAATCGCGTGTTAGAGCTATCGTTAAGGTAATGGCTCCTTCCAAACTTTTAGTTTGCATTTAGGATATTATTTGTGATTTTGTGGAAAAAAAATTTGATGTATTTGAGGTGTGATTTTGTGAAAAATTAATTTAATGTGATTATGTGTAATTTAGTGGAATTTAAATTGGAGGTGTGGTTTGTGGTGATTCAAGTTTGGTGTGATTTATATGTTCATGATTATTATTATGAATTTTTTAGATGTGATTTATTGGTGGATTTTGTAGAAAATGAATTGATGAAATTTGGTGGTTTATGTGTAAAAATGTGGAGTTTTGAAATTGGGTGAATTATGTTTGAATTGTTGAAATTTAATTGAGTTGTTATATTTGTTTTGTGGAATTGAATTGATTGTTGTCGGTGTGAATTGGCGATAATTAAATTTGATGAGTTTGAGTTACGTAATGAGTTATTTTCAAATAAATGAGTTTGAACTCAAATTGAAATTTTACAAAAAAATTGGCGTTGTTAAATTTGTGAAAAAGTTCAAATTTTAACTAAGTTAAAGAGTTTGAGCAAAAAGATAGATTGAAATTAAAAATGGTTAGAGTTCGAAATGTTACTCTTTTAATTACTCTTTGATTGAGTTTAAAAAGAAAAAAAGTTTAAAGTATTTTATTAACTCAAAAATTTCGGTGCTTTAATAGTCGAGTGTGTGTATGGGAAATTTTGACGATATTTGTTTTATTTAGTTTTAAGTAAATAATATAGATTATTTGGTTTTAAAACTTTGGTGTGTGTGAAAGATTTAATTTTGGAAATTTTGTTGTGTTTGAATTAGTTTTATTGTGAACAAGTTGTTATAAATATTCATGTTTATGTAGTTAGCTCCTTGAGTCTCGAAAAGGAATCGAGACTGTTGGCACTGA
The DNA here is from genome assembly GCA_037974775.1 of Cicer pinnatifidum. Classification (NCBI taxonomy): domain Eukaryota; kingdom Viridiplantae; phylum Streptophyta; class Magnoliopsida; order Fabales; family Fabaceae; genus Cicer; species Cicer pinnatifidum. The sequence continues at coordinate 41,083,315 of JBBPBR010000003.1, forward strand.
GTTAGCGGTGGGGAGAACTCTGATATATTAATGTTGTTGTAGTGATTAATGGTTGAAAATTTTAGAGATTTAATATGGTGATTAATGTTTGGATATTTTGGTGATTTATGTTAGGTGAAATTGATGTGTTCATAATTAATATTATGAATTTTTGAGATGAAATTTATGTGTGACTTGGTGGAAAATGAATTTAATTCAATTTAGGTGTGAATGGAATTTGGAGATGTGATTTATGTGTGGTTGTGGAAATTTTAATTGGTGTGAATAAATATGTTTGAGTATGCTCTGTGTTGCATCTGAAAAATCATTAGTGTTAAATGAGTATTAAAAATTGAGAATCTTTTAATAGCTGCATTTACTTAATGATTGTGGTGAAAAGAGTCAGAGTATGCTCATGCATTTCATAGTACATGGTGACCGCGATGAGGCCATGGTGATAGTGGTGACCGTGATGGGCCACGGGATGATGTCATGTGAATTGTTGGTTCATCTTATCCTTGCGGGGATTGTCGCGTCGTGCTGATCTATGAGAGATTGCACTCTAGAATGTGCTAATCTGTGAGCGATTGCACTCTAGAAAATTGTGATGGTCTGTGAGCGACTGCACTCTTGTATGTCGTGCTGGTCTGTGAGAGACTGCACGCTAGTAAATCGTGTTGATCCGTGAGAGATTGCACCTCGGTAATTAGTATTGGTCTTTGAGAGGTTGTACAATTATGATTTACGCCCCTCGAGGAGGGTTTTGGTTTGGAATTCCGGAATCATGCATTTTGGCATATACGCATTGCATTAGGGTGCTTGGCACGCGAGTCATGTTTGTTATACTTTGATGATTGTATATACATATTCGGTTGTTGTTGTGATTTGTCGTAATTGCTTTGAGGTGTGAAGTTGGGTTGATTAAGTTTTGATGTATTTATGTGTTCATAATTGATTTAATGAATATTCGATGTGTGATTGAGGTGTGAATTTGTGGAGATTAATTTGGTGTTAATTATGTAATCATAATTGGTAATATTAATGTTTGAAGTGTTGATTGATTCAGAGCCATTTTAGAATTGAAAATCTGCATTTTCTCAATTGTATTCGGTTACGACAATGCAGTTTTCCAAAACTTCATTTTTCAACATTGTTTATGCATTTTTGGACATATGAAAACCCTTTCGTGGAGTATGCTAAGACGAAAGGTTCTTTTGAGCATTTGAAAATATAAGAATTTTACTTTGTGATATTTGTTAATTTCGGTTGGTGACCTTTACAATTATTGCGGAAATCTGGGATTTGCCCTCAGATGAGAAACAGGATCATCCTAGTGGTTAGTACCCGGGAGATGGGAAAGTATTTAGTCATACCTGACTGAAGTTGTGTCAGGAGGATCTTGCGGGCGCGTGGAGATCACCCGAGTTGTGTAGTTTTTGTAGCATGATCAAATTAGGTGGTTGTATAAGGACTAGATGTCTTTCTTTTGTGATTGTATTTATTTCATTTTGGAAGATTGTATCCATGCTTAAACTGTTTGATGTCTTTTCTTTTGATGGGTCCATGTTCCACTTTTTGATGTGATGTGGGGAAAGTTAAAATTCTTGGGGCAGTGCTTTTGTACAGGTCTCCCAAGAATACCCCAGGGGTATGAGCTATGATCGATAAGCCTCATAGCCCCGATGTATTTTGATGTTTGAATACTTTGGATTTTTATTTCGAAAAATTATTCCGCTGCTTGTAAATATTTGTTTACTTTGTCGTTATGTTACGACTTAATTATTTATCCAAAAGTATTTTCTTTATTTTATTTTTTTCTTTGTTTTTAAAAAAAAAATACACTCGTGCTGTTAAAAATCGTGGTGTTACATTGTGGTATCAGAGCTTTGGTTTGGATTTCTTTGGGACTATGGAGTTTTGGTTATAGATTATAGGTCAACTTGTAGGTTGAAAGTCGTTATCTAATCATGCGTCCGGGTAATTGGTCTGAGTTGTCATATCAGGGGTAGTTATTATGTATTAATGTAGTCAAAAGTTATTTTTGGAATTATTATAAGGGATGTTGAGACTTCTTCTTGATGTTGGTTTTGAGGAAATAATGCATCCAAGAAGGGATTACGCTGCAAGAGTCAACGTCCACGGGGATGATCAAGTGACTTAAGCTATGAACAACATGGTTGCTTTTGTTGCTGCACAGACTGCTGCAAGGACTCTGCATGATCTGGAGAAGAGGGAAAGAGAGATTTGTGCTACTGCGTCAAGGGGATTGGAAGATTTTCGTCGTTACCATCCTCCAAAGTTTAAGGGTGATGAGAAGTCAGAAAAAGCTGATCAGTGGATTCAAGAAGTGGAAAAGATCTTCGAGATGACGGATTGTCAGGAGGAGTTGAAGCGAATCATGACGACATAGAATTTATGAAGTGGTTCCAAGGACAAATAAGCTATATGTTGGTGTTAACTCGAAGATGATGAGTATGGATGGATTAACATTAGACTAATAAGGGATTTCAAGTAAAGATCTAAGTGGAGGACTTTTGTTAAGAAAAGTATTAGATGTTTTCCTGTTAGATTTCAGGATGAAACTGGATGAAGTTTGATAACTGTCAAAGAGATGTGAACATCATGGAATTATTGAGAAGATGAGGCTTCCTTTTAGACTATCACTTGGTGCTTAGGTGTCCAGGAAGAGGCTTGTATTGAAGTTTAGGGGCACTGCACGTTAGGGGGGGGGGGGGGTATATACCACCTTGGTTAGATAAAGTACACTTTGAGGAATAGTCAATACCTTGAGGAGTAAGGTCGAACATTTGAGTCAAACTAGATTCACAACTTAGATTGTTAAGTATGAATCTCATGACGATTATAAGAGGGGGAATATATATTTCTTTTGATAAGTGACAAATATCTGTGTGATTTAGGAGATGGTAAGTATGGATAGTGATTTTAGATGAAACTATAAATGCATAAGTGTGAATTTTGGGTGATGTCTAGATAAACATAATGGGTTAAGCCTTGATGTATTGAACCATATGTCACTATTAAGTGGAATTGGAAGTATAGAGTACGAGAATACTTAGAGATTGTAGCAAAGTAAGCTTATTAAAGGATGGTAAACATTTGGAGAATGTGTATATTTTGATAGGATAGAGAGATTGATCAAGATTTGATTTGGGACCCTAAGATGGTTGATCATTAAGTCAATGATTTAAAATCCACAAGGTTGGATCGAGGACCAAGTAAATCCCAAAACTGGTATAATTGAGGTAGTTGAGGTAGGCAACTGATAAATAATTCATGTTATGAATGAAAGTGTTTCAGGATTCACTAAAAAGACCGTGTTATGATTTGAAGAGTTTTCATTAGTGAGATTACTAATACAGTTAGAGTCAATGATGAATATGACCTCGTATTGTATCTTAAGATGAAATGGATGGAATTAGACGGTGTGATGAAAATTTGGAGATTTCGAGGATCAGATTTTAGAATTTTATTTAATGATAGAAAATGAAAAAAAGAAGAAATGTAACAAATGATTTATGATTTAGATGTTGATCTTGAGAAGTCAAGCGTTAAAATTTAGAATGAATGTTGGTAGTAGATGTAAGAAAATTATTTTTGGGTTTGTCCAGAATTGCGAAGTATGAAGGAAATGGATTAGTGAAGTGTGAATTTGAGGTGTTAAGGCATGAGACAAATGTAGGTCTTAATCATGAATGAAATTCAAGTTGGATTTTGTTGGAAACGCGACTCTTAAAACGAAGCACTAAACCTGAAAGAAGTTTGTATGTTGTAGGTGGTATAGTTCTGGAATGTTGTCGAAAAAAATTTTGAGGAAGCTTTGATCACCAAGCAAATGTGGGGATGAAATTATTAGAGTTATAATTAGAACCACATACGGATAAGAACACAGTGGTTTGGCGTAATTATGCGACTAAAGAGAAATCGAGAATTTGTGGACCATGGAGATATTTATGAGTTCTCGACAGTAATAATTGGATGATTCGTACCAAGTGGATGTATATGAGGCTATGTGACATAGCTATGGGCGATAGGATCAAAGTTATAGGAAAATAAGGAAAAACTTAGCGGAGCTTGAGAAGATTGTTTGACTGCTTGTGCATTAGAATAACCTTAAGTGCAAGTCGTAAGGAGTGTTAGTACAGTTCGGTTAAGATAGTTTAAGCCACCCTCATGGTTCTTGGCTACTTATTGACAAATTGAGGAACTGATCATCCTTTATATGTTGTTGATAGTAAACAAAATCATGTTGAATGGAACTGGTGAGTCTTTCCGGCTATGGAAATGTATAGAGTTAGTAAACACCCTATGAAAATGGGTTCGCAACACTTTCTTCGAGTGGGCCGGGTGAAACAAGTTGTGACTTGTAAGTTGAATTTGAGTACAAACCTAGTGTGGATTGTTACTCGTGCTTTAAGTTTCGAGGACAAAACTTCTTTTTGGAGGGTAGTAATGTAAGACCCTTAATTTTAAATTCGAATTTATGTATTATGGGGAATTTTGTGCTGAATATATGAGACTTTTTTGGCAATTTTATGGCATTTTGTGAGTTAAATGCCAAAAATATCTTTTAGAGACCCGATTAAAATTATTCGTTGAAGAATAATTTTATTTAATTACGGTGAATCTTTTGTCGAAGAAAAAAAATTTCTGAGATGCAGCATTTTTTAGAAAAATTCATCTATCCATTGAATTGCGGCGAGAGTAGATATTTTTCTGAAAAAGTGGTTTGTGACATAATGTGAGGTAACAGACGTAATGATGATTTTTATAAAAAATATCTAAATATTTGTAAATATCTAGATATTTGTTTAGATATTTATTATTATTAATATTATTATTTTAATATATATTATACATATATATATATATATGTATGGAACGACACAGAGAGGAAACAATTTTTTTTCCCGTGAAGCCATGCCTCTCTCTTCATTCTTCTCCTTCCATCTTTCTTTTTAGTTTTCTTTCTTTGTTTCAAGAAAAACACAGACCAAGTGTTTTTAGAAAACAAAAAAAAACACAAAATACAAACTCTCATTTTTCTTCTAGATCTAAGCTTTCATTCGAGAAGTGACAGAAGAGAAAGTTGTTCATTGCCACGCTGCGGTGCTAGTGAGCTAGTTTTCAACGCGACGTCACAAACTTAAATTTTACCAGCATTAATTACGGTACCGTAATCGGGTGTTAGAGCTATCATTAAGGTAAGGGCTCCTTCCAAACTTTTAGTTTGCATTTAGGATATTATTTGTGATTTTGTGGAAAAAAAAAATTTGATGTATTTGAGGTGTGATTTTGTGAAAAATTAATTTAGTGTGATTATGTGTAATTTAGTGGAATTTAAATTGGAGGTGTGGTTTGTGGTGATTCAAGTTTGGTGTGATTTATATGTTCATAATTATTATTATGAATTTTTGAGATGTGATTTATTTGTGGATTTTGTAGAAAATGAATTGATGAAATTTGGTGGTTTATGTGTAAAAATGTGGAGTTTTGAAATTGGGTGAATTGTGGTTGAATTGTTGAAATTTAATTGAGTTGTAATATGTGTGTTGTGGAATTGAATTGATTGTTGTCGGTGTGAATTGGCGATAATTAAATTTGATGAGTTTGAGTTACGTAATGAGTTATTTTCAAATAAATGAGTTTGAACTAAAATTGAAATTTTACAAAAAAATTAGCGTTGTTAAAGTTGTGAAAAAGTTCAAATTATAACTAAGTTAAAGAGTTTGAGCAAAAAGATAGATTGAAATTAAAAATGTTTAGAGTTCAAAATGTTACTCTTTTAATTACTCTTTGATTGAGTTTAAAATGAAAAAAAGTTTACAGTATTTTATTAACTCAAAAATTTCGGTGCTTTAATAGTCGAGTGTGTGTATGGGAAATTTTGGCGATATTTGTTTTATTTAGTTTTAAGTAAATAATATAGATTATTTGGTTTTAAAACTTTGGTGTGTGAGAAAGATTTAATTTTGGAAATTTTGTTGTATTTGGATTAGTTTTATTGTGAACAAGTTGTTATAAATATTCATGTTTATGTAGTTAGCTCCTTGAGTCTCGAAAAGGAATCGAGACCGTTGGCACCGAGTTAGCGGTGGGGAGAACTCTGATATATTAATGTTGTTGTGGATATTAATGGTTGAAAATTTTAGAGATTGAATATGGTGATTAATGTTTGGAAATTTTGGTGATTTTTGTTAGGTGAAATTGATGTGTTCATAATTAATATTATGAATTTTTGAGATGAAATTTATGTGTGACTTGGTGGAAAATGAATTTAATTCAATTTAGGTGTGAATGGAATTTGGAGATGTGATTTATGTGTGGTTGTGGATATTTTAATTGGTGTGAATAAATATGTTTGAGTATGCTCTGTGTTGTGTCTGAAAAATCATTAGTGTTAAATGAGTATTAAATGGGGAATCTTTTAATAGCTGCATTTACTTAATGATTGTGGTGAAAAGAGTCAGAGTATGCTCATGCATTTCATAGTACATGGTGACAGCGATAAGGCCATGGTGATAGTGGTGACCGTGATGGGCCACGGGATGATGCCATGTGAATTGTTGGTTCATCTTATCCTTGCGAGGATTGTCGCGTCATGCTGATCTGTGAGAGATTACACTCTAGAATGTGCTGATCTGTGAGCGATTGCACTCTAGAAAATTGTGCTGGTCTGTGAGCGATTGCACTCTTGTATGTCGTGTTGGTCTGTGAGAGACTGCACGCTAGTAAATCGTGTCGATCCATGAGAGATTGCACCTCGGTAATTAGTATTGGTCTGTGAGAGGCTGTACAATTATGATTTACGCCCCTCGAGGAGGATTTTGGTTTGGAATTTCGGAATCATGCATTTTGGCATATACGCATTGCATTAGGGTGCTTGGCACGAGAGTCATGTTTTTTATACTTTGATGATTGTATATACATATTCGGTTTTTGTTGTGATTTATCGTAATTGCTTTGAGGTGTGAAGTTGGGTTGATTAAGTTTTGATGTATTTATGTGTTCATAATTGATTTAATGAATATTCGATGTGTGATTGAGGTGTGAATTTGTGGAGATTAATTTGGTGTTAATTATGTAATTGATGGTATATGTTACCTCTGTTTGATAAAAAATATGCGGAAGAATGCCTATTCTAACAGATATGCGCAACAGTTTAACAAATTCTAAATTTATTAAACACAACATTAAACAAGGTCCCTAATATACAATTCTAATGAATGTCGAATTATATGGATCATGGTATATATGGAGAAATGCATCAGAAACAATTATTCTTCAAGATATTGATTTTTATGCAATCATGTTAAGACAATCAATCATGTGAATTCACTTAACACAGAATCTTTATCATGCATTCAATCAATATCAAAAACGCAATAAGTACAGAAATTTAAACGAGATAAGGGAAAGAAAAGTGTACGCTGATATTAATACTGGTTCAGCCGTCTCGTGACGACTTACATCCAGTCGCAAGATCCAACTGGATCTTAGCCTTTCTTATAGAACTTCTTAGAATCAGTTTACAGATTATACACAGCGCCTCGCACCAATCTTAAACTATTCTACCTGTTATATCTTTCCCTCCCTAAATTCCCAAGTTTAATTCCCATAAACTTGACCAAGAATTCAGTCAAGCGTCTTCTTGTTGACTACCCTAAACCTCAAAGAACACCACCAGTAACAACTGGATTTTCTCAAAGTAATTTGGTTACAGAAAATGGTTTACAGAAATTGAAACATATCAATTTTACAAAGTTCTTGATCTTTCTTCTTCTCAAAGCAATCTTTCTCAATTCAGTCTTTTTTCATCCTTGTTGATCACAAAGTGTATATTGTTCATGGCTGAAAAGGATATTCAAAGTAATATCAGTTGAGAAAGAATTAGTGGTGTATGATTGTAATTGATATTATTGTTATCATGTGTTATTGAGATTATGTATGTTATCTTATGAGAAGAAGTGAATGAAAGCAGTTTAAATAGTTTCAGGAAAAACAACATATGAATCGATTTGCCCAATCGATTCATTAAAGTTATATAGCATGCTAATCGATTGCTCCAATCGATTTCGCGAATCTTGTTTTTCTTGAATCTTGAAACTGCACAAACTAATCGATTTACCTAATCGATTATTTTAAATGAGCTCTTCAGACTTTGATGAATGTATATAATTGAATCGATTGTCATAATCGACTTGAAGTGTTTTGCTCAAACAACGAGATCAAAACAATTGATGTACTTAATCGATTCAACCATTTCAGTCATCTCTGTTTCTAAAACTTTTTGTACCAATCGATTTGGTCAATCGATTGTGGATTTTAAGTCTGAAGCCCATTTCATCAGTTGGTTCATTCAATCGATTTACCAAGTCGATTGATGCCAACATTTGTATCAAAAGAAGTATATAAGTCGATTGTGCTAATTGTCTGTGTATGTTCCAGACCAAAGTTATTTTGAAACTTGTTTTAGTTAATCGATTTGCCTAATCGATTTATTAAACATGTTTGGCTCTGGGACATTCACAATCGATTGTGTCAATCGATTTAGACAAAACAAAATAAAGAAGTGATTGGATTAATCGATTTTCCAAATCGATTGCTTGCAAGACATGCCACTGACTTGCACATTTTAATATCAGTAAATGTACCAATCGATTTTTCTAATCGATGTAAACAATCAGTTCAGTCTTGGTGATTTAATCAATCAATTTTCCTAATCGATTTGTGGCAAACTGGCTCTCTGACTTGCACAATTTATTTTCTAATAAGTGTACCAATCGATTTGGTCAATCGATTGATAGGCTGTTTGATTTTTCAGAAGATGTGCAAATCGATTTTGCCAATCGATTGGTTAATCCCAGACTTCAAAAATCATTCAACCCTGTTACAGAATTGATTTTACTAATCGATTTGCTTATGGATCTTCAAGCTTTTGTTGACTTCTTGAGTTCCAAGCAATTGTCTCAAGTTGGTAGGATTGAATTGTTGTTCCTGAAATTTTTCTCAGTTTACAATGTTAGATTTATTTCAAGCTGTATGTTTGTCAATAATATCAAAAACGAACATATGTCTAACAGTAAGCATAATTGATAATATTAATGTTTGAAGTGTTGATTGATTCAGAGCCATTTTAGAATTGAAAATCTGCATTTTCTCAATTGTATTCGGTTACGACAATGCAGTTTGCCAAAACTTCATTTTTCAACATTGTTTATTCATTTTTTGACATATGAAAACCCTTTCGAGGAGTATGCTAAGACGAAAGGTTCTTTTCAGCATTTGAAAATATAAGAATTTTACTATGTGATATTTGTTAATTTCGGTTGGTGCCCTTTACAATTATTGTAGAAATCTGGGCTTCGCCCTCAGATGAGAAACAGGATCATCCTACTTGTTAGTACCCTGGAGATGGGAAAGTAGTTAGTCATACCTGACTGAAGTTGTGTAAGGAGGATCTTGCGGGCGCGTGGAGATCACCTGGGTTGTGTAGTTTTTGTAGCATGATCAATTAGGTGGTTGTATAAGGACTAGATGTCTTTCTTTTGTGATTGTATTTATTTCATCTTGGAAGATTGTATCCATGCTTAAACTGTTTGATGTCTTTTCTTTTGATGGGTCCATGTTCCACTTTTTGATGTGATGTGGGGAAAGTTAAAATTCTTGGGGCAGTGCTTTTGTACAAGTCTCCCGAGAATACACCAGGGGTATGAGCTATGATCGATAAGCCTCACAGCCCCGGTGTATTTTGATGTTTGAATACTTTGGATCTTTATTTCAAAAAATTATTCCGAAGCTTATAAATATTTGTTGACTTTGTCTTTGTGTTACGACTTAATTATTTATCCAAAAGTATTTTCTTTGTTTTATTTTTTTCTTTGTTTTAAAAAAAAATACACTCGCGCTGTTAAAAATCGGGGTGTTACATAATCCATAAACACTACTGGTGCAATAGTCACACCAAAAGCTTAACCAAATACTCGTAATGGCCATGACAGGTTCGGAAGGTGGTTTTAGGGATATCAGAAGACTTCACTCGAATTTGATGGTAACCTGATATCAAGTTGATTTTGCTAAACACACATGATCCTCACAATTGGTCCATAAGGTCATCTATCCTAGGTAACAGATACTTATTCGTGATTGTCAATTTATTAAGTTGGCGGTAATCTACACACAACCTCATAGAACCATCCTTCTTCTTAACCAACAACCCAGGTGCACCTCATGGTGACATACCAGGTCTTATAAATTGTTTATCTAAAAGCTCCTACAATTGCTTCTTATGCTCAAACAATTCTAAGGGAGACATCCTATATAGGGCCATGGATATGGGTCCAGTACCTAGTACAAGGTCAATGCTAAACTCAATCTCACTCTCTGGTGGTAAACTATTGATATCTTCAGGGCATACTTCTGGGAATTCACACACAATAGGAACATCTCGTATTACCACGTGTTCTTCATATTTCAGTGAGGCCAGGATCATGTATAATTGGGCAACTTCTTTCAAGAGTGCCTTCACTTGGTTGGCAGATATATTGCTAGGCTTCTCCCTCTCTTCGGGCTACATGAATTTAATGGTTTTGCTAAAAAAAACCTACGCAGACACGATTGGCAGATAGCCAATCCACCAAGAATCACATCGACTAGATGTAAAGGTAAACACACTAATTCAACTCATAAGTCCCTTCCACACACATGGATAGAAATATCGAGACAAACACTAGAGGTGTCAACATAATCACTAGTTGGGTTATTCACAATCAAATCATACTGCAAACGAGACACGAATAGTCTTAAACGTCTAACACAATCAAGGGACACAAAGGAATGAGTGGCACCACAATCAAATAGAAAAAATAAAGGAGTATCACTTATGAGACACGTACCTTGGATCAAGCTATCTTTCTCATACGCTCCTCCACCATTGAGGGCAAAGACTCTTCCATTGGATTTAGGTTGGCAGGCTTGGGAACTCCGATTTCCAGGTTGGGGAGTCTTCCTTGGGTAGGGGCATGCGGTGTTGATGTGGCACTGTTGTTGACAATTAATACAAGTAATTTCAGAATCTCTACATTCATATGCCATTTGACCCTTCTTACCACACCTATGACATCGAATAGGAGTAACTGGATGACCATAATTACCATTGTTGTTGCTCGAGACTTGACTCCTGTTGTTACTGTTCTTGTTACTAACTCCTCCTCCATTGGGGTTTCCTCTACCACCCCCATAACTATAATTGTTTCCATTTCCTTTTTCGTTACTACTACTAGCTCCTTTTTTCAACTGAAAAACTGTATTGTTGATAATTCAGACGACTTCCAAATTCTCTCTATTATGATGTATAGGCCTCTTTTCCTTCATGGTTCGAGTGTTTAGGTAATGTGCTTTTTTCAGAACGATTATCCTCATCATAAATCCTACTCTTATTCACTAGAGTAGGAAAGTCACGGACCTCTTGCATTCCAACCTGTTTCTTGATCTCTGGCCTAAGTCCCATTTCAAACTTGATGCACTTAAACTTTTCTCATGCCTCTCCAACATTGAGTGGATAGTACAAGAATAATTCCTCAAACTTAGTGGCATACTCCACTAATAACATACTTACCTAGGAACATGTTCTTGAATACAACCCAAGTAATTGCAGTCCCTACATTATCTAAACGATGGTGCACGTTATCCCACCAATGTTCAACTTCTTTTGTCAACATGAAGTTTCCCAAATCCACTTTCTAACCTTCGTGACATGCCACTCCTATGAATATTTTCTCAACCTCTTGCAACCACTTTTGAGCTCCATCAAGATTATAGTGACCTTCAAACGATGGAGGGTTAGCCTTGTGGAATCGATCCATCATGATGGACTCATTTATTTTCATATTTCCTTGGCCACCATTGTAGGTAGTAGCTTGAGCAACAACCTGTGCAGCGTGAGTAGCAGCTTACATAGAGGCTTGTGCAATTGCTTGAGACTCAACCAAAGCTTGGAGAGCCTGCACTGTAACTCCTGTCGTGAACTCTAGAGCTTCAGCAATCACAACGTCATTCCTTCCACTAGCCATAACTACCTACATCTGTCAGATAAGCCAATTGAATATATTGAGACATTTAGGGATTTCAGAAACTAACTTAGTTCTACAACACTAATACAATAATAACCATAACCACAAAACACATAATATAGTACATAAGGAAACATAGCAAACATATAACACATTTACGGTATGATTGGACATACCAGCTTTGATACCACTAATGTGACACCCTAGACCCCATATAAAAAATAAAGTAGTTTTCTTATTTTCAAAACTATGAACTTCTTCCAATAACTAATTATACAAACTTCCAAACATATTTTGTTTTTATTAAGGTAAAGAGTATCACATAATCATAAACACATCAAATAAATCAAAAGGTTCCATCAAACTTCACAACTTGAAATCACAATATCAACCAACAAAATTCTTTTGGAAGTACACACACATATGTTTAATATTAAGTGCAAATGTAGCCCCAACCCGATGTCACTATCAAATCAGGAATTTCGAAAAAAATGCTCAAAATTATATGAACACAATTCATATAATAAGAGTCTTCAAGACATGATTGTTTCTGTCTCTCTGATGGTACTAGTCATCACATGTAGCTTACAACTCGTCCGCGTCCATCGCAAACGCCAAACACAAACAACGAAGGGTGAGTATCCAAATTATGTAACAATATAAGATAAACGAGGAGCACACACAATTAGTCAAAGCAACACAAACAAGAGAAACACTCAAGATCATAATACCAAAGGTTAATCAAATCAATCACAATAGAGTAGTCACAAGGATGAAATGTTATGCATATCCTATACTCTATACTTCTTCATTTGGTACCATTCTACTCTGATGTACTTGGTTAAGAGGCCTGATACTATGCCACTACAAGAGTGGACGGACAATTCATGAATGGCCAAGTCCTCATGGATCCCCTCAACTCAACCCAAGACACATATGCGCGACGGTCGGGGTACTCTAGTATTGCACGGTAGCTCCCAGCCTTAGGGAACAACCCACTAATCCACTTAAGAATTCCCCACTAGAGGTACCCCCAAGGTCTATCAGTTTTTTTTACTGTTCGACTGTAGTCCTCCATGATCAGGCTCATTCAGTTGTACTTCCCTGAATCACTAGTTTTGTCAGACCTCCCTATATGTTGAAAAAATAATCCTAACTCCAAAATCTACAACACATATCTCACACTTACTCGATCATCACAACTCAATAAGTTTCAGTTTGACTTCACAATATTTAACATTATATATGTATATTAGTCAATCACAATAAAATTCCAATATTTGATTTACACTACTCAAAATACACAGTCCAATTTCATCAACCACATAATACAGGAATCCAATAGGTGGCACAATCAAGTAATATTACAAATTCAATCAGGTAACAAAAATACTCAAGTACATATCATTCACACTATAAGAATCAGCATAAGATTTCATAAAATCAGACAACATGCATTCTTGATATAAATATATTCACGACAATTCTATAGGTTGCTAAATTATATTTTAGTCCTCACTATTACCATTCATATATTATGAATTAATTATTATTACTCAATAGGGCTTGAACCTACGTAGTAAGTCCCAGATGAAAATCTCGGAATTTCGGTATTCCCGTTCATCCCACGTTATTTTATACTCAAAAAATCGTACCTCCTCTCACCCCTTACCTCAATTGAAGATTTCGTCAAATGAATCTGATCTGCTTATTAGTCACATCTTCGTCGACCGTTGATCATAGCTTTTGGGCACATGTTTCTAACTTTTTATTTTTGTATTTTAAAAGCTCTTTATAGCTTAGATTAATATTTTTAGCTTGTTTCTAAAATTTGGTTCCAATTTGAATTATAATTTTATTATTTGCATTTTAATTTTATTATTTGTATTTTGACTCTTTTTCGCTCTGTAGGTCATAAGTTGAGCTCTGACTATCAAGTTGGCGCATATGAGCAGACGTTGGAAAGCTAAGCATCTGAGCTACAACTTTTGTGTTGGTAGAAAAAACCACTTCCGAACTTTACTGGGTCTAAATTGCAGATTTCGTAATATGGACATTTGTAATAATTTTAATTAAAGGGTACTTAGTTTTTAAATCCTAAACCCTAAAGTCCAATATCTAGTACTATATATTGGCAGTTTTCTTTATTTTTTAAGGACGGAAAGAATTAGGATTCAAATTGCTACAAGAAATAAACAGTTTTTATTTTAATTTCATGGAAGACGAATTTTATAAGATTAATCCACGAGTTCGTAGTTTCATCAACCCCTTGTGATTCAGGTTACACTGTCAATTTCGATTCATGATTTTACTCTTGTTTATTTGATTATAATGATATTTTCAATTGGATTGATTAAATTTATTTGATAGAATTTGGTTTCAGTTTCTAATTTAATTGAATTATTATTATATCAGATGTCCTTGCGAAATGATTTGAGTTATTACCTCTATTTACATTTTATCAATATATTTGATCTGTGTGTGGCACCGGATCAAATTGGCACCGTTGCCGGGGAATCTCAGATAACAATATTAACCCTATTTTCAGGTGACAGTCTCGGATTGCTCCGAAATTTCGCCAGAAAATCAGAAATAAATTAAGGAATAGGACTCCCGTATAAGATGGTCAAAATCCCAAATTCCTTTGTTTAGACCCTTTTTCAATTTTTTGAATTTTTCATATTCTCCAAAAATTCCAAAAAAATTTGCGTTGCCTTTATTTGATTTTTAGAAATTTTTTGTGGTATTTTGATATTTTTTATTTATTTTAATTGATAGGGTTTTCGATTTTTCACTTCAATTTTAGCCTTAGGAACATTGTTGGAATTTTCATAATTGTTATTTTGCCTTGCATTGTTATGATGATGCATGACTAGGGCTAGTTTTGTGAATCTTCATTCTCTTGAACCTGAAATAGATAGGACATTTCATTTACGTCGTAGACTTGATAGAGCTGCTAGTGTTAACGAGTTAGAGTCAGATACTGAAATTGACCACTTGTTGCAAAATATTATTGATGTGAATAATAGAACCTTAAGACAACTTGTTGCACCTAATGTCAATTATAATGCATTATATATCACATATCCTGAAGTTACTGTACCATTTGAACTTAAACACTTGCTTCCAAGGTTTAATGGTCTTCTAGGTGAGGATCCCCACAAACACTTGTAGGAATTCCATGTTGTGTGTTCTACCATGAAGCCTCAAGGAGTCATAGAAGACCACATTAAGTTGAGAGCCTTCCCATTTTCACTCCAAGATGCTGCCAAGGACTGGTTATACTACCTTCAACCAGGTTCTGTTACAAGTTGGAATGATCTCAAGATATTATTTCTAGAAAAATTCTTCCCTACCTCAAGAGCTGCTTCAATCAGAAAAGAAATATGTGGCATCAGGAAGATTGACAGGGAATCATTACATGAGTATTGGGAGAGATTCAAGAAATTAGTGTCAAGCTGTCGTCGTCACCAGATTTCTGAACAATTGCTCATCCAATATTTTTATGAAGGCTTGCTACCTATGGATAAAAGCATTTTGGATGTTGTTAGTGGGGGAGCACTTGTCGATAAGACCCCAGAAGCGGCAATGACATTGATTGAGAACATGTCCATTAATTCTCAGTAGTTTACAACCAGAAGCAATTCAACAGTGCTGACAAAGGGTGTGAATGAAATTCAAGGTTCTTCCCAAAATAATTTAGAAGGAAAACTTGATGAGCTTACATCTTTAGTGAAAAAATTGGGAATAGGTAAAACCCAAGCAGTGGTCTGTGGTATTTGCACTTCTCTAGAGCATCCTTCAGATTCATGTCCTACATTGCAAGAAGATCCAATTGTTGATGCTCCTCAAGCATATGTGGAAAATATATAAAATCCTCAAGCCAACTATGATCTATCATCTAACAGGTACAATCCTGGTTGGAGAAACCATCCCAACCTGAGATGGGGGTATTCATCTGCACAACAACAACCTAGGCAGCAGCAGCAAAACAATGCACCTTCATTAGAGGACCTCGTTAAACAGATGGTTGTCCAGAATCTCCAATTTCAACAAAGAACAGATTCCACCATTCAAAATTTGGAAACAAAGATTGGTCAGTTAGTCACTTCAATCAATCAATCGCAGACTCAGAGGTCAAATCAATTACCTGCATAATCAGTAGTAAATCCAAATGCTCCCAATGTCATTGCAATTACATTGAGGTTTGGGAAAGCTGTTGAAATACCAAAGGTACCTGAAATTGTAGTGAAAAATAACAAGGTTGTTGAGGATACTTTTATATCTGAAACTGTTGTTATTGAGCAAAATATACCACTTCCTTTTCCTCAAAGGGAAGTGAATACTAAGAAAATGGACGAGGCAGATATGGACAACGAGATCCTGCATACATTTCGTAAGGTGGAAATGAACATTCCCCTCCAAGATATGCAAAATTTCTAAAAGATTTGTTCACACAGAAGAGAAGGTTAAAAGGTAATGAAAGAGTAAACATGGGGCGAAATGTTTCAGCCCTCATTCAACAACTATTGAACAACCACCGACTATAGAGCTTAAACAACTTCCTGAAAATTTGAAATATGCATACTTAGAAGGAAGTGGCAAGTTACCTGTGATTATTTCAACCAAACTTGAAGATGAACAGGAAGATAAGTTGTTGCAGATTTTGAGAAACAACAGGAAGGCAATCGCATGAACCATGGCTGATATTCCTTGTATTAGCCCATCCATGTGTATGCATATGATACTACTGAAGGACGGGATAAAATCAGCAAGGCAGCCCCAAAGGCGACTTAACCCATTAATTTTGGATGTTGTAAAAAAAGAAGTGACCAAGCTCTTGCAAGCAGGCATTATATACCCCATCTCTGATAGTCAATGGGTGAGTCCGGTGCAGGTAGTCCCTAAGAAAACTGGACTCATAGTGATTAAAAATGAAAATAATGAACTTATCCCCACAAGAATGCAGAACAGCTGGAGGGTATGCATCGATTACAGAAGACTAAACCAAGAAACTAGAAAGGATCATTTTCCTTTACCATTCATTGATCAAATGCTTGAAGGATTGGCTGGTAAGTCACATTTTCCTTTACCATATTGCACCAGAGGACCAAGAATAGACCAAGTTCACTTGTCCTTTTGGAACATTTGCCTACAGGAGGGTGCCATTTGGCCTATGCAATGCTCTTGGCACTTTCTAACGCTGCATGATTATTATTTTCTCTGAATTGATAGAAAATTGTATTGAAGTTTTCATGGATGATTTTACTCTGTATGGTTCCTCATTTGATGAATTCTTGAACAATTTAAATAGAGTTTTGCATGGATGTATTGAAACTAACCTTGTGCTGAATTACAAAAAATGTCATTTTATGGTTGAACAAGGCATAGTTTTCGGACATGTGATCTCTTAAAATGGGATTGAAGTGGATCCTACCAAATTATATGTGATTTCTAATTTGTCCTACCCATCTTGCATCCGTGAGATTCGTTCTTTTCTTGGCCATGTAGGTTTTTATAGGAGATTTATCAAGGATTTCAACAAGATAGCTCTACCACTGTCAAATTTGGTGATGTCAGTTTCACCTTCGATGACAAACGCAAGAAGGCGTTTGATTTCTTAAAGGCAACACTAACCTCTACTCCCATAATTCAACTATGCAGTGGGAGCATTCCTTGCACAAAGGGTTGGTAAGGCTGCCCATGTTATTTATTATACTTCTAAGAATTTATATTCTACACAGGCTAATTATACTACCGCTAAAAAGGAACTTTTAGCTATTGTTTTTGAATTTGATAAGTTTAAATCATATTTGTTAGGTTCAAAGGTAGTTGTTTTTACTTACCATTCAGCTTTGAAGTTCTTGTTGAAGAAACCAGAAGCAAAACCGAGATTGATCTAGTGGATGTTGTTACTCCAAGAATTTGATTTAGAGAATAAAGATAAGAGTGAAGCTGAAAATTTGGTGGCAGATCATTTGAGTAGAATAGAAATGGCTGAGGACCCCATCTCCATTAAAGATGACTTCCCTGATGAGGAACTGGTACAGTTGTGTGAGGTAACTTCTTGGTTTGTTGATTTAGTTAATTATCTAGTTGCTGGAATTTTTCCTGTAGATGCATCCCGAACACAAATACACAAACTTAAAAGTGATTCCAAATACTATGTGTGGGATGATCCATATCTGTGGAAATTATGTAGTGACCAGGTGATTAGGCGATGTGTTTCCCACCATGAGGCTCAATCTATTCTTCATTTTTGTCATGTCTCTCAAACTAGAGGATATTTTGGTCCTCAACAGACAATAAGAAAAGTCTTAGACTCGGGGGTTTCTTTTGGCCCACTTTATTTAAAGATGTTTTTGAGACTTACAAAAGTTGAGAACAATGCCAAATAGCAGGAACAACGATCACTCGCAGAAGTGAGATGCCTCAACAACCTATGTTTTTCTGTGAAGTATTTGATGTGTGGTAAATTGACTTTATGGACCCTTTTCCTATATCTTTTGGCTATGTCTATATTTTACTAGTTGTTGATTATGTTTTGAAGTGGGTAGAAGAAATACCCACTAAAACTAATGATTCAAAAGTTGTTGCAGGTTTTATCAGATCAAATATTTTTTGTAGGTTTGGAATACCCCCAGCCATCATAAGTGATCAAGGCACTCATTTTTGCAGCCAAACAAGAAAGACTGCAGCCACCGACTTGAAGAAGCTCTTTGGGCTCATAGAACATCCTATAAAACACCAATTGGGATATCCCCTTATCGACTTGTGTTTGGTAAGGCATGCCACCTCCTAGTGGAAATAGAGCACCGTGCTTGTTGGGCGGTCAAGATTTGTAACATTGAGATGGAGAAAGCAAGTTTGGAGAAAAAGCTTCAATTGCAACAACTTGAAGAGCTTAGAGTTGAAGCTTACAAGAACTCTCGCATCTATAAGGAGAAAACTAAGTACTTTCATGATAAGATGATTTCTAGGAAGAAATTTTCCATTGGCCAAAAAGTTTTATTTTTCAACTCCTGTTTTAAAATTATGGCTGGGAAACTTCGATCGAAGTGGATTGGACATTTTATTGTTACTAACATTTTTTCTCATGGTGCAGTGGAAATAAAAAGTGAAAACACCGAGAAAATGTTCAAAGTAAATGGACAACACCTTGAGCTATTCCATGAGAGCTATGTGCTTGAAGATGCTACCATAGAAGAACTCTAGTTGGAAAAGCCCATATACACTGAAGTTTAAACAGGGAGCTCCCTTTCCTTACTCTTATTTTATACTTGTTACTTTCATTGAGGACAATGTGTAATTTAAGTGTGGGGGTATTATACTTGTGTATCATTTGTGATAAGTCATTAACCTTTGTGAGATTTTTTAGTCTTATTATGAATGGAATACATTTTTCCATCTTTTGTTCTTGTGTGTTATCTCACTCATGATTGCTAGTTACGCCAGAACTTGACTTGACTCTTGTCCGCATGCATATATTGAAATGATCTAGGCATTTGTGTTTGATTAAGCTACTAGCCAAATAAGCCTACCCTACAATTATCCATTTGTGTAAGCCCCTTTGAGCCTAATTACCCCATTCTTTGTTATATAGCTCTTTACAAGCCTAAAAGTGAAAAACAATGAATTGACCCAGTCTTGAGGGATAAAGGAGTCTTTCTTTAAATAAGTGTAGGGGTGCTGAACTTGTTTGTTTAAATTAGAGGGTTATGAAAAAAATATATGAGGAAAAATGATTGTGTTGTGAGCAAAGAGAGTGTGAAAATAAAAATCAATGATAATTTGTTGAGTTACTTCTTAATGCTGTTTTTCTCCCTTAATCATTACTCATTTATCCTCTTTGATTTTCAACCCAAGTCTCCTTAGGATTATCTCACCCTTACCTTGGCCACGTTACAACCTAAATAAAGACCTTTTGATTATTATTTGCATGTGATTCAAATATAAATTATAGAGGTTTGTCAAGCCTATGGTAGTGCTAGCTTTCATGATGTGCTTTGAGTGTAAACACTAGCCCAAAAACTTTAAGTGTAAACACCTTGAGAGAATTTTATATCCTGGGAGGACTATATCACTTATGATGCATTCTTTAGTTATCTTATCCTCTTATTTGTCTTGGTTCTGATAACAAAACTATTCATGATTGCCTTAAGCTAGAAACAGTTTTTTTTCTCTCACCACTTTGCATTCATAAGAATATTTGGAATCGCATGCATTGTTTTGCTCGGAGTGCAAAAGTTTATGTGTGGGGGAATTTGATCATAGCATTTGGGCACATGTTTCTAGCTTTTTAGTTTGGTATTTTAAAAGCTCTTTATAGCTTAGATTAATATTTTTAGCTTGTTTCTAAACTTTGGATCGAATTTGAATTATAATTTTACTATTTTCATTTTAATTTTATTATTTGTATTTTATTTCTTTCTTGCTCTGTAGGTCATAACTTGAGCTCTAGATATTGAATTGGAGCATATGAGCAGGCGTTGGAAAGCTAAAAGTCTGAGCTACAACTTTTGTGTTTGAAGAAAAGACCATTTCCGAACTTTATTGGGCCTAAATTGCAGATTTCGTAATCTGAACTTTTGTAATAATTTTAATTAGCGGGTCACTTGTTTTTAAACCCTAAACCCTATAGTCCAATATCATGTACTATATATTGGTAGCTTTGTTTCTTTTCTAAGGACGGAAAAAATTAGGATTCAAATTGGTACAATAAATAAATAGTTTTTATTTTAATGTCATGGAAGGCTAATTTTATATGATTAATCCACGAGTTCAGAGTTTCATCAACACATTGAGATTCAGGTTACACTATCTATTTTGATTCATGATTATATTCTTGGATTTTGTCGTTGTTGTTGTTGTTGTCGTTGTCGTTGTCGTTTTTGTCGTCATTGTCGTTGTTTTCGTTGTTGTCAATGTTGTTGTCGTTGTCGTTGTTGTTGTGGTTGTCGTCGTTGTTGTAGTTGTCGTTGTTGTTGTCGTTGTTATAGTCGTTGTCATTGTTGTTGTTGTTGTCGTTGTTTTTTTGTCTTTGATGTTGTCGTTGTTTTTTTGTCGTTGTCGTTGTTGTCATTGTTGTCATTGTCGTTTTCGTTGTCATTGTCGTTGTTGTTGTCGTTTTGTTGTTGTTGTCGTTGTTGTTGTTGTTGTTAGAACAAATTCAATATTATTAGTATTAATAATATAAGAATTTGGGGTATTATATATTGGACGAACTACATTGATTAAGAATCAAAATGAACAAGAATAAATCTAGTAAATCCCAAATTAACCTAAAATTTTAATCCAATGAGACTTTTGCACTTATTGGCGAATTACATTGATTTAGAAGCAAAATATACAAGAATAAACCTAGTAAATCCTAAATTAACCTAACATTTTTATCCAATGAGACTTTCGCACGTGTTGGACGAACAACATTGATTTAGATCCTTATTGGACTAGAATAAATCAAGTAAAGACCAAAATGACCTTAAATATTAATCTATTGAGACTTTTGGACTTATTGGACGGACCGCATTGCTTTATAACCAAAAAGGATTAGAGCAACCCTTGTAAAGACTAAAATGATATAAATTATTTATCCATTATGACTTTTTCACATATTGGACCAACTACATTGATTTAGCACCAAAATGGACTAAAATAAACCTAGTAAATACCAAATTGACATAAAACCTTAATCCATTTAGACTTTTGCACTATATTGAATAAGAACCAAAATGGGCTAAAATAAACCTATTAGACACCAAAATGACGTAAAATACTAATTTATTGAGACATTTACACTTATTAAACAAACTACATTGAGTTAGAATCATAATGGACTAGAACAAACCTAGTAAAGACAAAAATGACCTAAAATACTAATTGAATAAGACTTTTGCACTTATTGGATGAACTATATTGATTTATAACCAAAATAGACTAGAATAAACCTAGTAAAAACCAAAATGACGTAAAATAACAATTCATTGGGACTTTTGCACTTATTGGATGAACAACATTGATTAAGAACCAAAATAGACTAGAATAAACCTAGTAAATACTAATTTACTGAAAAAATCATAATTCATTGAGACTTTTGCACTTATACGATGAACTATATTGAATAAGAACGAAAATAGGCTAAAATAAACCTATTAGAGACCATAATGACATAAAATATTAATTAATTGAGACATTTGCACTTATTAAACAAACTACATTGAATTAGAACCATAATGCACTAGAATAAACATAGTAAAGACTAAAGTAACATAAAATATTATTTAATTAAGACTTTTGCACTTATAGGATGAACTATATTGAATAAGATCCAAAATTGGCTAAAATAAACCTAATAAAACAAAATGACCTAAAATATTATTTTATTGACACATCTGCACTTATTAAACAAACTACATTGATTTAGAGTCATAATGGACTAGAATAAACCTAGTAAAGACTAAAATACCGTTAAATATTAATCCATTAAGACTTTTGCACTTATAAGATGAACTATATTGAATAAGATCCAAAGTGGGCTAAAATAACCCAATTAGGGACCAAAATGACCTAAAATATTATTTTATTAACACATTTGTACTTATTAAACAAACTAAATTGATTTAGAACCATAATAGACTCGAATAAACCTAGTAATGACTAAAATGTCCTAAAATGTTAATCTATTACGACTTTTACACTTATAGAATGAACTATATTGAATAAGAACCAAAATGAGCTAAAGTAAACCTATTAGAGACCAAAATATCCTAAAATAATAATTTATTAAGACATTTGCACCTGTTAAACAAACTACATTGATTTAGAACCATAATGGACAATTATAATCCTAGTAAAGGTTCAACACGACTTAAAATATAAATACATTAAGACTTTTGAACTTTTTGGAAAAACTACATTGATTTAGAACCAAAATAGACAAAAATAAACCTAAAAAGTACCTTAATGACCAAAAATTTTAATTCATTGAGAGTTTTGTACTTGTCGAACGAACTACATTGATTAAGATTCAAAATGGAACAGAATAAACCCAACAAAGACTAAAATGAACTAAAATATTAATCCATTAAAAATTTTGCATTTATTAGAGAAACTGCATTGCTTTAGAACAAAAATGGACTAGAATAAGCATAGTAAAGACAAAAATGACCTAAAATATTAATCCATTAAGACCATTGCACTTAATGGACGATCTAAAATGATTTTGAACCAAAATGGAATAGAATAAACCTAGTAAATACCAAAATGACCTAATATTTTAATCCATTGAGACTTTTGAACTTGTTGGACGAATTACTTTGATTTTGAACAAAAATGAACTAGAATAAACCTAGTAAAGACCAAAATGACCTAAAATATTTATATATTGAGAATTTTGCACTTTTTAAACAAACTACATTGATACAAAACCTTAATGGACTAGAATAAACATAGTAAAGACGAAAATGACCTAAAATCTATTAAGACTTTTGAATTTGTAGGATGAACTACATTGATTAAGAACCAACATTAACTAGAATAAACCTTGTAAAGACCAAAATGACCTAAAGTATTTATCCATTTGAACTTTCGCACGTACTAGACAATCTACATTGACTTACAACCAAAATGGACTAGAATAAACCTAATATATAACAGGTTGACCGAAAATCGTAATCCATTGAGACTTTTGCACTTATACGATGAAAAATATTGAATAAGAACCAAAATAGGCTAAGATTAACCTATTAAAAACCAAAATGACCTAAAATATTAATTTATTGGGACATTTGTACTTATGAAACAAACTACATTGAATTAGAACCATAATGGACTATATTGAATACGAAGAAAAATGAGCTAAAATAAACCTATTGGAGACCAAAATGACCTACAATATTATTTTATTGACACATTTGCACCTATTAAACAAACTACATTGATTTAAAACCATAATAAACTAGAATAAACATAGTAATGACTAAAATTACCTAAGATATTCATTCGTTAAAACTTTTTCACTTATAGGATGAACCATGTTGAATAAGAACCAAAATGAGCTAAAGTACACCTATTAAAGACCAAAATGACATAAAATATTAATTTATTGATACATTTGCACTTATTAAACAAACTACATTGATTTAGAACCATAATGGACTAGAATAAACCTAGTAATGACCAAAATGACCTAAAATATTAATCCATTAAGACTTTCGAAGTTATACGATGCATTATATTGAATAAGAACCAAAATGTGCTCAAATAAACCAATAAGAGACCAAAATAACGTAAAATATTAATTTATTGAGACATTTGCGCTTATTAAACAAACTACATATAATTTGAACCATAATGTACTAGAATAAATCTAGTAAAGACCAAAATGACCTAAAATATTAATTCATTAAGACTTTTGCACTTATTGGACGAATTTCGTTAATTTAGAACCAAAATGGAATAGAATAAATCTAGTAAATACCAAAATGACCTAATATTTTAATCCATTGAGACTTTTGCACTTGTTGGATGAATTACATTGATTTTGAACAAAAATGAACTAGAATAAACCTAGTAAATACCAAAATGACCTAAAATATTTATACATTGAGAGTTTTGCATTTGTCAAACAAACTACATTGAATTAAAATATTGAATAACCACCAACATAGGCAAAAATAAACCTATTAGAGACCAAAATGACCTAAAATATTAATTTGTTGAGACATTTGTACATATTAAGTAAACTACATTGATTTAGAACCATAGTAGACTAGAATAAACCTTGTAATGAACAAAATGACCTTAAATATTAATCTATTAAGATTTTTGAACTTATTGGCAAACTACATTGATTTAGAACCAAAGTAGACATGAATAAACCTAATAAATACCATAATTTCCTAAAATTTTAATCCATTGAGACTTTTGCACTTGTGGGGGGAACTACATTGATTAAGATTCAAAGCGAACTATAATAATCCCAATAAAGATTAAAATGACCTAAAATATTAATCCATTGAAACTTTTGCTTTTATTGGACGATTTAGATCAATTACTAAGGCAAACACACAAGACACACCTAAAGAAATTAGAACACATATTAACACTCATATAATAAACAAGTAGTTGCAGCATCTCTACATTCATATGCCATGTGACCCTGCTTACCACACCGGTGACATCAGATAAGAGTAGCTGGATCACCATTGTTGATCGAGACTTGACTCGTGTTGTTACTACTTCCGTTACTAACTCCTCGTCAATTGGGGTTTCCTCTACCACTCCCATAAATAATTGTTTCCATTTCCTTTTATGTTACCACTATTAGCTCCTTTTCCAGCTGAAAAACTGTATTGTTGATAATTCAGACAACTTCCAGATTTACTAGGTGGAAAAGAGTAACGTTTTCCTCTATTATGATGCATAGGCCTCTTGTCCTTCATGGTTCCAGTGTTTCGGTAATGTGACTTTTCAGCACAACTATCCTCATCATAAATCCTACTCTTTTTCACTAGGGTAGGAAAGTCACGGATCTCTTGCACTCCAACTTGTTTCTTGATCTCTGGTCTGAGTCCCATTTCAAAATTGATGCACTTAGGATTTTCTCCTGCCTCTCCACCATAGAGTGGATAATACTTGGATAATTCCTCGAACTTAGCAGCATACTCCGCTACTGACATATTCCCCTGTTCCAATTTAACAAATACCATCTCATTTCTATTACGAATATCTTCAAGGAAATACTTAATTAGAAACGTGTTCTTGAATATATCCCAAGTAATTGCAGTCCCTACATTATCTAAACGTTGGCGCGCATTATCCCACCAATGTTCAGCTTCCTCCGTCAACATAAAGGTACCAGGATGCACTTTCTGACCTTCGAAACATGCCATTCCTCTAAAAAAATTATCAACTTCTTGCAACCACTTTTGAGCTCCATCAGGATTATAGTGACCTTCAAACGATAGAGGGTTAGTCTTGTGGAATCGATCCATCATTGTGAATTCATTTATTTGCACATTTCCTTGGCGAGCACTATAGCTAGTAGCTTGAGCAATAGCTTAAGCAGCAATCTATGCAGCTTGAGTAGCAACTTGCGCAGAGGCATGTGTTGTAGCTTGAGATTCAGCCAAAGCATGCAAAGCCTGCACTATAGCACATGCCATGGACTCTAGAGCCTCAACAATTGCAGCATCATTCCTTCCACTAGCCATCACTATCTACATCAATCACATAAGCCAATCGAATATAGTGAGACACTTAGGGTAGTGAGAAACTAACTTAGTTCTACAACACTAACACAATAATGACCATAAACACAAAACACATAACAGAGTACACAAGGAAACATAGCGAACAGATAACACATTTACAGTCTGATTGGACAGACTTGCTCTAATACCACTAATGTGACACCCTAATCCCCAAATAAAACAAATTTAATTTTTTCATATTTTTAAAACTATGAACTCCTTCAAATAATTAAATATACAAACTTCCAAACATATTTATTTATTATTAAGATAAAGAGTTTCACATAATCCTAAACACGTCAAATAAATTCAAAGGTTCCATCAAACTTAACAACTTGAAATCACAATATCAAGCAACACAATCCTTTTTGAAGTACACATACTTATGTTTTAAATTAAGCGCAAATGTAGTCCCAACCCGATGTCACTATCAGAGTGGAAATTCCCAAAAAAAAAAATACTCGAAATAACAACAACACAATGCATATAATAAGAGTCTCCAAGACATGATGGCTTCCACCTCTCCGATGGTACTAGTCATCACCTGCATCTTACAACTCGTATGCGTCCATCGCAAACGCAAAACACAAACAACGAGGGGTGAGTAACGAAATTATGTAACAGTATAAAATACACGAGGAGAATACGCAAGCAATCAAATTATCACAACCTCAAAAGCAGTCAAGTGTATAATATCAACGGTTTATCAAATTGATTTACAATAAGACAACCACAAGGATGAAAAGTTATGCATCTCCTATACTCTATACTTCATCATTTGGTACCATTCTACTCTCAAGTACTTGGTTAGAAGGCCTAATACTATGCCATTACAAGAGTGGACGGACAATTCATGAATGGCCAAGTCCTCATAGATCCCCTCAACTCAACCCGAGACACATATACGCGACGGTCAGGGTACTCTTGTTTGGCACGGTAGCTCCCTACCTTAGGGAATAACCCACTAATCCACTTAGGACTTCCCCACTAGAAGTACCCCCAAGGTCTATTAGTCTTACCTTACAGTTCGACTATAGCCCTCCACGATTAGGCTCATTCAGTTGTACTTCCCTGAATCACTAGGTTTGTCAAACCCTCCCTATATGTTGACAAAATAGTTCTAACTCCAAAATCACTACTCAATAAATTTCAGTTTGACTTCACAACATTCATCATTATATATGTATATCAGTTAGTCACAATAAAATCTAATATTTTGGTTTGCACTACTCACAATTCATCATCCAGTCTTGTCAATCAAAAAATAAAAGATCAAACAGGTGGCACATTCAAGTAATATCACAATTTCATTCACACTATAATAATCAACATAATATTCATAAAATCAGAAGGCATGCAATCTTGATATAAATAAATTCACGGTAATTCTATAGGTTGCTAAATTATATTTTAGTACTTAGTATTACCATTCACATTTTATTAATACTCAATAGGGCATAACTGTACGTAGTAAGCCTCTAATGAACATCTGAGAATTTTAGCATTCCCATTCATGTCACGTTATTTTATACTTATAAAATCGAACCTCGTCTCACCCCTTACCTCAAATGATGATTTCACCAACTTACTGATCTGCTAATTGGTTGTTTCTTCATCTCTAACAATTCGTCAAGGTAATAGAACCATACAACCAAATAAAATTAAATAAATTATTTACTAAAATAGATAAGTGAAATTTATACTACTTGTGATATACCTAAAAATATATTAACATTCTGGATATATATATATCTGTGTGTGTGTGTGACACCGAATTAAAATGAGCTATATATACTAATAACTCACACATTTCAGTAGGGTATTTCTTTCATAATATTGAAAGTATATTTACAATTGCTTATTTATATATTGAGCATAATTTAAAAGCATGCAATCAAAAATCGTATAAAAATTATGTTACCGAAGTCATGTTAAAAAAATGCATAATTAAATTAAAGCAAAATCACATAGAATAAAGCAAAATTATGTTACTAAAATCAAGAATCATATAAAAATATTTTGAGCAAGTCTGTTACTTTAAAAAAAATGCAGAGGACAATTCTTGCTACAAACTATACTTATAATTATAATAACATAACAAAATGTATAATTTTAATTACAGCTAATAATGGTACAGCAGAAACCCAACATTGTTAGAGATACCTATCGAATAATCTAAACTAGTTGACAGAACAAGAAAATTCTTTCTAATACATTGGCAGATGAAGATTTCATAATATACATACAGTGAAAGCAATTCAAAAAGGCGAAAGAAAAATCAAAATATTTCAATACAAATCCTAATAAACATATCAATAAACATGGTATTGATAATGCTAAATACTTAGATTCACTACCACAAAAATATTAATTTTCTGAATAGGAAAACAAGTAGCATACATGTTTATGGTCATATTAATATATATATATATATATATATATATATATATAT
>JBBPBR010000003.1:41123927-41152751 GCA_037974775.1 Cicer pinnatifidum
TATTTATTATTTATTTATTCACTTACTTTTTTATTTATTTTATTATTTATTTATTTAGTTACTTATTTATTTATTTATTATTTATTTACTTATTTATTTATTTATTTATTATTTATTTTATTATTTTATTTATTCAGTTACTTATTTCTTTATTATTTATTTTATTATTTATTTATTCATTTATTTATTTTATTATTTATTTATTTATTTACTTATTTATTTATTTATTTACTTATTTATTTATTCATTTACTTATTTATTTATTTATTATTTATTTTATTATTTATTTATTCATTTATTCATAGTAAGTAATTTATTTGTATTTGGTGGTTGTGTGGCTATAATTCCCTCGCGGACTATTAGAGACGACGACCGACAAAGAAACGACTCGTTAGCATATCAGATTCATTGGACGGAATCTTCAGTCGAGGTAAGGGGTGGGATGAGGTTCGATTTTATGAGTATAAAATAACGTGAGATGAACGGGAATGCTGAAATTCTCAAATGTTCATTCGGGGCTTACTACGTACAGTTGAACCCTATTGAGTAATAATAATAATTAATAAAATGTGAATGGTAATAGTGAGGACTAAAATATAATTTAGCAACCTATAGAATTGTCGTGAAATTATATCAAGATTGCATGTTGTCTGATTTTATGAAATCTTATGATGATTGTTAATGTATGAATGATATGTACTTGAATGTTTTTGTTACTTGATTGAATTTGTGATATTACTATAATGTGCCACCTATTGAATTCCTTAGTATGTGATTTATGAAATTGGATTGTGTATTGTGAGTAGTGTAAACCAAATATGGTGATTTTATTGTGATTGACTGATAAAGATATATAATGATGAATATTGTGAAGTCAAATTGAAACCTATTGAGTTGTGATGATCGAGTAAGTCTGAGATATGTGTTGTAGATTTTGGAGTTAGGATTATTTTGTCATCATATAGGGAGGGTTTGACAAACCTAGTGATTCGGGGAAGTACAACTGAATGAGCTTGGTCGTGGAGGGCTACAGTCGAACTGTAAGGTAAGACTGATATACTTTGGGGGTACACCTAGTGGGGAATTCCTAAGTGGATTAGTGAGTTATTCCCTAAGGTCGGGAACTACCGTGCAACACAAGAGTACCCCGATTGTCGCGTATATGTGTCTCGGGTTGAGTTGAGGGGATCTATGAGGACTTGGCCATTCATGAATTGTTCGTCCACTCTTGTAGTGGTATAGTATCAGGCCTCCTAACCAAGTACTTCAGAGTAGAATGGTACCAAATGATGAAGTATAGAGTATAGGACATGCATAGCATTTCATTATGGTGATTATCTTATTGTGAATGAATTTGATAAATCGTTGATATTATACACTTGATTGTTTTTGAGATTATGATAATTTATTGCTTGCGTGTTCCCCTCGTGTATTATATAATGTTACATGATTTCAATACTCACCCCTCGTTGTTTGTGTTTGGCGTTTGCGACGGACGCAGACGAATTGTAAGTTGCAGGTGATGACTAATACCATCAGAGAGGCGGAAGTCGTCACGTCTTGGAGACTCTATTTATATGCATTGTATTGATGTTATTTTGAGCATTTTTATTTTGGGAATTCCCGCTCTGATAGTGACATCGAGTAGGGGCTATATTTGCACTGAATTTAAAACATAAGTATGTGTACTTCAAAAAGGATTCTGTTGTTGGATATTATGATTTCGATGTCATTATGTTTGATGGAAATTTTGGATTTATGTGACATGTTTATGATTATGTGATACTCTTTATCTTAATAAAAAAAATTGTATTTGGGGTTTAGGGTGTCACATTAGTAGCTCAATTGGTAGTGGGATATTTGAGGAGGCGGTACTTATCCCCTAGGTACCGGGCTAGAATCCCACGGAATGCAAAAACTCGCCAGATTTCCATGAGGGAAAGGGGGGGGGGGGGGGGGGGGGGGGGGGGCGAGAAGCTCGTGAGGTAACATTGCCGGTAACGCTGGAGGGCTGGGATGTTACAATCTTATTCATATATCACTAAGATCACATGCCACACATCCTTATCATGAGTATCACATATTCATAGACAAATAATCATCAAAATTATAACTTTCACCACATTCACATAAAAATTGAAATTTGATATCATAAAACACCATAAAAATTTACACTTTAACATATATAACAAGAAAATTCAAACTCCAACTCATATACATCATCAAAGTTAAAACTTTATCACATATAACATACCAATTCAACCTTTAATTCATATTCTTCATAAAAATTAAATTTTATTACGTATAACATAAAAATTCACACTTCATATTCGTCATAATTGGATTTTTATTTTATATTCATCATAAAAATTAAAACTTTATCATATATAACATAACAATTCACACTTTAATTTATGTTCATCATAAAAATTAGAACTTTATCACTTATAACATAAAAATTCATACTTTACTTCTTAAAAATCATATATTATATATTGAACTGAATGCAAATGAATGGGGTTTCATTATTTTAATTCATTAGTCTACATTTATTCCTTTCAAAGAAGCAAGTAATCACAATTATTAATTTAATGTCATCCAACTAACGGTCCTTTCCTTGGCTGATTTTCTTCCTAATACAAAGCTCTAAGCCCCGCGAAGTTGTTCACAAGGAAAAGATGTTCCAATCTTTTGATGCACGAAGAAGAGGAGGTGTGAACGTGATGGTGGCTAGGATTTTTATATTCCTTTCTGGTTATTATTACAAAGTGTAGAAATATTGTGGGCTTTAGGGAAAATTTAAAGTGGAGATTATTAGGTATTGGGCATGAATAAAGAATTGAAGCGAGAAAATATTATTCTTTTTTTAAAAAAATTTATTTTTTAACCTTGATCACAAAAAACAAAGCCACAAACTCCTAGCCAAAGTTCTACTCATTCATATGGTTATGTCACACCAAGTCACAAACTCTTAGCTCAAATTCTTATTGCACTAAAGATATAATTCCTCCATTGATTAAATGATTCTTTCTAACAACTTTATTAACTACAATAGGTCAAAAATAGAAAATAATTATCACACCTAAATTAATATTGAAATATATATATATATATATATATATATATATATATATATATTTATAGATCCTTGTTATTTTAAATAATAAATTTAGAGGATGTTACACCATCCTTCTACATCTCTCAATTTATCTTCAATAACTTGTATCTTAGCATAAGGTAGTCGACTTTCCTTTAGAATGTCCATTGCAGACTTACCCATCATTGGAAGCATAGATATATCGGCGGTATGGGGATTTGAGGAGTTCAACTAGTCAAAGTATGGGGTGAAATTGTGGTTGAGGGTTCACCGTAGGTTTCGCTGGAAACATACTGATACCATGGACATAATTAAGAGGAAATGTGTATGGCTTGAAAGTAGGAGTCGAGTTATTAACCGATAGTGCTTCAGTAATTGGACCAGATTCTTGTGGTAGTTACATATTGGGAATCGTTTGTTACCGAATTGTCATTTATCAATGGCGGAGTATAGTCATGTAGAAGACCGAATTGATGCACTTGGGGCTCTTGAGAATTAATATTTGGTGGTAGTATGAGTCCATGACGATATGTTGCAAGTGGGACCATCATTCGTTGAGCATTTAAAGTGTAAGGAACATGTGTTGGACCAAAACCAGGCAGGTGAGTGGGTGTCGCTTGATTTTCTTGGTTCACAGCTAAAGGCCCTACTTTATTTTTCCCCAATTTTGCAATGTCTTCAAAATCTTAGTCAATTGATCCTTGAGTTGTTTGATTTCACTTCTCATTACTTCTCTATATGTGTACTCCTTGATGACTCTTGCTTGCGAGCGAGTCCAATAACGATGTTGAAGAATCAACTTGTTCAATTTACTTTTCTATTTTTTTTAAATAAAAATAAATAAATCATGAGCATGTAATAAATATGAATGGAATGAAGATGAAATTGTTTAATTATCTATCTCTATTTTATATGATAATTGAATGTTAGGGAATGATGAGCCTTATGTAAATATTCTTAACAAAAAACGAATTATTAGTAAAGAAAATATAAGGATCAATAAAAGAAAAGGAAATCCTTCATTGATGAGAAAAAGAGTACATCACATTTAAATTAAAAACTACATCGACTATGCTATTTCAATCTTCTCTTCTATTAGCACACCCAATCTTCTATCCAATTTTTTCATTACTGCATCAATCACTCTTAGATGCTTTGAAATTTTTGTGATCGCTTTATTAGCTAGCATTGCCAACTTTAAAAAGCAGGTTTTCCAATGCTTGCCTTCGTCATCTAGCTCTTTATATGTCTCTTGATTTTTCAAATGACTAAGTAACATCATAAAACGATTCTCCCAATATATGGGTTCATCCTTTACATCATTATAGATCTTTTCTTGATACTCGATGTAATTCTTCAACTCATTGGAAGTCTCCATATTTGTTCTTAGTACATTTTGATATTTTAAATGTAGATATTTAGTTTCTTCCTTGCTTTGCCTTTCTTTTTTTTACTTGATTATCATACTCAACTACCATCTGTTTAAGTTATTTCCTTAAATATTCAAACTCCTTTTTTACATTTCTTTAAGAGCATACAAATTTTGTTCACACTTTTTTCCACATAAAGGCCTCGTCTATAGCTTCATTCATTTCTCTCTTTTGCACACCTAATTCCTCATTTGTCCCTTTAAAAAAGTCGTGTATGTCAAGTTTATCCTCCTCATCATTTTTCAACATCTTGTGACTTCTCTCAAAAAAATTTATCCTTACAGATTTTTTCTGACCATAAGTCTTTGTTCTCTTTGGAAATTTTTCTAGTTTTGCTTGTAATTGTTTTTTCTCCACTTCAAATTTCAACAATGATGCTTTAAGTTCTTATATTTCGTCATTTATAAAAGGGGCAGCTTCATGTATATCTTGATCAATTGAAGGTGTACTATAAAAATGCAATATGATTTCTTGGACTCTTTTCATTACCCATTGTCGACAAGGTTCTTTTGTGCTATAACTTTTGTGTCCCAGTACTCGGTCTTTTCTAATGATCTTTTCCCAAGCTCGACTTATCCTTCATAACATATGTGAATATTATATACCCATATTGTGTAAGACCAAAGCATCAAATGACTCATCATTTGGTTTCTTCAACATAGAGTAGTCAGGTTGTCTCAAAGCTACAATCGGATTGTAATTAATGAATCATTTGGTTCCCATTAGAGGTATATTTGGAAAATCCCCACATTGGCATATTACTTCTTCCACCCTTTGTTCAATGTAATACCACGAAATTGTGTCCCCGGTAAGGTTAGCTATAGTCAAAGCCCATTCACAGATAATTTTAACTTCAACATGATACCCTTTCTGGAACATGTGAGACATGAACCAAATATACAACACTGCAAGACAACAAAAAATTGTTCCACCTTTCTTCTCGTGCCGCATATGCAGAGAGTATTATATATTGTATGTGATAACTAATTAACTAATCTCTTAATTAGTTAGTTAGGTAGTTAGATGATAGTTAGAATGAATAAAAATAAACTATGCATAAATAACACACTTCATTCATTCGATAAACAAGTCCTACTATTCATATGCTATTCCATTGGTCTATTTTCTTGCACTTAAAGTATTAACCTTGAAAGCTAACAAATATTAGCTTCAAGGAGGGAGGGAGGGAGAGGGGGGTGGTAAAAGGGTGATAATGTGGCTTCTTAACTTGTTTCATACTAAGAGAACACAACGGTTTTACACGAAGCGCTTTACATGGTTTTATGATTATGTTTTTGGGCATAAGTGGTGTTTAAGGGTTGTTGAGACAAAATCTCTCAAATGATTTTAATGATAACAAAATTATTAAGAGATTATGATTGTGGTTAATGACTAACATGTGCTCTTGAGTGTATTCATACAAGAAAATAGGTTGTTAATCATTAAGGAAAAAGGAAGTAAAATATGATTCAAAAGTGAGGATGGAAATTGCTGCAAAAGTGAGGATGGAAATTGCTGCAAACGTGAGGATGGAAATTGCTAACCGTGAGGATGGTCTGCGAATTAAAAAAGCTTCAGATCTGCACAATCTGAGCCCTCACCAGAACAAATGCGTTTATTCAAATGCATAACAATGTCAAACATGAATAAATAAAGCATTTAAAATCAAAAGTCAGAAGGTCAAAGGAAAAAGATGAATATAGCTAGATCTAGAATGCAGAGGATGGCAGACTAGGCAGAGGATAGGCCAGCAAAGTTGAAAGCAACTCTTCAAGCATGTGCAAAGGCTAAAATCAGACTATTTATTGTGCTTGCATGAATATATACATGTAGAAGTCAAGTTAAAGAAAGGCAACTTGAAACAAGCCAAAAATGGAAGATCACATGTGAAGGATAATTAAAAAGCTAGCTTTCTCTCTCTTGTCAACATCACCTCAAAAGGTGAAACCAACCTATACCTTAAAGTCTTCGAAAAATGCAGCTCACATGGTCAAATAAACAACTATGCATTGCTGATAAAAGAGAATTGACAAGTACTTGTCAAGATCAAGTTACAAGAAAGGTGAGGATGGCAATAATGGCAATTCCGTAATTATGATGAAAAACTTGGAATGTTTGAAATAAGCTCCAACGGTCATCAAAGAGCTTGGATCTCTATAAAATGCAAACAAGCTCTCCATTAGATGACACACAACACACTTGCATAAAAAGATCAAGCATCTTAAAGCTATCAAGAGCAAAACACCCTCACTTCTTACTTTCTTTAATCCTACAATATATCTTTGTAAATCCTTTGAGAAAGTATTAAGTATCAATCACTCTCATATCACTTTGTAATTTCCTTGTGAGTTACACTTGGAAATATTTGGAAATTGATTGTAAGCTTGATGAAGCTAAAGAATACACGGTTTGTAATCATCCTCGATTTGAGGATTGATCTGTTTGAAAGTTAGTGAAATCTCACAATGGTGTGAGGACTGGACGTAGCCATCTTTGGGTGAACCACTATAAAATTGTGTGTGTGTCTCTCATATTCTACTCCTACTCTTTTGCTCAACTTAGATCTAACGATTTGAAAAATCCCATCCTCGAGCTAGTCATCCTCAACGAGAGGATAGTTTTTAAAACACTTAGAAATTATTTTTAACAGCAAAATCCCTATTCAACCCTTCTAGTGATATTTAGCTACATCAAGGGTATCTCTAGTTGCCAGAAGAAATTGAGATATCAGACATGATAAAGATATGAAAAATATAGTAGATTTGATGTATTGTTTGATATGATAGAGAAACAAGTGAAATAGAAGAAGGAAAAATACTATTACTTTTTAAAATGACATAAATATCCTTGACGTAAAACCAACATATAATTTATTGATTAATTAAATTATTTTAATTAATTTTATTATTAATCTATTTTAATTCAATTCATTAAAAAATTTATTGTTTACCTGTAAAAAAAAACAAATTTATTATTTATTTAAATTATTTAATTTTTATTGATTACTCCATTGTTATCGTTTAATGATTTAAATATAATTTGATTAGTGTCATGGTTCTTTGTTTAATTAAAACATGTTTACATGTGGGATGGTGCTGTCATTGCTTCACTATGCAAGCTTAATCTATGTACACCATAAAAATGAAATCTGGAAAAATTGCGAGAAATAAATAAAAACTGGGAAAACAAATTGAAATGCAAATCCTTTGGGACCCCCTGTCTTTCAGTCTCTCTCTCCCTTACTCCTCTCCCAATATATCAAGATAATTGGGAAATCTAGCTTCAACTTCTCTCTCACCTTTTTTTTTTTATCTACTCTACCAATCACA
This sequence comes from Cicer pinnatifidum, assembly GCA_037974775.1. NCBI lineage: Eukaryota > Viridiplantae > Streptophyta > Magnoliopsida > Fabales > Fabaceae > Cicer > Cicer pinnatifidum. The sequence continues at coordinate 41,131,784 of JBBPBR010000003.1, forward strand.
CATTAAAGGTTCCACATAGTACACAATTTTCTTTATATTCAAGGGGGAATATGTTGCCTTTTTCCTTTTCGGGTAGTGGTCCTTTTGTATAAAAACAAAAAAAGCAACTTAAATTATTGCAGCAGAAAACTAATTGCCTACAATTCTTCAATGCAGTTCAAAGTATCACACTTGACATATATTGGTGGCAATAGAAAACCAAATGCCTACAGTGCTTCGATGCATGATGTTTTTTTAGCTATGATAATTAGTTTAACTAGGTAAATATCTAAATAAATTAAAGACTTAATTGCAGTTTTGATCCTTCTATTTTAATTGAATCACGTAAATAATCTTCCATTTTATTTCTCTACAGTTTTGGTCTCCAAACAGATTTTTGGTCTAAAATTTGATGAAGTGACATTTTTTAAAGTCACATCACACCATTTAAGACCATAGATTTCAGGTACAATTATTGTACAACGAAATCTTGAGGCATGATGTGACATAAATAAACGCAAAAAAATGAAACTTCATTAAGTTTTAGACCAAAATTTTGTTTGGAGACAAAAATTGGGAAAAAGTAAAATAGGAGGACTACTTTCGCGATTCAACTAAAATAGGGAGGCCAAAACTACAATTAAGCCTAAATTAAAAAAACAAAAGGAAAATAACTCTAATACTTATGCACTACTTAAAACCGTAACGATCTGCTAAATGCCTTGAAAGAGAGTGGATTCTGAGAATCTAAGTCATTTTTCTTTGCTCTAATATTTCTTCTCCCAATAAAGGGTTTGAGCAATTTCTTAAACACTTTTCGGAAACCGGAGCCACGAGCACACCGTCCTTGTTTCACCTGAGGTATTGTTGGAGCCACACTGATGAGTCTTGGCTGAGATATTGACCTTGGAAAGCCTGGTTCTGATAAGCTTCTTTGTAACATGGCTTTGTTTAGTTGAGACTCAAAAGATAGCCTCTCAAATTGGTCTAACAGAGTGCTCTGTTCATCTCCAAATCGCTTTTGAATGATTGCTATTTCGTCCATATTGGTTAATGCTTGCTTTCCAAGTTGTTGTTGTAGTTTTGCAATATCGTTTTCATTAGGTGACATTTTTATACACAAACACAATGTGGCATTGGAGGCATAAAGGAGTTCATTTTTCTTTTGTATATTATTAGATTAGATGTGTAAAATACTAGAACTCTTTCTCTAAGCAAGGTATCGGACACATCAGTTGTCATTGGAATGTGGCAAGTGAAAAAGCTGCCAAATAGTAAATACCATCATCGGTTCCAAGTCAAAATAAATACCATTGCAATGATATAAAAATTTAATATCAACAATTAGTTAAGAAATCGAATACGTTAAAAATAACATTATCATAAATCTGAATATGAATTTCATATGGAAAATAAATTTACAAGCTTTATACAAAATAATTTATTTTTAAATATTTATAATAACAGTTAAAAAATTTTTAAAAAACTAATAGTTATGTCTATAGAGCATATTTGAAACTTAATTAATTAGTAAGTTTAACTAACTAATTAAAATTAAACAACATATGAATCTCTTAAACAAGTCAATAAAATATCTAATCTTAATATAATAAATATAACAAGATATACTTTTGTGCTGTTAGATAAAAATGGACTGACGCGTGATTATGAGGTTCTTTGAGTGATTCACATGACATCCCTTTATATTTTATTAGCACATCAATTTGAAGAGAGCTTTCATCAGTTATTAATTGAGTTTAACCCCTTCCCTTGCTTAAGGTTGTGTATCTCCTTCAACTAAATATTAGTCTCCACCAAAACCAAAACAGCTCGAATCGTTCTGGAATTGAAAACGAGTTTTGTGTAAATGCATCGACACTAATTGTTGCAATCCAATGATTGCCATTGTCAATAATTTGCATATTTTTTTAGAAATACTAGTGTTATTAGTAAGAAAACAACAAAAGAAAGAAAATTAAGGCTAAAGTTGGGTCTTGTTTCTCTTTGGATTCTTTGAATTTGTTTTTTCAATTTAGTCTAATAAGTAACATCTTATTTGCAACGTTAAATTTTAAGTTATGGTTGACGTGTAGCCTTTATAATTCAGTTAAAAAAATTTGAGTCATTGTCAATTAATTCAATTAAAAAAATATCATGTAGCCTTTATAATGTTGACGTATATATACAGTATTGATGTAATTAACATAAAATAAAAAATGTTTTTTTAATTAATTTATTAGAATTCTTCAAACTCAGAAAAGTAAAATTCATTGAAGTCCTTTATGTTTGATTTATTTTTTAGAACTATCCTTTATGTTTTTTAAATTTCTCGAATTGGTCATTTAAATAATATTTCGTTTAAACTATAAGTCTTTCTTTTTCTTCATCATCTTTCATTGTTTTGGGTTTTTTAAAGTTAATAGAAGAGTTTAACTTGTGTTGTAGGAAGAAGGAAAATATGTAGTTTGAAATCCTAAACCGCTTTTCAAACCTATAAAAATAAAAACAATATAAATAGTTTGTGTAAGAAAAAAATCTTGAAAAATATTGAAAATACACTAAACAAAAGACTCAATTTAACCACCAATTACTAAACATTTTTAATGGTTTTATAGTGGGTTTCTCTCTTTTTACACCAACTCATTTTTTAGTTCTTGTTGAAATGATGGATTTCTCATTTTAGATTTTTCTTTAATTCACGTGGTCGAATGTTGAGTTATTACAAATTTTGAATTTTAATTTTTTTTAAGATTGAGTGAAAGAGGAAGATGGTGGAGAATGAAACAAAATTTAAAGTGAATGATTATAAAAAAGGTTGTGCAAGAATGGTACAACAGAGAACCTACGGTGGTTCGCACACTATTAAAAAAGCTGGTTTTAGCTTCTATATTTACATCGACCCCCGACTTTGTGTAGCGTCGGCCCCGACTTTGTGTTGCATCGATCCAACGGACACTAGTGCATTAATCATTTTTTGCTTTCCCATGAATTATCAGAGTTGAACTTAATTTTGACGCTATAAATGACGGAGTTGAACCTGTTATGGTTGATTTGACTGATGTGTTTACCACAGGCATGATGTTTGATACACGAGATGATTTATTAAAATGGGCTAGAAATATTGGAAGAGAAAATGGAATTGTCACGACCCAAAAATTTAATGCCGTGACCGGTGCACAAGCTATACTCCTAACCTTGCAAGCCTAACAACTAACTTAACAATTAAACAACTAAATCATTCTCTACCATTTAATATATATATATATATATATATATATATATATATATATATATATATATTTTCCTCGAAATTTCTACAGAGTATCCCCTGTAACTTCAACATTTCCAAATTTATAAAATCCTTGTTAAATTCTCAATTCAGTCACAATTCAAATAACATAATCTAATAGTTTAATTCACTTTAAAAAAAACTTCTAGACTCAAAAATAGCTTCAATTAACATATACTCAACAGACGTTACAAAAATTGGTCCTCTATCAAAGAGGCCTACCAAAAAGAAATATGTTGAGACTTGAATCAAATAACAAATTTCTACTCAACTGCCTGCGAATCTGAAAAAAAATAAGCAACATAAAGGGGTAATTCACAAAGACTTAGTGAGGAGACAACAACCACCATCAATTAGAAAGGAAACACAAAAAGGCACGATTAACTGCTTTACAATCGGGAGACAATTATGTTAAACCATATTACTTAAAAATCTAGAAAAAATTCTAAATACAAATATATCCACATATATAGTCATTAGACTTATAATTTAACCGTTCAACAGTAATATTAAAAATCAGTTAATAACGAAGCAAAATCAAAATGAACAATCTTAAAATCATCATAAAAATCAAACAAGTAACAATACAATTTTTTTTTTCTTTTAGAATCAAGAAGCGGCCCCATCTCATTGATAGCCCTTTCCCCCTAAGGGTGGCCTTTCCCTTAGGGGTGGCTCCATCTAATGGATAGCCCTCTCCTCTCAATCCCGCAACGCATCATCACGTATCAATTAGGGAGCTTACATCTCGTTGATAGCCCTGTCCTCCTACGGATGACCTTTCTCATAGGGACGGCTCCATCTAACGGGTAACTCTTCATAATCAACACGAGGTAACGAGGTGCACCTAACGTAGTTAACGATTTAATAATTATAACAAAGATTTCCCAAAACACGTAGTTAAAATCATTTCATCGTAATTCATGAAAAACATACTCAATCGCATAACAATTCAAGATTTAAATACTTTAACTCATACATAAATCAAACTAATAACATATTATATAACACCGACCGTTAAATTAAATAATTGACGAAATCGAGATAAAATTCAAAGGTTGTGTTCCCCAAATTTTTCAATAAATACTTTAATATAGAAAACAAGTAAAATAATAATAATAATAATAATAATAATAATAATAATAATAATAATAATAATAATAATAATAATAATAATAATAATAATAATAATAATAATAATAATAATAATAATAATAGCATTATAAAAATATATGACGATGATCGTCGTCAACTCACTCCTATGGAGAATCATCTAAGTTTGCTCTTCAACAACTCTCAAAGTAGCTGGTAGGGTCTCAGTTGACAAATCTGAGTATCAAAAATATTTCCAAGACTTTAGAAAAATCTATTCTAAAGTTTAGTTAACTCTACGAAACCATGAAAATCATTTAAATATACTCTAAGCACAAAATAAGATTTTTACACAAAACTACATTTTTCTATGAACTCATACTAGGATTAGAGTTGTGTATTTACCTCAATGAGTCTCAATAAACAACTCTTGAGAGATGGGTACCCTTTTCCTTCCTTAGAACATAAACCCTAACCCAAAAATGTCAATAAAAGAATTTGTAGGAGTCTGAGAAATTATGCTTGTGGAGATGTTAAATCCCTTTTAAGGGTTGAGGGTTTGAGTAATAAAGTGAGAAGAAGCAAGGAGAAGGGAAAGAAAAGAGAGAGAGAAAAAAAAAAAAGCAACAAAAATGGGGGAGGGGGAGTGTTTGCCGAGAGGGAGAGAAAGAGAGAAGAAATAGGAGAAAATGAGGGAGTGAGATGGAAAGAGAGTGAGAGTGAGTGGGGTTGAGTTTGTTTTTATTTATTATTATTATTATTATTATTATTATTATTATTATTATTATTATTATTATTATTATTATTATTATTATTATATTTAAAAAAAAAAAAAAAAGACACGGGACGTGTCAATCTCCTCCCCTTATAAAAATTCGTCCTCGAATTTATTTAACTTTTTATTTATTTAATAAATACCACTAACCTTGAGTTTCAACATAAGTGTGGATACTTTGCACAAATGACTTATTTGGGTTCCCAAGTAGTTTCTTCACCGGATGGGGCACGCCAAAGGACTTTTACTGAAACAATATCTTTTGAGCGTAAACGTCTCACTTGGAGATTTAATATAGCTCCCGGATGCTCAACGTATGATAGACTTTCATCTAATTGTACATCTTCATGATTAATCACATAAGAAGGGTCATGAAGATACTTCTAAAGCATCGAAACATGAAAAACAGGATGAACTCCACAGAGATTCGGTGGAAGTGCCAAGCGATACGCTACTGGTCCAACCCTTTCTGAAATTTCAAATGGTCCAATGAATCTTGGACGTAGTTTCCCCTTCTTACCAAATCTCAAAACTCCTTTCGTTGGTGAGACTCGTAGAAATACATGTTCCCCCATCGAAAATTCTAAAGGACGACGCCTCTTATCATAATAAGATTTTTGTCTACTTTGAGCTGTCACTAAGCGATCCCGAATCAATTTAACTTTTTCAATGGTATCTTGAACCAATTCTGGCCCGACTAATTTAGCTTCACCAACTTCAAACCATCCTATCGGCGAACTACACTGTCTTCCGTACAAAGCCTCATACGGAGCCATCTGAATACTAGATTGATAACTATTATTGTTGATCCCAACTACCCTCAAGATCCAGAACACAAGCACGAAGCATATCTTCCAATATATGTATAGTCCTTTCATACTAACCATCTGTTTGAGGAAAAGTTGTGCTAAGCTTCATACGAGTTCCTAATGAAGTTTGGAACGGCTTCCAAAATTGAGCAATAAATTGAGCCCCACAGTCAGAAATAATAGACATCAGTACACCATGCAAAGAGACAATTTCATCCAAATAGAGTTTAGCATATTGAGATGCAGTATACGTAGTCTTCACAGACAAAAAGTGTGTCGATTTGGTTAACCGATCTATAATCACCCACACTAAGTCATAAGCCTTTTGGTTTCGTGGTAATCCTGTGACAAAATCCATAGCGATGCCTTCCCACTTCCACTCAGGTATTTCAACAGGTTGAAGTAACCCCGCAAGCTTTTGGTGCTCAGCTTTTACTTGTTGACACACTAAGCACTGAGAGACAAAATCTGCTACGTCTCTCTTCATCCCTTCCCACCAATACAATTCTCTCAAGTCTCGATACATCTTATTAGAACTTGGGTGAATAGTGTAAGACGAATGATGAGCCTCATCTAAAATTTTCCTCCTAAAGCCACCAACATTTGGAACACACAACCGAGACTTCAACCTTAACACACCATCAGAATAAACTGAAAAGTCTGAAATTTTACCATTCTGAATATTATTTACCATATTCACCAAGTATGGGTCTTGACTTTGAGCTTCTTTGATATCATCAACTATGGTTGGACGAATTTGTACGTGGGCTAAAAATAACCTCGAATGACCCAGTTCCAATTGGATTCCACTTTCAACAACTTCTTGAAACTCTTTAACTATTGGCCTCTTTACTTCTGCTATATGAGCAAGACTGCCCATGGATTTCCTACTCAAATCATCTGCAACAACATTTTCCTTCCCTAGATGGTATAAGATTGTGCAATCATAATATTTCAAGAGTTCCATCCACCTTCTTTGTCTTAAATTTAAATCTCTTTGTTGAAAGATATACTTAAGACTTTTATGATCGATATAAATCTCACAAGTTTCACCATATAGATAGTGCCTCCAAATCTTAAGAGCAAAAATAACTGCAGCCATTTCCAAATCATGTGTGGGATAGTTCACTTCATGCCTCTTGAGTTGTCTAGATGCATAGCCAATAACCTTACTTTGTTGCATAAGTACACAACCGAGACCAACTCTAGAAGTATCACAATAAATTGCATAACTTTCACCACCTATAGGTAATGCCAAAATAGGTGCTGACGTCAAGTACTCCTTCAATTTTTGAAAGCTTTCCTCACATGCATTAGTCTATCGGAACTCAACTTTTTTCTGGGTCAACCTAGCCAACGGAGATGCAATCTTTGAGAAATCATTCACAAAATGTCGATAATAACCGGCTAAACCAAGAAAACTTGGAATCTCCTTCACTGTGGTAGGTCTGGGCCAATTATGGACTGCTTCCACCTTACTTGGATCAACACTTATTCAATTCTTAGACACAACATGACCTAAAAATGCCACACTATCCAGCTGAAACTGACATTTTGAGAATTTGGCATATAATTGTTTATCTCTCAAGGTTTGCAAAACCAACCTTAAATGTCGCTCGTGTTCTTCTTGACTCTTGGAATAAACAAGGATGTCATCAACAAACACAATCACGAATTGATCCAAGAATGGTTTAAAAATGCGATTCATCAAATCCATGAAAGTTGTTGGGGCATTAGTAAGCCCAAAAGACATAACTAGGAATTCATAATGTCCATAACACGTGCAGAAAGCTATCTTCGTTATGTCATCCCTCTTAATCTTCAACTGGTGATACCCCGACCGCAAATCAATCTTAGAAAAACATTGAGCTCCTTGAAGTTGGTCAAACAACTCATCAATGCGGGGTAACAGATATTTATTCTTCACAATCACTTTATTCAACTGTCGGTAGTCTACACATAGTCGCATGGACCCGTCTTTCTTCTTTACAAATAAGACTGGTGCTCCCCAAGGAGAAGAACTTGGACGAATAAAACCCTTATCAAGAAGATCTTGAAGTTGTTCTCTTAACTCTTTAAGTTCTACGGGGCGGTAAGGAGGTATGGATATAGGATGAGAGTTTGGAACTAAGTCTATAGAGAATTCAAAATCCCTATCAGGTGGTAACCCACGAAGTTCTTCAAGAAAAACATTTAGAAATTCACATGCTATTGGAATTTTTTCCAATTTCTCTTTAGCCACTTGTGTATCCCTTACCAAGGCTAAGTACGCGTGACAACCTCTTCTCATTAACTTGCTAGCTGCCAAGGCTGAGATTTGGTTATATGGTACCCAACAACGTTCTCCTTGAAACAAGAAGACTGATTGCCCCGATATCTCAAACTTCACCACTTTGTCATGACAATCCAAAGTGGCATGATGAAAAGCCAACCAATCCATAACCAAAATCACATCAAAATCTATCAAGTCAAAAACTACTAAATCTATCGGCAACACCTTGCCACCAATAGTTATATCACAAGAACGATACACCAACTTAGCAAGCAAATTTCCTCCAACAGGTGTAGCTACAACTAAAGGTTCTTATAAAGAAGATGAACATTTACCAAGTCGAGTAGCAAACCACGATGATACAAAAAGAATGTGTAGCTCCAGGATCAAACAAAACATGAGCATCTCTAGAACAAATAGAAAGTATACCTATAACTACTGCATTGGATGTCTGAGCAACCTGACGAGTCAAAGCAAACACTTGAGCCTGACCTTTTCCTGATGGTATTTGACCTCTACCACCAAATCCTCTACCTCCCTGTTGAGATGTTCCTAAACCTCTGACATAAGAATTTCCACTTTGACGCACAGGTGCAGAATGAGCCTGAGAAGATGCCAAAGCTGTTGGTGCTGATGCATAACTAGAGGATGGATGTGTCGTATCTACAGGACAATCCCTCCTAATGTGACCTACTTGGCCACATTGATAGCACACCTTAGCATTAGCATCTTTGGTGCAATTCCCAAAGTGAAACCTACCACAAATAGAACATCGTGTAGCTGAAACACCAGAATGTCTCTGAGGAAAAGTGGATTGTGATGGTGATCCAGAATCTGATCTACGACTCTGCATTGTCCCATAAGACTGCCCACTATGACCACCTCTTTGAGACATGGGTCTTTGTTGCCCCTGATAATCAAACATAGATCCACCACCGCGATTCGCATAGTTATTGTAAGATCCTTCAACCCTTTGTTTCTTCCATGAGTCTTGTCTATTGCCTCCTTTTTCCTTCTGTCATTGCTCAATCCGAAGGGCCAAACTCAAAACCTCAGCAAAAGTAGAACAATTAGACCCAACCACAGATCTAAATAAGTAATACTTCAATCCTCTGATGAATCTCTTAACACGCATCTCCTCAGTGATAGGATAAGGAACATGTCTAGAGAACTGTCTAAAATGAGCACTATACTCTAAAACTGTCATACCCTCTGTTTGCTCCAATCGCTCAAATTCATGAGCTAATCCATCTCTAACACTCTTCGGAAGAAAACGAGCCATGAACAACTGAGAGAAATCTCTCCATGCTAACAGAGGTGACCCCACTTGTCTACCATGTGACATTATATCAAACCAATCATGTGGCACCCCTATTAGCTGAAATGATGTCAATTATATTGCTCTTACCTCAGAACAACCCAATGCTCTCCAAAGCCCTCTAGACTATCAATGAATTGTTGTGGATCTTCAGTTGTACTAGACCCAGAAAAAGTAGGGGGTTTAAGCTTCGTGAAGTCTGGTAAAGTAACCTCAATACCCCACATTGCAACATTCGTCTGATGCTTAGCTTGTCTACCCTCTTGTTGACCATTGACATGTTCATGCCTTTGATCACCCTCCTGTTGTTGTTTGATGACAACCCCAACAAGTTGTTGCATAACCTGTTGTAATCCCATGTAGACCAGCAACAAACTCTTCCATGGCTGGATTTTCGCGCCTCCTCCTAGGTACCTCAACATCAGCATCCAAGCCACATCTGCCAACATAAGCTCTACGCCTATTTCAAGCATGAACTGAAACACGACCTCGTTGACGAGCACCTTGAGCTTGGGCAATTGACTCATCAGTAATTTCCCTTATAGTAGGATTCCTAGTCTTGGGTGGCATTCTCACCTATTCAAAGAATATTGATCCAAAAATTGAATAAGACGACAAGAAATTGTGGAGAGGTAATGATGATGAATTTAAATACAGATTCAGACAACATATGAGACTCTCATAGAGAGTTAATAGCCCTTATAAGTAAGTTGCGCCCGGGTACACAATTTACTAACAAGAATCTATTATCACCCTATGTTTGCAGCTATTAGGACGTACAACCGAGCTCCGATACCAACTTTGTTATGACCCAAAAATTTAATGTCGTGACTGGCGCACAAGCTATAATCCTAGCTTGGTAAGCCTAACAACTAACTTAACAATTAAACAACTAAATCGTTCTCTACCATTTAAATATATATATATATATATATATCTCCTCGAAATTTCGACAGAGTATCCCCTGTAACTTCAACATTCCCAAATTTATAAAATCCCTGTTAAATTCTCAATTCAGTCACAATTCAAAGAACATAATCTAATCGTTTAATACACTTTCAAAAAAAAACTTCTAGACTCCAAAATTGCTACAATTTACATAGACTCAACAGACGTTACATAAATTGGTCCTCGATCAAGGAGGCCTACCAAAAAGAAATATGTTGAGACTTGAAACAAATAACAGATTTCTACTCAGCTGCTTGCGAATTTGAAAAAAAATAAGCAACATAAAGGGGTAATTCACAAAGACTTAGTGAGGAAACAACAACCACCATCAATTAGAAGGGAAACACAAAAAGGCACGAATAAGTGCTTTACAATCGGGCGACAATTATGATAAATCATATTACTTTAAAATCTAGAAAACAAATTCTAAATTCAAATATATCCACATATATATATATATATATATATATATATATATATATATATATATATATATATATATATTCATTAGACTTATAATTTAACCGTTCGATAGGAATATTAAAAATCAGCTAATAACGAAGCGAAATCAAAATTAACAATCTTAAAATCATCATAAAAATCAAACAATTCAATTTTTTTCTTTTAGAATCAAGAAGCGGCTCCATCACATTGATAGCCCTTTCCTCCTAAGGGTGGCCTTCCCCTTAGGGGTCGCTCCATCTAACGGATAGCCCTCTCCTCTCAATCCCGCAACACATTATAACGTATCAACAAGGGAGCTTACATCTCGTTGATAGCCCTCTCCTCCTACAGATGACCTTTCTCATAAGGGTGGCTCCATCTAATGGGTAACTCTCCCTAATCAACACGAGGTAACTAAGTGCACCTAACACAGTTAACGATTTAATAATTATAATAACGATTTCCCAAAACACGTATTTAAAATTATTTCATCGTAATTCATGAAAAACAAACTCAATCGCAAAACAATTCAAGATTTAAAGACTTTAACTCATACGTAAATCAAACTAATAACATATTATATAACAACAAACGTTAACTTAAATAATTGACGAAATCGAGATAAAATTCAAAGGTTGTGTTCCCCAAATTTTTCAATAAATACTTTAATATAGAAAACAAGTAAAATAATAATAATAACATTATAAAAATATATGACGATGATCATCGTCAACTCAATGCTATGGAGAATCGTATAAGTTTGCTCTTCAATAACTCTCAGAGTAGCCGGTAGGGTCTCAGTTGACAAATCTAAGTATCAAAAATATTTCCAAGACTTTAGAAAAATCTTTTCTAAACTTTAGCTAACTCTAGGAAACCATGAAAATCATTTCAATATACTATAAGCACAAAATAAGATTTTTGCTCAAAACTACATTTTTCTATGAATTCATACTAGGATTAGAGTTATGTATTTACCTCAACGAGTCTCAATAAGCAACTCTCGAGAGATGGGTACCCTTTTCCTTCCTTAGAACACAAACCCTAACCCAAAAATGCCAACTAAAGGAATTTGTAGGAGTATGAGAAATTATGCTTGTGGGGATGTTAAATCCCTTTTAAAGGTCGAGGGTTTGAGTAATAGAGTGAGAAGAAGCAAGGAGAAGGGAAGAAAAAGAAAGAAATAAAAAAAAGCAACAAAAATGGGGGAGGGCGAGTGTTTGCCGAGAGGGAGAGAGAGAGAGAGAGAGAGAGAGAGAGAGAGAGAGAGAGAGAGAGAAGAAATAGGAGAAAATGGGAGTGAGATGGAAAGAGAGTGAGAGAGAGTGGGGTTGAGTTTGTTTTTATTTATTATTATTAATTAGTTATTATTATTATTATTATTATTATTATTATTATTATTATTATTATTATTATATTTTTTAAAAAAAGACATGGGACACCTCAATTGGTAGTGGAATTTGTGTGGAGGCGATACTTATCCCCCAGGTACAGGGGAGGCGAGAAGGTATTCTTTCTTAGGCCGATTATCTCAAGACGAGAAAAATGTACTTGGTGATATGACGAAGAACTTGGTAAAACCAAAAAACATTTTAATGACACTGAAGGATCATAACGTTGGAAGTTTGACGACAATAAAACAAGTTTGCAATGCATGTCAAATATATCGTTCATCACTTAGAGGTAATAGAACATAAATGCAACATCTTTTGACATTGATGGAACGCCACAAATACGTCTATCGTTAGAGAAAGGTAGAGAGTTCAGATGAGTTGAGAGACATATTTTGGGCCCATATAGACGCTATCACTCTTGTAAATAATGTTCACATAATATTGATTATGGATAGCACATACAAGATATGTAAGTATCAATTACCATTACTTGAGATTATTGGTGTTACATCTACTCAAATAACATTTTATGTGGGAATAAAATGAATTTGTAGTACATACAAGATATGTAAGTATACATACAAGATATACAAGATATGAATTTGATTATGGATAGCACATACAAGATATGTAAGTATCAATTACCATTACTTTGAAGGAATTTGTAGTAGTTGTTCTTTTTTTTTTATGATTAAGTACACGATAAGTGGTTAATTCCTCACAAGGAAAGGTTTGTTGAGGCGCAAACAAATAAAGTTATGCACTTTGGAACACCACAACATAAAGGGTTGAGTCGGCGCATTGGAGTTTGAAAAGGATATTACAAGATAGTATTGGTAATATATCCAGTGTTTGGGAAACCATCAATAGCATGATTATATTACAACACAATGAGATAATAGCATCATTTTGAAAAAAGCATCATTCAAAAGGTGCATCGATATAGTAACAGATTATACGTCAATTTGTGTGGTGTTGTGTCCAAAAATGCAATAGATCATATTGCGGCAGAGTATGATCGCATGAAGTATGTAGGTATTGATCAGACTGAATGTCGTTGCACAATTAGGACAACACATGGTCTACCTTGTGCATGTGAAATAGCTAGGTATAGTATGATCCCACGTTCCATTCCATTAGACGTCATTCATGTTTGGTGGAGTAAATTAACTTTCCATGTTGATGCATCGAGTAAATCTTCAGAGTTATCTATGAAACATGAAATAGATATGATAGTGAAAAAGTTTGAAGAACTTGATATACCTGGAAAAATTTCACTTAAAGGGAAATTACGAGAGATCGCGTATCCCTCGACTACGTCGATGTGTCCACCTGTTGCCAAGGTTAAAACAAAAGGTGCACCAAAAAAAGGCAAAATTAAGGTATCAAAAAGAGATAAATGAACCAAGCGTGATCCATCTTGGTGGGAGTATGTGGATGCAAGTGTTCGATTGAGTGGCACAAATGCATGTAGCACTATAACAAACAATAAAGTACAAAAGCTTGCACCTCGACCATCAGTCCAAAAGCTCACACCTAGACCATTAGTTAGCAAAGTTCAACAACCAAGAGTTCTCCTCTTCAAAGATTGGTTGCCAGATGAAATTCATAAATTCATAGATGGCATTATTGACGTTGGTGATTATGGTAATTATGGATATCGTGCAGTTGCAGCTTTACTTGGAATGGGTGAGAACTGTTGGGCATTTATCCGTCAACAGTGCGTGGTAGAGCTTCAAGAGTTCATGTCTCATTACGAGATAATATTTGCTGGAGAAAATTATGTTCGACAACTTATACACAATGTGTAGGTTGAGCAAGTTACAACTATGAATAATTGGATGACACTTCCAGAAATGGGATATGTGATTGCTCCGAAGTTTAACTTGGTTGTCGTCGCATTATCACTTAACCAATCGCAAACATTTTTTACACTTCAAAATCCACCAACAACATCTATGTCAGATCATCGTATGATTGTTATTGCATTTGTTAAGAACTGTTATTTCGTACAAGTATTAATTGTCATATTAAATTGTTATTGATTATTGATTTTATAATTGTTATTGATAATTGTTATAATTATTAATGATTTATAATTGATAATTGATTTATAATTGTTATTGATTTTAACAGGTTTACTTAACGTCAAATTCTCCTATACCACCAGTAAGTAATTTGTGGAAAAAATATTGCAATGAAGTAGCACGACAATGGAAATTTATTTACAATGGTCGCATGCAACATTGGTTGCAGATATTTCCAAAAACTATAAACGAAGTTATTGTAAATTGAATTGTTGACATTTAATATTGTATGAATTCAAATATAATGAAGTTATTTAATATTATTGATATTTAATACTGTCGAAATCCAAAATAGATATCCAAAATAAATGTCCAAACTATATATCCAAAATGATATTCAAAATACATATCCAAAATATATATCCAAAATGATATCCAAAATACATATCCAAAATAGATATCTAAAATACAAATCCAAATCCTAAGTCCCTCTATGTCTTCTATGATATGGTACTATGTTGGTCCCATATCTACCACCACCTAGCTGAGATCGCAACACCAAAATTAAGTCATTCACGAGTGCGATGCCATCAGATAATACCAATTATCGACCAAGAAGCTCATCTGCAATTTGTATTGCTCGACTCTACATTAAAAAATACATTAATTAATTAATTAATTTAGTTAAACAAATTACATGACTAATTAATTTAATTATGTCATAAATTAAATTTAAATGAATTTTCTGTTGTTTAAGCTGGAGCATGATCATCATCGGCAGGTTCTGCAACCGAAGGAGCTACATAAACTGGTTCTCTATGAATGATATATGGATGAGAAATCCGACGAAACCAGTCCATGTACTCATTCGCGTAGTGTGCAAGTCTCTATACAACTACCCCAACGTCAACTACATGCACAACGTATTGCATAAACATGATGTCTATTTCCTCTAGTGTGGTCGTCTGACCTACTATCTCCAAAGGTTAACCAGGGATGGTTTGGACATGTCCATATTGACGCAATACCCTATCTAGGAAGTGAGCATACATCTTGGGACCCCAACGTATCCACCCTCTGAATAATGAACAACTTCAAATGATTGCTTCGGTCTATGGTCTCGGTAGTGTGTCCATCATATGTCATCAACATCAATCTCGTCGAGTGTTTTCCTAAATGGAAGAACCAAAAACGTATCGTATTCTGGCTTCCATATAAGTGCTCTAGGATTGTCCTCAACATAAATCTGAGATAATCTACAATAATTTGCACATAATGATGGAAAATTCTCATACACCCACGCCTGCACATATATAATAAGATATCCATAAATTAGTAAAGCAAGCAACCCAAAATAAAATCCAGGAAATCAGGAAAAAAAATGAGACCAAGAAAGAAAGCGCAAATACCTGTAATAGTATCAGATACCATTCCAGTCTGATGCATGCTCGCTTCTCGAAGATTTTCGTATAGGAAAGCAAGCGCAGTAGCACCCCATGCATATCCCCCGCATGAGTTGAGGTCTCTGAAGCATTCAAGGTAGACAACGCTCACTACGAAGGCACTCTTGTCGCTGAACAAGGTGCAACCGATCAAAAATAAAAGAAATACCCTCGCAGCCATCTGCCAATGTTGATCACCACATCGTTGATGGTATACGTCAAACAACCAACTATACCAAACAGTGGTTGTCCCCGTCAAGTTAAACTCATCATATGCAGCAGCCAAACTAACCCCAAGAAGCTCTCCCATTAATTCTGTAGCATCATCCTTATTAAATATATTAACGCTGAAGAATGCACCAGTGATGGGTATATGCAGCAGTGAGGAGACATCATCCAAAGTAATGGTCATCTCCCCAATTGGAAGATGAAAGCTATTGATGTCGCGATGCCATCTCTCGACAAAGATAGAAATTATACCTTTGTCGATCATCTCGTAGCTACATTTTAGCAACGTATATAACCCGAAGCTTTTAACAAGTTCCTCAACCTCTTCATTTTCAATAACAACTTCTTTTAGTTTTTTACCGTTGCTAAAAACCCTTAACTCTTCGCAATCCTGAAATAAATTAACCGAATAAATATAAGTTAAAACACATTAAGCAACTATTAAAAATTTAATTTGATTCAGAAATTTACCACGCCGTCCCATAGTCGCGTTGCAACATGATCCCCATATGTCCTTAGGACAGATATGTCAATCGGACCACCAGGATATCTGTCATATGCTTCATCCTATTGGGACTCTTCCGCTTGGACCTCTTTAGGTTGGGCCTCTTCTGGTTGCGCCTCTTCTGCTTGTTGCTTCCGTAATCTTTGCTATTCACACTGTTCACGCTGAGCACAGTGTGCCCGTGAATAAGCCGTTGGTCTAACACGATGACTGTCATCATTCAAAATTCTCTCGTCGAGTATAACACGATCCGGTCATTTTTGCATAACTAAATCATAATCATTATCAAAACAACATAACAACATAACATTTATGCAAGTTCAGAAACCTAACATAAACTAACCCCTACGTGATCTGAGTTCATGTACGTGATATGAGTTCACGTACGTGATATGAGTTCACGCACGTGAACTCCCTAAACCTACATGATTTGAGTTCACGTACGTGAACTCCTTAAACCTACATGATTTTAGATCATGGACGTCAACTACCAAATCCTATGTAATCTAATTTCACGTACGTGAACTCCAAAACTAAACCCTACGTCAACTGAGTTCACGTACGTGAACTCAGTGTCATCAAACCCACCAAACACGAACACCAAGGAATAAACATTCAAAAACAACCATTGATAAAAATTCAAAAACAACAACACCATTGATAAACATTCAAAAATAGAAAACACGAACACCATTGATAAATATTCAACACCATTGTTAAGAATTTGCTTAATTGATTGAAGATGATTGAAGTGATGAAGGTGTTGAAAATGATGAAGGTGTTGAAGATGATGTAGGTGTTGAAGATGATGAAGGTGTTGAAAATGATTCAAGAATATTGAAGATGATTGAATGTTAGGTTAATGAAGATGAAGATGATGAAGATAAAAATGATGGAGTTATTGAATAAAGAGAGAAGAGTATTTTGGATATTTTGAATTAAAAAAATAAAAATAAAATTGAAGTGCAAGGGGAAGGAAAATCACGGGTGTTGGAAGGAAAAGTGTTTTCTTATTTGTAAAATTAAACATTCTTTATCTTTATTTTTCCCAAACTCCCATCCATCTCATCTTGCTTCACTCCTTTTTCCTCTCTTTGACACCCTCGTTCTCTCCCTAACCCTCACGGCGGCAGCCTTGCAGGCGCCGTCTTTGAGCCTCTTCCTCCTTTCCATGCATCGCCGACTTCCACGCTCATCCATCCCTCTTATTTTCCCTCACTCAGAATATAACCCTCTCTTCTCACTACACAAAATTTTGAAGATTGTGACACACAACTTGTGACGGTTTCAAATCCCCCATTTATATTAAATACTCCAAATTTCTCAAATCCCTCATTTCTCTCAATCCCAAATTTCTCAAATCCCTCTTTGATTGTGCTCAAACCCATGGTATGCTTCTTGTTTCATAAACCTCTTCTTTCGATTTTACAATTGATCTGCGATTCCGCATGTTGTTGCTCATCTTAATCATTGACTTAATCGATTTTTCTAGGATTCTTGTTTTTTGCTCGCGTCCTATATGTCAATGATGGTACGAGACATGCTGCTGGTTCATTTTCTACTAATTTCCTTTGGTTTGTTTTACTGTTTATGCTAAGAAAAGATTTGAGCATTTAAGTTGTCTCAGATTCTACGTTGTACTAAAATATTACAAGGTTAGTTGTAATTATTTTTCCCTGAGTTCAGATTTAACAAAATTTATTCACAAGCTTATTGGTAGTTTCTAGATCTTTGATTTGAGTCTCAAACACTTGTTGTTACGTTCAGATATTTCTTGGTGTTCTTATATTTGTTTTTCAGTCCTTGCTATGGAGTAAAAAATTTCAATTGACCTTGGTTTATTATAATGCATTTGATTATTGATGAGAATCTGAAAGGATTTGTTATGTTATTTTTTAAGGGAAAGTGGATGCCAAACTCATTATGTAACTTGTGGAGCTGGTACTGGAATTTTTCTATTGATTAGGGTATTGCATTCTTTCCTAAACTTCCATATCCTATCACTAACCTGTCTTGCTCTTTTTCAGTATTTTTGTAATCTTGTCCTCTGGATTTCATTTTTGAGCCATCTTTCCCCCTCTTCTTTATTCCTGAGATCTGCACGTCAGGCCCCTTGGCCTTCTTATTTTGATACTTTTGGCAAGGAGGTCTGTTTCCTTATGACAGCTTTATTTATCCTTGTTAAGATTAATTCTATCTTTCGTTGTTTTCTTTTATTAAGAAGTTGTTAGGACTGTAGAAGTTATCGAATTAGTTAGATTGTTATCTCACCAGGAAAATACATTAAGTGGTTATAATGGCTAATCAAGGGCATTGGTTAAATAGTTAGAAGGATGCATAAAGAAGATTCGTTCTGAATTATTAGCTTTGGTAATTGAGCAGTAGCTGTGTTATACTTATATGTTCTGATCATTTCTGAATTATTTTCCTTTTTTTTTTTTTTTTTTTTTTTTTTTTTTTTATCTTTGATATGATATAGTTTCCTAAAATAGTGTTCATACATCTATAATCGCTCTCAATCCCCAACTTTCAGGGATTTCAGAATTATGTTCATGGTGTATATAGATACATTTGTTTGGCTTTGTTTATGGCTTTCTTTTGAAGTGTTAGGTTGAGTTAGCTTGTTTTGACCTTAACTCATGAATGGCCAACCTGGAAGAGTTAGGTTGGCTAACTTTGACTCATTATTATGTTAATAGGTTCCCCGAGTGAGCCGAGTTGACTCACTTTTATATCTTCAAATATTATGTGTCTATGTTGTTAATCACACCACTTTTGTGGAGAACCGTGGTGCAGTGGAAGACCTTGCTTGCAATGCTGAATGCAGATGTGCAGCAGAAATTAGGTGTGGCATTTACAGCTTCATTTCACACTTGTCTTATCTCTCAAACCAGTTCACTCTGGCCACGTCTTGGTGTTTCCGGGCCATGAAGTTGAAGTTACTGGCCACTACCCAACATAGTTATGTGTGTATTCTTATTGGTTAAAAGTTTTTACTATTTGTGACATGCTAGTATTTTACCTAGATTATTGGTATAAACAGCGTAGTTGTTAAATATCGCAGTTGCAGCTCTTGTTTGATCCAGCAAGTGATTCATATAATGTGATGAAATGCAAATTGCGTTGAATCCTGAATCAATGTGCTAAGTAGTGTTGTCAATATGATTTTTATGCTTCCATGTTTTGATAATTTTGTCTTGTTTTTCTTTCATAATTCACATCAAAGATATTGAAAAGCCAAATAAGCGTTAATTGTTGAATGAAAAGAATCTATAGTGCTAATACACCCTATTTAATTGTTCCATTGCTCCGTATTCGTGATGCATTATGAGGGTTGTGTTACATATGATATGTTTATAGCTTTTGTGTGTTGCTGGTTGTTGTTGCCTCAGTAAGTATTCTTGGAGTGGAGAAGGGCTCTGCAAGTTCTGATAATAAAATCTGAGTCCAGAGTAACTATGTAGCTCCTCTACTTCTGTACTTTGGTGCTGGATCTAGCACCACCATTCTTGTTTTTAGTTGACTTAAGCTACATGTTCTGTTGACTACTAAATGTTTACCTTAGCGTTGGTGAGCCTAACTTAGCATTGGATGTCAATTAGCCGACACTATGTCAATTAGCCGATGCTAGCATTTAGCTTCCAGTGATTTAGCTTTGGAGCTTTGGCCCGACACTGATGCTAAATTAGCGGTAGCATCGATTTTTTGCTCTTTAGTCCAGGTTTTTGGCCGATGCTAAATCACATCAATATTAATCATCACATATTCACACATCAATCATACATCAATCGCACATATAAAACCCTTATGTGCAAATTAAACATTTGGAATGATCCCTTACCTTAGTTATAGCTTTTTCGACAATTATTGCTACCACAATCAAACACAGCAAAAACTCTCGCTTGTGTCGACGACACCTTCAATCAAATAATGTTTGACTTAGTCAAATTAATCCTTTAAACTTTAACTACCATACAAACTCTTTCTTACTTCTAACCCCCTTAGAGTATATTTTATTAAAAGAGTTTACAATTAGTAAGGACTAATAGTATTATTAACCACAACTCACTTTCAACATATAAAACATATTTTTAGACATTAACATCCTTTAATTTTTCAATGAATTCACTAACAATTAATTAAAATGTGTTAAATTATTTTTCTCAAATTTTTTCACACAACCACAAATTTTTCTCAAATTTGTCATAACTCGCTTTTTTTTTCTCTCAAATAACTACAAGTTTGATCCACTACATTTTTTAAAGACTAAAAGTTCAATCAAAGTATTTACCTCATAACAACATAATCACACAAAACAAATATCCATGAATATTTTTTCTAGTCTCAAAGTTCTAACTATTTGAAATATTTTTATCCTTTTCAAAAAATATATTTTTCAACAAAGTTTGTATTTTAATTCATGAAACTTGAAATCTTAAAAAAAAA
>JBBPBR010000003.1:41161239-41184089 GCA_037974775.1 Cicer pinnatifidum
ATATATATATATATATATATATATATATATTTATATTTATATATATTAATCCATTGCAACTTCAATAAGAGAGCGTAAATGTGATGTGTAAATTCTACTATACATTTATGATCAAACTCCCTCATTCTCTAACTATAAACTAAACTAACAATATATGTCATCAAGATCAATGCTCTCGTAATTTCCACAACATCACTTTTTTAGGATGATCAACAACCATAGCAACATCCAACTATAATCTTATTGTGACAAAAAATATAAAAAAATAGAATAATTTTGAGTTCACAAAAAATATACAATGTGAAATTCACCTAATAAAAAATTATATATTTCTCAGTTTTAGTACATAATAACATCATTCTTCCATGTTTTCTATTAGATCACTTTGAGAGTAACTTGACTTAGAATTAAATATTTGAACATTAATAAATAAATTAGAATTAAATATATATGTGATTTATATATGAAAATCATAACTAATGAAAATAACGTACCATTTATAGAATTGTACTTGAATTCATAACAACAATCTCCTTCATGAATCACAAAATATAATATACGCAATCTATGTTGTTATCTTGGCGATGTCACTATAAATTAAAACATGTACGCCGATATAGTTATGCATTGATTGAATATGATATTTTAAAGGTATATAAGTTCTATAATGAAAATTTAAAAAGTATTTATTAATTCAATTTTATTTTGGAACCCATGTGATTTTGTTTGACTTAAGCTTCGACACTGTGCCACCCCTTTAAGGGCGTAAAACTTGTAAAGCACTAACAAATACATATGATTATTTTGCAATGACCACACACATTATTTATTTATATATATAAGAAATAAATGAATCAACATAAATACAAGGTAGTGAACAAGGCACCTATGCTCATATTAACTAGAGGTAAAAACAACATAAAACCACAATAAATACAAAATCAAATAATCTCAACAAATAAAAGAAAACAAAGACTAAAATGTTAGAGCAACAACGTTTGCATATATCATGGTTCTTTAACTTTAATTAAATGGTTTAAAACTAAGGCACTTAATTTCGTTTCACATATACCAACTGGAACATGACTATGTGGATTCCATATGGATATAGGATTCCAAATTAATGAGTAAGAAAGACTAACATAAATAACGACACAAATCAAGGTCTTTTTACAATAAAATAACAAAACCAAAAACAAACAGCTAAATGTAAACACTATGTATCTATATTTTTGTTTCAAATAACAAATATAAAATATTTTTAATCAAACAAAAACAACAAGCTAAATGTTAACCGCATGTTTCTATATTTTTGTTTCAAATAACAAATCTACAGTATTTTATTATACCTTAAAGAACTATTAAAATGATGGTAGAGACATAAAACAAGAGGTATGTAGACTAGATAAGGTGCAACCCAAAAGGCATAGTTTGGTTTAAAGGACTAGAATTTTAGCTCTGACATAGAACAAACCCAAAGGTCATTTTGGTCTTTACTAGGTTTATTCTAGTACATTTTGTTTATAAATCAATGTAGTTCATCCAATAAGTGCAAAAGTCTTAATGGATTAATGCTTTAGGTCATTTTGGTCCTTACTAGGTTTATTCTATTACATATTACAGAAGTGTTGAGCGCTACATATTACAACACTTTTTTATTTATTTATTTTAAATAGCGCTGTTGTATCTTTTAATAACACAAGATACTATAATGCTTAAAAGCATTATAAACAACTTAAAAAAGTTGTAAAAGATTATTTTTGACGTAGTGTGATTTATAACCAAAATGGACTAGAATAAACCTAATAAAGACCACAATGACCAAAAATATTAATCCATTGAGAATTTTGCACTTGTTGGACGGACTACATTTCTTTAGAACATAAATGGACTAGAATAACCCTAGTAAATCTCAAATTGACTAAGAATCTTAATTTGTTGAGACTTTTGCACTTATACGACGAACTACATTAATTTAGAACCAAAATAGACTTGAGTAAACCTTTTAGAGACCAAAATGACATAAAATATTAATCTATTGAGACATTTGCACTTATTAAATGAACTACATTGATTAAGAACCATTATGGACTAGAATAAACCTAGTAAGGACCAAAATGACCTAAAGCATTAATCCATTAAGACTTTTGCACTTATTGGACGAACTACATTGATTTATAAACAAAATGTACTAGAATAAACCTAGTAAAGACCAAAATGACCTAAACTATTATTCCATTGAGACATTTTCACTTTTTAAAAGAATAACATTGCTTTAGAAACAAAATGGACTAGAAAAAACCTAGTAAATACCAAAATGACCCAATATTTTAATCCATTGAGACTTTCGATCTCTAATTCTTTCATCTGCATCCCATGTCAAGTGTTTTGAATCTTCTTCACTGCGATATAAGAGTCTAAATCTTGGTTTAAGACCCATAGTTTTAAATTCTAATTTATGTTCTTTAGTGTATTTTGGTGTTGAACTCTGAGGCTTTTTAGCCAAGTTATTGATATGTTGTGAGTTTAATGCCCAAAAATATCTTTTTATGTCCCGATTAAAATTATTTGTCGATAAATAAATTAGATTAAGTACGGTGAATCTTTTGTCGAAAAATAATTTATTTATGTTACGAAGAATTTAATACCGGGCAGGTTGGTTAAAAATATCTCGGGTTGCTGAAAATTGAATCTGTCAATTGAGTTGCGACGAGAGTAGATATTTTTAACAAAAACTGATTTGAGAAGTGATGGGAGGTGATATGGAAATTTGTGGGTGAAATGGTAATTTTGATAAATATCTAGTTATTTTTTGATATTATATATATATATATATATATATATATATATATATATATATATATATATATATATATGGAAAAGAAACGGAGAAAGAAAAGGAAATAGAAAGGAAGGAAGAAGGAAGAAAGGAAAACTGAAAGAAAACCATTTCCTCCCAGCCTTCGCGTGAAACTTCTTCTTCTTCCCCCTTCACTGTTTCGAAAACCAAAACCACTCAAATACAAATCTTCACTTTTCTTCTAGATCTAAGCTTCATTTCGTGAAGAGATAGAAGGGAAAGTTACTCACCTCCATGCTACGGTACTAGTGAACTAACTTTGGAAGCGGCGTCGTGAGCGGAGATTTTAAAGGAATTAATTACGATACTGTAACCGTGTGTTAGAGCTATCGTTAAGGTAAGGGATCCTTCCAAACGTTTAGTTTGCAATTAGGGACTTATTTGTGGTTGTGTGGAAAATAAATTTGTTGTGTTTGAAGTGTAGATTTGGGGAAAATGAATTTAATGCTTTTATGGGTGAAAGTAGCCCTACTTGAGGGGGGGAGGTCATATACCCAAGACGTCAACGAGTCTCGATCAGGGAAGTCTAACGACGTTTCCGTCAATAAGGTAACAGTCGGTGGGATGAACTCATGTATCATATGAGGACAATGCCCAATTTCCACTATAATGTAAAGGGTCACCAATCGAAATTAATAAATAACATTTAACACTTACGTCATAAAGACAAGCAATAACACTTAGCAATTACGGCATGATAACAAATAATAACAGAGCTGTATATACAATTATCATATTATAACAAACATGACTCGCGTGCCAATGACCCTAATGCAATGTTTATATGCCAATGCACATGATTCCGGAATTTCCAAAATCCTCATCACGGGGCGTAAATCATAAATGTACCGCCTATCACAGGCTAGTACTAATTACTGTGTTGCCACCCATCACAAATCAACATGATTTACTAGATTGTTGTATATCATAGACCTACACGACAGGTAAATCCTCGTAAGGCTAAGATGGGCCAATCAACACATGGAACTATCCCGTGGTCCATCACGGTCACCACTTTACCTCGTGGCCCATCACGGTCACCACTAACACTGTTGTCCATCACGTTCACCACTAACACTGTGGCCCATCACAGTCACCACTAGCTATGAAATGCATGGGCATACTCTGACTCTTTTCACAACAATCATCATGTAAATTCAACTATTAAAAGACTCCCATGTTAATACTCATTCAACACTAATAGTTTTTCATACTTATTGCAGAGTACACTCAAGACATATTTTTCTCAATAAAATTCATAACATATAACAACACGTATTTTGACTCAAGAATATATATATATATATATATATATATATATATATATATATATATATATATATATATATATATATATATATATATATATATTCACGTAAAAATTTATTATCACACACTTAGACATCAATCACACATAAAGGGTCCCGATATGCAAACTAAAAATTTGGAAGGAGCCCTTACCTTAGTTATAGCTTTTCCAACGATTATCACTACCACAATGAAACAAAACGAAAATCTCGTTCGTGTCGAAACCTTTAATCAAATAGTGTTTGACATAGTCAAATTAATCCATGAAACTTTAACTACCTTACAAATCATTTCTTACTCCTAACCCCCTTAGAGTATATTTTACTAAAAGAGTTTACAATAATTAAGGACTAATAGTATTATTAACCACAACACACTTTGAACATATAAAATATATTTTTAGAAATTAACATCCTTTAATTTTTCAGTGAATTCACTAACAACTTTTTGAAACGTTTTAAATTATTTTTCTCAAAATTTTTCAGACAACCACAAATTTTTCTCAAATTTGACATAACTCACTTTTTTTTGTTCCAAATAACTACATAACCACACAAAAGATATCAATAAATATTTTTTTTCTAATTTCAAGGTTATAACTCTTTGAAGTAGTTTCATTCCTTTCAAAATATATTAAATATTTTATTTTTTTTTAATCACCACAACAACATTAATATATCAGAGTTCTCCCCACCGCTAACTCGGTGCCAATGGTCTTGATTCTTTTTCGAGACTTAAGGAGCTAACTACATAAACACAAATATTTATAACAATTTGTTCACAAATAAAATTTATCCAACCACAATAGAATTCCCAAAATTATATCCTTTTCACACACCAAACTTTTAAAACCAAATAATTTACAATATTTAGTTAAAACTAAATAAAACGAATATTTTCCAAATCAAATATACACGCACTTGATTATTAATGCACAAAAAATTTAAGTTAATAAAATACTCTAAACTTTTTTCTTTTAAAACTTAGTCCAAGAGTAATTAAAAGACTAACATTTTTAACACTAAACATTTTAATTTCAATCTAACTTTTTTGCTCAAACTCTTTAACTTAGTTAAAATTTGAACTTTTCCACAACTTTAACAACTCTTATTTTTTTTTTTAAAAAAAATTTCAACTTTAGTTCAAACTCATTTATTTGAAAATAACTCATGACGTAACTCAAACAAATCAAAAATCCATTTTTTTTAACCATTACTAACAAAATCATCAACAAATACAACAACACAACAATAAGGATTTGTTAAGAAATAAAAAATTTCACTCATATCTCCCCGCCATATAAAGTTTACGAATTTAGGAAAAAGGAGAAAGTAAGTGTCTCACCTTAAATAAATTAGCTCACAAGTACTGTAGTGTTGAGATGAGCAATTTTTCCTCCTGACACTTCTTGAATGGTAGCTTAGATCTAGAAGAAAAATGGAGGTTTATGTTTTGTGTTTCTAAAACCACCAACACTGTGTTTTCTTTTTCTTGAAAAGAGAGGAAGAAGAAAGGAAGGGAGGAAGCGAGCTGCAAGGGGAATGTTTTCCTCTGCTGGTCTCATATATATATATATATATATAGATATATATATAACCAATCAAACAAATATTTAAAAATTTAGATATATTATAAAATCATCATTATACTCATCACATCACTCACTTCTCAAATTATTTTAATAAAAATATCTACTCTCGCCTCAACTCAATTGACAGATGGATTTTCAGCAACAAGTGACATTTTTTTAAAAAATTATTCGGTATTAAATTCTTCGTAACATAATTAAATTATTCTTCGACAAATAATTTTTATCGGGTCTCAAAATATATATATACATATATATATATATATATATAAATATATACATATATTAAACATATTACAAACTCTAACAAAATATATTTTTGACGCTTAATTCATAAAATAAATTAAAATTGGACTAAATGCCTAAGTAATTTAACACAAAATACCCTAAAAATTGGATAAAATAGAATTTAAAAATTAAGGGTCTTACATAAACCATTTAACCCATTTTACTCCTTTCTTTTATTTGTTTTTTTTTTAATCAACAATTACCAAAACTAATATTTTTAACACCTTTTTTTAACACAATTTAATTACTAAAAAGTTAATCAAAGTAATTATTCTTTTATAATACTTTAATAAACAAAACTCTCATATTCAAAATAATAACTACAATTATTACTATAATATTTTACAAAATAGTCACATAAAACTACAATCGTCTTTATAGAATAGTCAAAACGAAAGAATAAATAAATATAACATAAAAAAGGAAATCAATGTAAATATTACTAAAATCACAAGATAATTATTTATAAAATAGATAACTAAAAATGTAAAATAGTTAGAAATAATTAAGATATAACTATGTACACACTTAACATTAGTCAAACGCACATGAAAATATCACATTAATTACTCACGCCCATATATACAACAATTCACATAAAATCTTATTCTTTGAAATGTTACACTAAAGAAGAAGATGATCCTGGTCTGAAGTAGCTCTAAGCTCCTCTTATAGACGGTTTCCCTGCTTCACTAATTTGAGTTGATTCGCCACGATGAAAAAATAGATTTCACATGCAAGGTTGACGGGCAACATTCGGGGATTTTAGTGAACTTTTAGTATTTGGAGGATTTGGAAGGGAAGGAAGAATTGAGGATTTAGAAAAGAAGGTGAATAGTAACCGGTATTGGTTTTTCTAGAATATTTTGAGAATGTGACTGAAAAATGAAAGAAAATGAACGTGAAAGATGGGTTAGAACACATGAAAATGAACACTTGTTAATGCTACTACTTCCTATTCCACCATTGCTCCTAATTTAATATTACTAAAAACAC
Source organism: Cicer pinnatifidum (assembly GCA_037974775.1). NCBI lineage: Eukaryota > Viridiplantae > Streptophyta > Magnoliopsida > Fabales > Fabaceae > Cicer > Cicer pinnatifidum. The sequence goes on from JBBPBR010000003.1 coordinate 41,168,280, forward strand.
AATATTAACAATTAACAAAATTCTTGAAATTCTAATACTTAAATCTTTTAGATAATCCTAAGGTAGTGAAAGAGTTGTTATATTCTCCCCCCATTAAAAAATTTGGCCCTAAAAATTTGAGAACTTGCCTATTAAAAAGGAAAAGATACTCTCTCTATATATCAGCCTCTATCTTCTAAGTTGCTTCCTCTGAATTTGATCTTCCCCAAACAACCTACACTAAGGGAAAAACTTTGTTCCTCAATTCATTGATGCTCATATCGAAGGTGAGAGGAGTAGGTGAGAATTTGCCTATTGTTATAAATAATAGAGGGGATGTAGTAGAGTTTGCACGTGTTGCAGTTTTAAGATGTGAGCAACACATAAAAACAAAGTATAGGTGAAAGTGAAAGTAAAGGAGGATGGTGGTACAAAATGGAAGATTGAGAAGGTACTTTTAAGGGAGGCGATGATGAAAATGTTGAAAATACGCGCGAATCAAGAAAAAAGGGGCAAAGAAAATTAGGGAAAGGAAAAATGAATAAAAAAAAAATGCTAGTACAACAAATCAATCAAAAATATGAAACGACATTTTATAGAAATACTTATGTGCACTGGAACAACAAAAGAAGACCAATCAATTCATAAGAACACTGGACTTCACGCTAGGTATAAGAAGTTTCATGCGAATGCATTCTTCAACATAAAGTTGGGCGAATGAGATAACTTATACAAGGACACGCAAAGTTAAGGGTGACAAGACTGATGTGTCATCATGTAGATGTGTGAGTGACATCCCTATCAATCCTCATGAGAACAAGAGTAACGACACTACATCCTCTTAGTAATCAGGAACCTAAAAATTGTTTCCACTCCTCTCCCTTCTGAGCTCATTTTGACAACAAGTTCAACATTCAGTATAGTATAACTTCAACAAGTTCAACATGCAGTAGTCTAAGTATGTAGCAGTATAAGTTCAACATGCATTTTAATGACAACAAAAAATTAATAAATACAATACCTGAATAGTGAGAAGAAATACGTAGGATTCGTAGGAGAAGGAACACCGAGAATGTGCATAAATACGAACGGTTCTTAGGACATAGTATGGTTTGCAGAAATACGTAATGAGGGTTATGTATTTCAATGAGAAGAGATGATTTGTAGGGATAATAACACAGATGGAGATGGTTATCGATGGAGATGATAGTGGCAATATGGTTCGTAGGGATAATAACACAGATGATAGGGTTCAAAATCAGAAGAACAATGAAGAGGAGGAGGACACTAAAGCGTAGTGAAGTTTACGTAATGAAGAGGAAACTGAAGCGGTTTTTAGTTATATATTAAACCCTATTACAACGCAATTTTGAAAGAGCGCTATAAAAGACTTCCTTATTTTATTTTTTAAAAGCCTATTACAACACTTTTTTAGAAGTCTTTTACAGCGCTTGTTCACAAGCGCTTTAAAATACCTCTTTGTTTTCTTATGTAACAGGGCTGTATTTTTAAAGGTCTTTTAAAACGCTTGTTGGAAAAGTGCTGTAAAAGACCTCCTTATTTTATTTTTAGAAGTCTTTTATAGCGCTTTTGCAACAAACACTTTAAAAGACCTCTTTATTTTATTATGTAATAGGGATGTACTTTTAAAAGCCTTATACAACGCTTATTGCCAAAGTTCTGTAAAAGACCTCCTTATTTTATTTTAAAAGCCTTTTACAGCGCTTTGGCAACAAGCGCTTTAAAAGACCCTTTTAACTTGGTATAAAACAAAGCTCTGTGATATCCTTATTTTTTTTTAAAGGCTTTTATAGTGCTTATGGATAAAAGCGCTGTAAAGTTACAAGTTTATATTCTGTTAAGTTCAAGTAAAATACCTATATTTGGATTTTTTTCCAAATAATTTGTTAAATACCTATATATATATATATATATCAATGCTAAATTACATGATCAGCTCATATTGGGATGATCAGTTCAAGATAAATTCCCAGTACTCAAACAAAGCTATTTCAAGTTCAATATAAGCTGAAAATCAGTTATGGCATGTCAAATGTACACTTCAATTACATGAACTTAGTATGAAATACAGTTCAAGCTAAATACTAAAATGCTCAATTCTGGCTGATCAAATAATTAAATCACATGAACTCAGTTCAGATTACATGACTTATATAAAACAATTAAACACATTAAGATGCCCTTCTTCTTTTCCTGGTGGGATTCACATTTGTTTGTCCATTAACGATACGAAACGATGGATTAATCCAAATTCCCTCATCATGATCATCTCTAAGATATAAACCATAATCAATTGAATCAATTTCATGTGGCTGTGATGTTGCAAATAAAAGATCATTACCAACATCTTCATCATTATTGTTATAATCACTTATTTTATTGGTCGATAGGACAACGAACCATTTATCATCAGCAGGATCAGTGACATAAAACACTTGTTGAGCTTGCAACGCTAAAATAAAAGGCTCATCTTTGTATCCCACCCTATTAAAATTGATAAGCAAGAACCCTGACTCATAATCTGAAAACCATTATTATTATCGACACACTTGCAACCAAATATGGGAACACGAAACATTGTGTAGCCTAACTCCCATATGCGATCGATAACCCTAAAATATGACAGATTTGCATATATTAGGTTTTTGTCTTTTGCACTTGAGACATGCATCGCTTCAGCTACAAGAGTGGCTCCACTATTTTGCACAGTGATTTGATCAACTTGTTCTTTGGTATAAAATGTGTAGCCGTTAATTACATAATCAGTGTAAGAAAAGACATGTAAACTCGAACCATTTGCTAGCCACCTCAATCTCTGTGAAATTGATAAGGGGTCTATATTAAACTTTGACTTTATGTGATTATTTAACCATGTTATAAAACTTCGATTGTGCTCTCGAGTTATCCAATTTTGATTCCTTTTCATGTTCAAACTAGATAACTGATTCATGTGTATTGTAACATACGGTTGAACCTCATCATCATTGTGCAGAACATATAATTGTGCCTGCTCCTATTCTGTCCTGATATAGTCATTAGTCTCTTTCCAATTATCCCTTCTCCTGATATTCTTCCCGAATGACGAGACATGAGAAGCCTTATGGATTCAACATTGGACAAATATTCAGTACAAAATTTAGCAGCTTCTTCGACAATGTATTGTTCAGCAATACAACCTTTTGGTCGACTTCTACTTTTCACGTACCCTTTTAATATTTTCATATATCGTTCTACCGGATACATCCATCTCATATAAGCTGGCCCACAAAGTTGTGTCGCCTTAACAAGATGAACAACAAGGTGAACCATTATATCAAAAAATGAGGGCCGAAAATACATTTCAAGCTCACACAAAGTAACAACATTTTCCCTCTGCAATGTCGGTAATTTCTGAGGATCGATAACTTTACTACAAATTTCTCTGAACAAGAAACATACTCTAGTTATGGCTCGTCGAACTTTTTCAGGTAAAATGGAACGTATACCTATTGGTAGCAAACGCACCATTAGTATATGACAATCATGGGTCTTCAAACCTTTCAACTTGAGGTCTTTCATACGAACTAAATTTTTAATGTTTGAAGAGTATCTTTCTAGAACTTTAACATCGTGTAGAAATTTACATAAAACAATTTTTTCCTTTCTAGATCGAGTATGAGCCGCTGGAGGTAGATATGTGCGATTTCCTTTCTTTACGGGACCCAATTCATTTCTTATTCCCATATCGACCAAGTCCAATCTTGCATTGATGCCATCTTTAGACTTTCCTGGAACATTGAGTAACGTACCAATAACACTATTGATCCGCTGTCGCACATGGGTCAAATACAATTGATAAAATGTAAATAGAGGTAATAACTCGAATCATTTCACAAGGACTTCTGATATAATAATAATAATAACTGAATTGAAAATTGAAATTAAAAAGGGTTTTTTTTATTTTTTATTTAACAGATGAGCAAAACGATTAATCCACTTATTCGAGTTTCAGACCTACCACAGATTCTATCAATGAGTTTAATTTCTAATTTATGATTCTATTCTTATTTGACTATAGAATTGATCAAACAAGCGTAATCAATCCTATGTGAATTTGGTTTCTTTGATTGGATTAAGCATCACAATCATCAAAATATTACAATTAACGATCAAGCGTCACAAAATTATAATTCAATTAATTTAGAAACCAAAACCAAATTCTATCAAATAAATTTAATCGATCCTATTGAAATTCAATTTAAGCAATCAAAATATCAATATAATCAAATAAAACAAGAATAGAATCATGAATAGAAATTGACAGTGTAACCTGAATCTCAAGGTGTTGATGAAACTCTGAACTCGTGGATTAATCTTATAAAATTAGTCTTCCATGAACAAAAGTTGTAGCTAAAATGTTTATCTTTCCAACACTTGCTCATATGTGTCAATCCGTTATCCAGAGCTCAAGTTATGACCTACACAGCGAGATAGAGTCAAAATGTAAATAATAAAATTAAAATACAAATAATAAAATTATAATTCAAATTCGACCCAAAGTTTAGAAACAAGCTAAAAATATTAATCTAAGCTATAAAGAGCTTTTAAAATACAAAACTAAAATCCTAAAAACATGTGCCCAAATGCTATGATCAAATTCCCCCACACTTAAACTTTTGCACTCCAAGCAAAACAATGCATGTGATTCCAAATATTCTTATGAATGCAAATGGTGAGAGAGAAAAATATTTCTAGCTTAAGGCAATTATGAATAGTTTTGTTATCACAACCAAGGAAAACAAGAGGACAAGTTAACTAAAATATGGAATATAAGTGGTAGAGTCCTCCCGGGATATAAAATTCTCTCAAAGTGTTTACACTCAACGTGTTTGGGCTACTGTTTACACTCAAAACACATCATGAAAGCTAGCACTACCATAGACTTGAAAAGCCTCTATAATCTATATTTGAAACACATGCCGATAATGATCAAAAGGTCTTTATTTAGGTTGTAATGTGGCCAAGGTAAGGGTGAGATAATCCTACGGAGACTACGATTGAAAATCAAAGAGGATAAAGGAGTACTGATGAAGAGAGAAAAACAGCATTAAGTAACTCAACAAAATATCATTAACTTTTATTTTCATACTCTCTTTGTTCATAACACAACCATTTTTCCTCATATATATATATAATTTTTTTTCTTTGTTTTGTTTTTTTTTTCTTTCTTTCTTTTTTTTTTTCATCACTCTCAAACAAGTTGAGCACCCCTAAATTTATTTAAGGAAAGACTCCTTTATCCCTCACGATTGAGGCAATTCATTGTTTTTCACTTTTAGGCTTGTAATGAGCTATATAACAAAAAATGGGGTAATTAGGCTCAAAGGGGATTAAACAAATGGATAATTGTAGGGTAGGCTTATTTGGCTGGTAGCTTAGTTAGAAATAAATGCCTAGATCATTTCAATATATGCATGCGGACAAGAGTCAAGTCAAAATTCTGGCGTAACTAGCAATCATGAGTGAGATAACACATAAGAAAAAAAAAAGATTGAAAAATGTATTCCATTCATAATAAGGCTCAAAAATCTCACATAGGTTAATGCCTTATCACAAATGATACATAATTTAGCATTTTAATCCAATTTTTTTTACGAAGAATGCAAAAATACTATCTAATCATGCCAATCCAAACAAACTCCCAACATTTACAACCATAAAATATGATGAAAAGCATGCAATGCAATGTCCATTTTTTATTTATTTTATTTTTATATTTTTATATTTTTATATTTTATTATTATTATTATTATTATTATTATTATTTATTATTTATTTTTTTATTTTTGGAATGATAAAAATTAAAATCATAACAAATAGAATCCTAGATAATACCCCAACACTTAAATTACACATTGTCCTCAATGAAAGTAACAAGTATAAAATAAGAGTAAGAAAAGGGAGCTCCCTGTTTAAACTTCAGTGTAGGTGGGCTTTTCCAAGGAGAGTTCTTCTATGGTAGAATCTTCAAGCACAAAGTTCTCATGAAATAGCTTGAGGCGTTGTCCATTTACTTTCAACATTTTTTCGTTGTTTTCACTTTTTATTTCCACTACACCATGAGGAAAAATGCTAGTAACAACAAAAGGCCAATCCACTTCGATCGAAGTTTCCCAGCCATAATTTTCAAACGGGAGTTGAATAATAAAACTTTTTGGCCAATGGAAAATTTCTTCCTAGAAATCATCTTATCATGAAAGTACTTAGTTTTCTCCTTATAGAAGTGAGAGTTCTTGTCAGCTTCAAGTCTAAGCTCTTCAAGTTGTTGTAATTGAAGCTTTCTCTCCAAATCTGCTTTCTCCATCTCAAGGTTACAACTCTTGACCGCCCAATAAGCACGGTGTTCTATTTCTACTGGGAGGTGGCATGCCTTACCAAACACAAGTCGATAAGGGGACATTCCTATTGGTGTTTTGTAGGCTATTCTATGAGCCCAAAGAGCTTCTTCAAGTCGGTGGCTCCAATCGTTCCTGTTTGGCTGCACCATCTTTTCTAAGATCTGTTTGATTTCCCTATTTGAGACCTCAGCTTGCCCATTATTCTGGGGATGATAAGGTGTAGAAACTCTATGCACAACCCCACACTTCTGGAGCAAAGCATCCATGGTGTGGTTGCAAAAATGAGTGCCTTGATCACTTATGATGGCTCGGGGTATTCCAAACCTGCAAAAAATATTTGATCTGATAAAACCTGCAACAACTTTAGAATCATTAGTCCTGGTGGGTATTGCTTTTACCCACTTCGAAACATAATCAACAACTAGTAAAATATAGACATAACCAAAAGATACAGGGAAAGGGCTCATAAAGTCAATGTCCCACACATCAAATACTTCACAGAAAAGCATAGGTTGTTGAGGCATCTCACTCCTATGAGTGATTGTTGTTCCTGCTATTTGGCACTGTTCACAAGTTTTGTAAGTCTCAAAAGCATCTTTAAACAAAGTGGGCAAAAGAAACCTGAGTCTAAGACTTTTCTCGTTGTCCGTTGAGGACCAAAATGTCCTCCAATTGTAGAGGCATGACAAAAATGAAGAATGGATTGAGCCTCATGGTGGGAAACACATCGCCTAATCACCTAGTCACTACATAATTTCCACAGATATGGATCATCCCACACATAGTATTCGGAATCACTGTTCAGTTTGTGTATTTATGTTCGGGATGCATCTACAGGAAAGACTCCAGCAACTAGATAATTAACTAAATCAGCAAACCAAGGAGTTACCTCATGCAACTGTAGCAGTTGCTCATCAGGGAAGTCATCTTGAATGGGGATGGGGTCCTCATCCATTTCTATTCTGCTCAAATGATCTGCCACCAAATTTTCAGCTCCACTCTTATCTTTTATCTCTAAATCAAATTCTTGGAGTAACAACATCCATCGGATCAATCTTGGTTTTACTTCTGGTTTCTTCAACAAGAACTTCAAAGTTGCATGGTCAGTAAAAAAACCTACCTTGGAACCTAACAAATATGATCTAAACTTATCAAGTGCAAAAACAATAGCTAAAATTTCTTTTTCAATGGCAGTATAATCAGCTTGTGCAGAATCTAAAGTTCTAGAAGCATAATAAATAACATGGGCAGCCTTACCAACCCTTTGTGCAAGGACTGCTCCTACGGCATAGTTAGATGCATCACACATAATTTCAAAAGGGAGGGTCCAATTGGGTGGCTGAATTATAAGAGTATAGGTTAGTGCTACCTTTAAGAAATGAAACGCCTTATTGCTTTTGTCATCAAAGCTGAAACTGACATCTTTTTGCAGCAAATTCGACAGCGGAAGAGATATCTTGATGAAATCCTTGATAAATCGCCTGTAAAAACCTGCATGGCCTAGAAAAGAACAAATCTCGCAGATGCAAGATGGATAAGACAAATTAGAAATCACATTAATTTTGGCAGGATCCACTTCAATCCCATTTTTAGAGATCACATGTCCCAAAACTATGCCTTGTTCAACCATAAAATGACTTTTTTCATAATTCAACACAAGGTTAGTTTCAATACATTTATGCAAAACTCTATCTAAATTGTTCAAGCATGCATCAAATGAGGAACCATACACAGTAAAATCATCCATGAAAACTTCAATACAATTTTCTATCAAGTCAGAGAAAATACTAGTCATGCAGCGTTGGAAAGTGCTAGGAGCATTGCATAGGCCAAAGGGCATCCTCCTGTAGGAAAATGTGCCAAAAGGACAAGTGAATGTAGTCTTTTCTTGGTCCTCTGGTGCAATATGGATCTGAAAGTAACCAGAAAAACCATCAAGAAAACAATAATGTGACTTCCAGCCAAACGCTCAAGCATCTGATCAATGAATGGTAAAGGAAAATGATCTTTTCTAGTTGCCTGGTTTAGTCTCCTGTAATCGATGCATACTCTCCAGCTGTTCTGCACTCGTGTGGGGATAAGTTCATTATTTTCATTTTTAACCACTGTGAGTCCAGTTTTCTTTGGGACTACTTTCATCGGACTCACCCATTGACTATCAGAGATGGGGTATATAATGTCTGCTTGCAAGAGCTTGGTCACTTCGTTTTTTACAACATCCAAAATTAATGGGTTAAGTCGCCTTTGGGGCTGCCTGACTGATTTTACCCCGTCCTCCAGTAGTATCCTATGCATACACATGGATGGGCTAATACCAGGAATATCAGCCAAGATCCATCCGATTGCCTTCCTGCGTTTTCTCAAAATCTGCAACAGCTTCTGTTCCTGTTCATCTTCAAGGTTGGCTAAGATAATCACAGGTAACTTGCCATTTCCTTCTAAATAAGCATATTTCGAATTTTCAGGAAGTGGTTTAAGCTCTATAGTCGGTGGTTGTTCAATTGAAGGTACAACACCTGTGGCCGAAGCTAAGTCTGCAAAATTAATTATGTTAGTAGAAATATCAATATTAGTACAATGATCAACTTGCAAGGCAACTTCAATCTCAGCACACACAGAGCACAATTGAGTATCTGTACAAAGTTCACAAGTATAAGTATCATCAAAACGAGACAATGAAGGAAAATCAATGGCAAACATATCGGGGTAAGTGTCATCAACCAAAGCAGCAAGTAATTCAATTTGAAATATAGAATGCTCTTCCACGGGGTGTTTCATAGCATTAAAGATGTTAAATTTTACAATGCTATCACCAAATTCCATGGATATAATTCCAGCATGCACATCAATTTTTGTTCTAGCAGTTTTCAAGAATGGTCTGCCTAAAATGATAGGCGCTCTGTTGGACTTATTCTCTCCCTCCATGTCCAGAATGTAAAAATCTGTAGGAAATATCAATCATTAACTCGAACAAGTACATCCTCCACAAGTCCAGCAGGACGAGTATTACTCCTGTTTGCCAATTGAATGGTAACACCTGTACTTTGTAAAGGTCCAAGAGCAAGAGAGTTAAAAATAGATGCAGGCATAACATTAAAGTTCAAATTGACTATTTTCAAACATACCATTTTCAAATTGACTATTGCGTATGGTACATGGAATGGAAAAAGTTCCTGGATCTTTGCATTTCTGAGGCATGGGCTGAATGAGGGCTGAAACATTTCTCCCCATGTTTACTCTTTCATTACCTTTTAACCTTCTCTTGTGTGTGCTTCTAGAAATTTTGCATATCTTGGAATCTGTTTAATTGCTTCAAGAAGGGGAATGTTCACTTCCACCTTCCTAAATGTATCCAGGATCTCGTTGTCCCTATCTACCTCGTCCATTTTCTTAGTCTTCACTGCCCTTTGAGGAAACGGAAGTGGTATATTTTTCTCAACATCAACAGTTTCAGATGTCGAAGTATCCTCGACAACCTTGTTATTTTTCACTACAGTTTTAGGTAGCTTTGGTATTTCAACACCTTTCCCAGACCTCAATGTAATTGAACTGACATTGGGAGCATTTGGATTTACTACTGATTGTGCAGGCAATTGGTTTGACCCTTGAGTATGTAATTGATTGATTGAAGTGGCTAGCTGACCAATCTTTGTTTCCAAATTTTGAATGGTGGAATCTGTTCATTGTTGAAATCGGAGATTCTAGACAGCCATCTGTTTAACGAGGTCCTCTAATGAAGGTGCAGTGTTTTGCTGTTGAGGAATATTTTGTTGTTGCTGCCTAGGTTGTTGTTGTGCAGATGAATTCCCCCATCTCAAGTTGGGATGGTTTCTCCAACCAGGATTGTACCTGTTAGATGATAGATCATAGTTGGCTTAAGGATTATATATATTTGTTGCATATGCTTGAGGAGCATCAGCAATTGGGTCTTCTTGCAATGTAGGACATGAATCTGAAGAATGCTCTAGAGAAGTGAAAATACCACAGACAACTGCTTTGGTTTTACCTATTGCCAATTTTTTTACTAAAGATGTAAGCTCATCAAGTTTTCCTTCTAGATTCTTGTGGGAAGAAGCTTGAATTTCATTCACACCCTTTGTCAACACTGTTGAATTGCTTCTAGTTGTAAACTACTGAGAATTAATGGACATGTTCTCAATCAAAGCCCTTGCCGCTTTTGGAGTCTTATCGACAAGTGCTCCCCCACTAGCAGCATTCAAAATGCTTCAATCATAGATAGTAAGCCTTCATAAAAATATTGGATGAGCAATTGTTCAGAAATTTGGTGATGAGGACAGCTTGACACTAATTTTTTGAATCTCTCCCAATACTCATGTAATGATGCCCTGTCAATCTGCCTGATACCACATATTTCTTTTCTGATTGAAGCAGCTCTTGAGGCAGGGAATAATTTTTCTAGAAACAATATCTTGAGATCATTCCAAATTGTAACAGAACCTGGTTGAAGGTAGTATAACCAGTCCTTGGCAGCATCTTGGAGTGAAAATGGGAAGGCTCTCAGCTTAATGTGGTGTTATGTGACTCCTTGAGGCTTCATGGTAGAACACACAATATGGAATTCCTTCAAGTGTTTGTGGGGATCCTCACCTGCAAGACCATTAAACTTTGGAAACAAGTGTATTAAACCAGATTTAAGTTCAAATGGTATAGTAACTTCAGGATATGTGATACATAATGCATTATAATTGACATTAGGTGCAGCAAGTTGTCTTAAGGTTCTACTATTCCCACCAGCCATATTTTGCAACAAGTTATCAATTTCACTATCTGACTCTAACTCGTTAACATTACCAACTCTATTAAGTCTACGACGTAAATGAAATGTCCTATCTATTTCAGGTTCAAGAGAATGAAGATTCACATAACTAGCCCTAGTCATGCATCATCATAACAATGCAATACAAAATAACAATTTTGAAAATTCCAACAATGTCCCAAATGCTAAAATTGAAGTGAAAAATCAAAAACCGTATCAAATAAAATCTAAAAAATGTAAAAATACCACCAAATATTTCTAAAAATCAAATAAAGGCAACGCAAATTTTTTTGGAATTTTTGGAGAATATGAAAAATTAAAAAAAATTCATAAAAGGGTCTAAAAGAAGGAATTTGAGATTTTGACCGTCGTTTCTGTATAACGAATTTATACAGAGGCATGTTCCTTGAATATTTTCTGGCGAAATTTAGAAGCAATCCGAGACAATCGCCTAATAACAGGGTTAATATTATTATCAAAGAGTCCCCAACAACGGTGCCAATTTGATCCGTTGTCGCACACGGGTCAAATACAATTGATAAAATATAAATAGAGGTAATAACTCGAATCGTTTCACAAGGACTTCTGATATAATAATAATAACCGGATTGAAAATTAAAATTAAAAAGGGGATTTTTAAATTTTTTATTTAACAGATGAGCAAAACGATTAATCCACTTATTCGAGTTTCAGACCTACCACAAATTCTATCAATGAGTTTAATTTCTAATTTATGATTCTATTCTTATTTGACTATATAATTGATCAAACAAGTGTAATCAATCCTATGTGAATTTGGTTTCTTTGATTGGATTAAGCATCACAATCATCAAAATATTACAATTAATGATCAAGCGTCGCAAAATTATAATACAATTAAATTAGAAACTGAAACCAAATTCTATCAAATAAATTTAATCAATCCTATTGAAATTCAATTTAAGCAATCAAAATATCAATATAATCAAATAAACAAGAATAGAATCATGAATAGAAATTGACAATGTAACCTGAATCTCAAGGTGTTGATGAAACTCTGAACTCGTGGATTAATCTTATAAAATTAGCCTTCCATGAAATTAAAATAACACTATTTATTTCTTGTAGCAATTTGAATTCTAATTTTTCCATCTTTAGAAAAGAAACAAAACTGCCAATATATAGTACTTGATATTGGACTTTAGGGTTTAAGGTTTAAAAACAAGTGGCCCGCTAATTAAAATTATTACAAAAATTTATATTATGAAATTTGCAATTTCGTCCCAGTAAAGTTCGGAATTGGCCTGCTATGATCAACTATCAAATACATTTTTTTCAATATGCATCACATCGAGGAAATGTCTTATATACAATGACTTCCAATATGGAAATTCAAATAAAATTAACTTTTTCTTCCACCTAGTTTTGACTAGCTCTCCCGCAAAAGGTTTGTCGAATTTATTGGTCAAACCTTGCACTTTTTCAAGTATTTGATATCCAGTCGGTGCTAAAGGAGCTTTATCTTCCTCTGATTTTCTATTGAATGCATTTCTCCACCCACGATATTGATGACTATAAGGTAAAAATCTACGATGTCCAAGAAATACATTCTTCTTACAATGTTTCAATCGCATCCAATTTGTACTCTCTTCACATATAGAACATGCACACTGACCTTTGATGCTATATCCTGATAAATTACCATATGCTGGAAAATCATTAATTGTGCCGAACATCATAGTCCTCAAATTGAAATATTCTTTCTTATACCCATCATAAACTTCCACACCTGTCTCCCTCATTAAATCTTCAATTAAAGGAGTCAAGTATACGTCGATATCATTCCCTGGTTGTTTGAGTCCATAAATTAACAGAGACAACATCATAAACTTACGCTTCATACATAACCATGGAGGTAGGTTATAAATCAACAAAATCACAGGCCACGTGCTGTGCGAGATGCTTTGAAGACCACGTGGATTCATTCCATTAGTAGAAAGTGTAAGTCATAGATTTCTTGACTCTATTCCGAATTCAGAATACTCGTGATCAATTTTTGCCCATTGTGGAGAATCTGTAGGGTGTCAAAACTTTCCATCTCTAATTATTTCATTTGCATGCCATGTCAAGTGTTTTGAATCATCTTCACTGCGATACATGCGCCTAAATCTTGGTATTATAGGAAAATATCACACGACTTTTGCTGGAGTAGATTCTTTCTTCTTATATCGAGAGACATTGCATTTCGAACACTCCTTTAGTAATTCATATTCATTTCGAAATAAAATGCAATTGTTAGGACACACATGAATCCTTTATTAACTCATTCCAATAGAGCACAAAATTTGTTTAGCCTCGTAGGTTCGACTAGGAAGTTCATTATCAACTGGCAACATATCTTGTAAGAGTGTTAATAATTCTCTGAAGCTTTTATCAGACCATCCATTACTCGCTTTTAAGTTGTACAACTTTAATATTGCCAACAGTCTTGTGAATTTAATACAACCATTATATAATGGTTTTTCTGCATCACTCAACAAACTCTCAAACATTTTAGGACAATTCCGAAGATCTTCTTCAACTGCTTTTGCAATCTCCTCAACTCGATCCGGCTTATATGTATCTGTGTCGAAATCAGTTGAGGCATATGTCGAACCATTCTCAAAATTAATGTTTCCTATTTTTTTCTCACCATGTCTTATCCAACATGTATAGCTTTGATCAATTCCATGCCATACTAAATGTCCTTCCAATTCATCTTCTCTAATGCGTTTTCCAAAACAACATTTTAAACAAGGACAAATGACTCTATTTGGATCTTTTGCATTCTTCACTGCAAACTCAACAAACTCCTTCACTCCATTTTCATACTCTTTTGAAAATCGATTGGCAGACATCCATTTCCGGTCCATATTATATGACCTATATAAATGCAGTTACACAAATAATAAGCTACTGATAACATTATACTAATATATAGTACACATATCTAATATTGGAAAATGGAAACCAATGTCCAAGTCTGATTTCAAAACATAATAGATCAACAAATTTCAAAAAAGAATAGATTTTATATGATTTATTATGTAACAATTTATTAGTTTTAGTGACAACAACAAATTAATAAATACAATACCTGAGACAACGTATCCAATTTCTTTTAAAGGAGGAGTGGTTGATGGGCGCACAGTACATAGAGAAGAGGAGGTTTCCCAAAGTAAAGGAGATGAGGGTTCATAAATTTGTTTTTATTTATTCAAAGTAAATGATTTTTATTTAAATTGAATGATTTTACAGCGTTTGTGTAATAAACGCTATAATAGGTCATTTAATTATGTGAAAGCGCAAGCCTTTTACAGCGCTTGTATAAAAAACGCTCTAATAGGTCATTTAATTATGTGAAAGTGCAAGTCTTTTACAGCACTTGTCAAAAAAACTTTTTAAAAGCTATGTAACATAAGGTGAGAGCGCTATATTTTACAGCACTTATTTTAAAGCGCTGTAAAACATTATGTGAGGGTGCTTCATTTTACAACGCTTTTATAAAAGCGCTGTAAAAACATTGTAAACATTATATGAAAGCTCTATGTGATCTTATATGACCCTACAACAGCGCTTTTCCCACAGCGCTTGTCAAAAAAGCGTTGTTGTATCCTCCGTTATTTTTAAAATGTTATACAACAGCGTTTGTATTTAACAAGCGCTATAAAAAGCGCGCTATAAAATGTCATTTTTGGCGTACTGCCATAATAATTTAGTAGAATTTATGTGAATTTTGACCAAGAAAGTATATTGTTAGCGTGTTATTACCATTCTCTTTTACAATATTTTTGTATGCACCTTCATCTTAAGTATCCCTCATGGTAGCGCCAATTTGAATCATTAAGTAGTATCAATTAGATATGATTATTACACTGTGTGTGGTCCTTCAATTTGACATGCTATAAACGAAAACAGAGCACATTGTTGGAATATGGCCATGATTACCATGTAGTGCGCCATACCGTTTGAAAAAGCTTGTTAATCAATGGTGGTGGTGCTTTTAAGTATTCTTTGTGGCTTACGCATTCATGACGTCGAAGAAACGTATTCCATAATCCACTTATATATTCAGTTATTCTTTCTTCATTATAAATTTACATTAACGTTTAATAAATATTGAAAAAAAGTAGTCTTTTGTAAAATAAAAAGGTACAATTTATATACAAATAGCAACATTAAAGAAATTTACACTAATAAGTACATATCATTCTTTCTCATATTTGTTTAGTAAATAAATTGGTCATTGGAAAATAAATATTATATTAATTGAGGAATATTTTAGAAATGATATCATTAAAACAGAGAAAAAATATTGTTATTATATCTCAAACCACCAAATACTATATTTGAAAAATTTATATAAAATTAATAAATACTTAAATTACTATTTACAAGATTTTTTATAACGTACTGTTCTGATCTCAAATATAAATAAAATTAAAATTAAAGAAAATTAATGTATTTAATTTAAAATTTATACTATATTTATGAAATGTCTTTTACCTATTTTAATTTATATTTTCTATGAAAAGAAAATAGTTTATATTTGAAAAGGGAAGTAGTATCAATCAATAAAAAATGTTGTCACCTTATTTTCGAAAACTCCACCAAATTGTTAAAATTTAATTAAAATTT
>JBBPBR010000003.1:41184244-41195546 GCA_037974775.1 Cicer pinnatifidum
CACAAAATTAAATATAAATAAAAACGATAAATTTTGAATTAAACAAAAGATCTATTGAGTGCAAGTATATCTTTCAAACAATAAAGAATTCAAATCTTTCGAAAACACCAATGTATTAGCTACAAAATTAGTGAAGATAAATTCAATTAACTTGAAATGAACAAAGATGAGAAAGAAGAAAAAAAATATAATGAAACTTTGGAGTCATAGAAATTCAAATAACAAACAACTTAAAAAAGAAATTGATTGAATATTAATTCTTTGCATGTATATATAACTTCAAAGCAAGCAAACTAGATTGTTCTTTACCAAGTATTGCAAAATATGCTAAGTTTCAATCTATATACTTGAAAATTCATTGTAAATCCTCTTGTTGTCCTTCTGAAGAGCATTGAATCAACTCTAATATGTTGACAACCTCAGCCATATCGGGACGACTTGATGGTACTTTTGATGCACAAACTAATCCCAATTTAATCACAGGCATTGCTTCCTCTACAGAAAAATCACCCAAAAGTTTCTCATCAACACACTGCTCAATTTTTCCATCCTCCAATGAACTCCTCACCGTGTCACATAAAACAACCAAATCATCCTCCATATATTCTACAGGTCTTTTTCCAGTCACAACTTCTAGTACCATAACTCCAAAACCATATATGTCACATTGTTCGGTTATGTTAGCCGTTCGGCACGCAAACTCGGGAGCCATGTATCCAAGTGCACTTTGAACTTTGCTACTCAAAACAGAATGGTCTAGCATTGGAAATAGATTCACCAAACCAAAGTCTCCTATTTTTGGTTCATCGTTAAAATCAATGAAAACATTTGTTGATTTTATATTATAATGGGTTATGTTCATTTGGTGTAAATAAGCCAACCCTTTTGCCATTCCTAAAATAATCTTGAACCTTTGCCTCCAAGTGAACACAATTTTGCTATGATCATCATGTAGAAGCTTATTCAAATTCCCTCTAGATAAGTACTCATAAATAATAAGTTGCGATGATGAAGTCCAATAATAACCTTCAATGACCACAAGATTATGATGCCTAATCACACCAAGCTTTTTAACTTCCCTCACAAAGTCTTCTTGAGACTTAGTCAAAGTTGACACGATAAGCTTCTTGATTGCAACAGAGCTCCCATCTCGAAGTACAACATAATAAACAATTCCAAATCCGCCGCGACCAATTTCGCTCTCTATGTTAAGAAGGTTATGAGCCTCATCAGCAAAATCAACAACATCACCAGAAAACATAACACGTTTTCCACAGTTTGGATCTTTAGAAGGCGAAAAACTACAGTCCTCACCACCAGATAAAGCAAATGCAGGATCAGAATGTGACATTGAAGATCTCACATGAATATTTAACATAGTAACAGCAACAACACCAACAACAATAGAAATAGCTGCACCAATAGCAATAAAGACAGAGATACTAAGAATTATCTTATGATGATGGTTTTGTAATGAAGATCTTGAGTTGGAGCAATTTGAATTAGGGTTTAAAACAATTGGTTTTGGATGGAAAGATGGACATGAATGATTAACAACAGAACCACACAACAACGGATTTCCAGAAACAAATGAGGGAGAGATTTTATTGAAGATTCCACCAACTGGTAATTCACCTTGGAGATGGTTATAGGAAACATTAAATGAGAAAAGTTGTGTAAGATTTGTGAGTTCCTTAGGTAAGGTTCCAGAGAGTTTATTATATGATAAATCTGCATACTGAAGATTTGTTAGCTCTGCAATTGATGCAGGGATTGAACCATTAAGCTTGTTGTGTGCAAGATTCCTGTTCCATTCCATAAAATTCACAAAGAAAAAATAATTATAATAATAATAATAATAATAATAATTAGAAACAATGATAGATTCTTAAACTCAAGATATAAATTTTCACACTATTATATAAATAAGCTATGATTATTTAATGGTACTCATAGTCGTACTAAAAGGCTGTTTGGATTAGTTTAATTGAGGTTTTATACTGACATAAGCATCTATTTGGCAAAGTTTACAAAACAACTTATAACTATAATATAATCTACTTATAACTACAATATAATCAGCAGGTTTTTCGGGTGTAATTTATACATTTAATTATAATATGTTCTTCATTTTATATAATTTATATTAGTTTTGAAACATTAGATTTATAAATTTATGTATTTTTAATATTTTCAATTTTATATGTTCATGGTGATTCTGTCAATCTCATCGTTAATCTAAACATACACCAAATGATATTGTGTGTCTTGTTTATCATAATTAACGTTGATACGCTAGTGGTAGTTTGTTAAAAACAATGATGATAATAACATTTAAAATATTGAAACAATTCTTCAAGTATGCAAATCTAGGTGATATATATGAAACGAACACTACAAAGTAAAATAGAAATTTTTTAAGATTCAAAAACCTTAAATAACAATAATATTTTTTACATAATAAAAATGTTATTACACAAAATTGTTGAGGCAAATAAAAAATTAATACATAATGTAATCAAATTCTATAGTTTAAATTATTTTAACTATTGTTTCGTTTAAATAATTAGAATTTATTTAACATAGCCAAGAAATTTCGAGAGTGGGTTGCAAATATTTATGGGCAAGAAAAATTTGTGAATGTTTAACCTATAAAAAGTTTCGAGTGAATAGTGAAATAGTTATAAATTATTCATTTCCAAATATTTAATGTTATTCATTTTTTTTCCGATTATAATTTGTGTTTTTTTTAATTATAAAAAGAAAAAAAAATGTTATAAGAGATGCATTCAACATCATAGGAAAAAAACTCACTTCATATGCAATTATAGTTACAGATGATATTAAACAATAATTGACAATAGATGAACAATATTATTGAAGTATTTATGAATTGAGAATGTGTCACACAAATAGGTGTAGCTTGATTGTATTATATAATGTTGTTATTATTGCTTAAACTTAGAGTGTGCAAGGGAGTGGTTGAAAAACAGAAGATAGATCTTAATGTGTATATGTAGTCGTACTTGTATTGTGATGCTTTGAAGATATTGGATGATTTATTCCTTTTTGTATGATTTATCGAAATGAAAGTTTTGATGAGTAATTAGAGTGATAAATTAGAGTCTTTAAGTGTATTGATGAGTTATTGAGTGATAAATTTGAGCTGAAATTGCATAATGTATAGAATAATTGTACTTGAATAGACAAATAAAAAAGTTTGCATTACATATTGCAGAAACAAAATAGAAAGGAAATAAAAGATGAGAAAAAATAGTGTTTTGCAAAGTGCCACATCATAATTTGTGTCAATTGCCAAATCTTAACGGATGTGACAAAAATGAAGATAAGTTGTCGTTTATAGAATTTAGAGTTCTATTTTAGTGTATATAATAAATATATTGATATGTCCATTAGCAGTTTTCAACTTACTATAAACAATCCAAGATACTTTACAATTTACAAAAAATCAGCTTATAACTTATATTAAAATGGTTTTGTTTTATTTTATATTTTATCGTAGAAATAACTTATAAATAAAGATTTAGTTTATCCAAACATTACCTATGTTAAAAAGAGTAGAACATGAAAGATGTAAATTATGATAAAGAACTTACAATGATCTTAGTGCTGAACATTTTGCAATTTGGACTGGAATTCTTCCACCTAAGAAATTCCTTTGAAGCCTCAATTCAGTAAGTGAAATTACCCCTTCAATTTCAACAGGAATGCTTCCATTAAGCTCATTGTCACTCAAATCAAGAATGTACAAACTTTTAAGCTCACTCACACTCACTGGAATAAAACCATAGATACTGTTGGTGGATAAATTCAATGTTTGCAAGCTACTTAGACCTCCAATCCCAAATGGAATTTGACCGAAAAATGCATTTGACGACAAATCCAAAACTTGAAGTCCATAATAATAATAAACAGAAGAAAATGAACTAGAATTCCTCTTACTATTATTACTTTGTATACCAATTCTAAATAACCATGAAGAAATGATTCCTTTCAAATGATTGTGACTAACATCAAGACTCAAAAGCTTAATGCAGTTCACCATTGTTTCAGGTAAATTTCCTGTGATATGATTCCTGGAAAGGTTCAATCTACTAAGTGATTCAAGATTTCCAATAGAATTTGGAATCCAACCAGAAAATCTATTTTCAGAAAGATCCAATATCTCTAGATTTATCAATTCTCCAATCCAATGTGGAATTCTTCCTGCGAAAGAATTCCCTTGCAAACTTAGAAATGTGCATGAGGTTAATCTTTGTATTGACTCAGGAAATTTTCCAGATAGAAAATTATCACTGAAATCAATCAACTTCAAAAGCAAACAGCTTCCAATACTCACAGGAATCTTACCAGTGAAGAGATTCTTCCCTACCCTTAACTCTCTCAAATCATATAAATTTTGAATCCCTTCAGGAATATTTCCTTTAATCAAGTTATTTGAAAGATCAAGTGATTGTAGTTCTCTAAGAAACCACATTCCATATGGTAATTCACCACTTAGTTGATTTGATGAAAAATTCAAAGTTGCTAATGAGAAGCATGATGTTAAAGAATCAGGAATTTTACCTGTGAGATTGTTTTTAGCAAATGATAAAACTCTTAGAGACCAACATTGTTGAAAAAATCCATCAGGGATTGTTCCAAAGAGATTGTTTTCACTCAAGTCAACAACTTTTAGATTCCAAAGGGTAAGAAGGTCATTGTTTATAGTCCCTGTGAAGTTATTTCTAGAAAGGGAAATAATTTGAAGGAACTGCAATCTCATAAGGCCTCTATTAATGTGTCCATAAAGAGAGAAACCATCAAGGATAAGAGAAGACACTCTATTTGTTGAAGGGTCACATTTTACACCATCCCAATTGCAAGGACTATAATCATCTTCATTCCAAGTTGAGAGTTTGTTTTTTGGATCTTCTAGACCTGCTTTGAAAACTATTAATCCTAACATATCTTCATTGAAAGGTTGGTTTTGTGAGATCACTAGGAATGGACCAAAGAGAACAAGAAATAAAGGTAGGTTGGTGAATTGATCTCGCTTCATTTGATTTAATTTGATGTCTAGAATGAAGGAAAGTGTTTAGAAGAGGCCCTCATGAACAATGTAATTTCCATTTTCTTGCACTTGGTAGAAAAGGATTGGTGGGTCCCAACAAAGCATAGTATATATGAAACAAACAACAACATCAACAACAAACTTAAGGTACAAACAAATATATAAAGAAAGTTTGAAGTGCAAGAAAAAATTATGAGTGTGGTGGGGAGGAGGCAAAAAGGTGGTACTACAAAGTTTTAAATCATGCTTGCATGTAATTGTGTCGCCATCTTTAATATTGTGGAGAGAGGCTAATGTATTCTCATATGTGGTTACATAGCAATCACACAGACATAAAAAATCTTCGATGTTTGTATACTAGATTGCGACCGCAGTCCTTGTTAAGAATATGGCCGGATTACTTGTATTACTGTTGGGAAAAATAGCATAAGTTCAAAAGAATTAAGACACAATCACAACACAAGAATATAACGTGGAAACTCCAAAACCGGAGAAAAACCACGGCCGCTGCCTAAACCGGCAACCTGAGAATTAACACTATGTGAAAATTGTTACAACACATATACTTCTCTCACTCACACCCAACACCCCAGTACAACCACACTCTTACAAAGCAAATATTTAAACTAAGTCAGATACAAGCTTAAAGTGCTATTGCTGACTGGTGCTGGTGCATTTGAAAACAAAGGACCAAAACCCAATATATAGTCTTGGCCTTCTCCTTATTCTCCCACACTAAAGGATGTGAGACTTACAATCAACCCCAACAATCTCCACCTTGATTGTAAGAGTTACAGCTTCCGCTTCCATTGTCTTACCGACAATCATACTCCACCATAAAAAGTACACTTCACTTGGAACTAAACCATTCCAAGAATTTTCTCCACTTGGAACTAAACCATTCCAAGAATTTTCTCATGTCGAAACCTAGCTGAAATTTATGGTGCAACTCCCATGTTGGCTTCCAGGAAGTTCTTCAGCCATCGACACATCACCACACACCTTGCATCAATGCCAACCAATGCCCGTGTGCTGTTCTGAATCCGCTAGCAATAACTTGTCTTTTTTCATGGTATAGCGGAAATACCATAAGGACAAACTTTATCTTCTAGATGAGATCACCATCATCTCCCAAAACAAGGGAGACCTTGCCAGCACTTGTCTTCAGATACTGCTCCACCTGGACAATTTCTCTTCACATGCTCAGACTTTCCTTTCAACGCCTTGTGTAATCCTGATTGTATAAGCACATCCTTGACTTGTACTTTCCACAAGCCAAAGATGATTCTTCCATCAAACTTCTCTATGTCAAACTTCATAACGCTTGAATAAGACATAGTAGCTGCACGCAGACTGTAAACTGTGCACCAGGTAAGTTCCCAGGAAAGAGAGGGTCACAATAGACACGCTTAAATACCAAGTATTTCCTTAGGCAGAACATCCCTAAACAGCACTTTCATAGTATCACCTTTCCCCTAACAATACCAAGGATAATTGTTGGAAAATAATTATTTATTGTGTGAATTTAATAATTTGTTGAAGTCCCACATTGGAAAGAAATATTTTTTATAAATTTAAGTGGAAAGAAACTTGTTAAGTCCCACATTGGAAAGAAATAATTTTGAAATCCCACATTGGAAAACTCTAGTATTTTGAGTAGTTTCAAATCTATACATACTAAAGTCCCACATTGCTTAGAAAACAAATGTGAGTTTACTTCCACCACTATATAAAGAGCTTCTAACTATTGTGAAAAGTACACCAAAGTTGGATGCTTTTCCCAACTTTCTCTTTTCTCCCTCTTATATTCTGCTCGCCTATTTTCGAGCCACTTCTCCCCTTTCTTTCTGTCCCTTTCGGTTTAGAGCGGTATTTATACCGTAGTCCCTTTCGGTTTAGAGCGGTATTTATACCGTAGTCCCTTTCGATTTAGAGCGGTAATTATACCGTAGTCCCTTCGGTTTTCAGAGCGGTTATTATACCGTAGTCCCTTTCGGTTTTTAGAGCGGTTATTATACCGTAGTCCATTCGGTCCCTTCGGTTTTTAAAGCGGTCCTTATGCCGCAGTCCCTTCCGGTTTTTAGAGCGGTCGTTATGCCGTAGTTATGAGTGGTCGTAGTACCATATTGAGAATGACTTTAATCGTCATATTGAGAGTGACTTTAACCGTCATATTGAGAGTGACTTTAATTGTCACATTGAGGGTGTAATTCTAGAACGGTTTTCTACAGTGCAGTAGAACTCTGATACAGTGATCTGGGCTGTTTTATCCTGGGGACGTCGTGGTTGATAGTCTGCCTTGCACAATTTGGGCAGTGCCGCGAAACGTCTTAAAGAGAGCGACCTAGTCCGCGACTCAACCCAGTAATATCTTTCGGTGGCATAAATTGTGATAGTTTTTTGAAACTCAAAATCCAACAATTTTAAGACGTTTCTATCTGCCATGTCAACCAAAGATATTACTGGATTTGGTTATGTTGCCTCTGATTTTAATAGACTGTTTCAGTTTATAGCAAAGGATAAGAAAACTGGAGAATTAACCCATCGAAAAATAATGATAAGAATTATATTCTTAATGGAGTTGCTGATGATCTGTATAACTACTACAGTTCCAGCAATACTGGTAGAGATATTTGAGATGCTCTGAATGAGTATGTAGTTAGCTACTACCCAGAGTATCAGATGATGGATCAGCGGAGGCACACTACCGTACAATTCAGAAGATAACTCATAGGATCATCTATTAAGGTACGTCATTCGTGACATATTTAAATTTAGTGTTGAAATTTTATATGTCTCTTTATATTTGATTGTTGAAATCAATAAAATGTATCTTTTTGATTGCATGTTGTGTGATTATAAGTTTTTACATGCTATAATATGTGATGCGAACACATTTGATTTCAAGATTAAGTAACTTAGATTTATTTCCACAGTTATAGTTAAATGATTTTGAAAAATGTGATTTTTGTAGTCAAGCTAAAATAATAAAGTGTTCACATAAATTTGTAGTTAGAGAATCTGAGTCTTTAGATTTATTACACTTTGATATATGTGAAAATGATGAGAAAGCTAACAAGAAATGAAAAACAAAAATGAAATGCTTGACATGTTAAAAATCTTTGTAACTAAAATTGAAAATCAATTTAGTAGAAAGATTAAAAGGTTCCAAGTATCAATTTAGTTTGTTTAAATAAGTTTTATAAATTGTCTAGAATTATGTGGAACAATTGAACCATAATTGATTGATGTGAATGGTAAAGTTGAAAAAAAGGAAATATAACTCTTATTGAACTAGTTGTTGCTAGTATGCTTAATTATATTGTTGCATCTTATTAGTGTGCAGAAAATATATTGCTTATCTGTTATGTTTTGAATAAAGTTCTTAAATTTAAAAACAAAACATCTCCTTATGAGATAGTGAAGAAAAGACAATCGAACTTGTCTTATTTTCAAACATGGGGTGGTCTGACTTATGTCAGAATCCCCGATCCCGAGCGAATTAAACTCGCCAATAGAGCCTATGAATGAGAATTCATTAGGTATGCGGTAAAGAACAAAGCGTATAGGTTTTATGACCTAAATGCAAAAATGATCTTAGAGTCAAATGATGTTGACGTCTATGAAAATAAATTCCCTGTAAAATGGAGAAATAGTGGGGGCAGCGAACCAAGTTACGTTCCTGTTACAAGAAGCACTGAAAACAGCAAACAAGGTGAAGCAGAAACTCGAAGAAGTAAGAGAGTTAAAGTTGCTAAAGATTATGGACCAGAATATATGGTCTATAATTTAGAAGAGGATCCTGCAAATCTTAAAGAAGCTCTGTCATCTTTGGATGTAGATGTATGTCAAGAAGCTATAAACGATGAAATGGATTCTCTAGAGTCTAACAAGACCTGACATTTAGTAGACTTGTCTCCTAGTTGCAAACTAATAGGTTGTAAATGAATTTTGAAAAAGAAACTAAAACCCGATGGATGTATTGATAAGTATAAGGCACGCCTTGTAGCCAAGGGTTTTAGACAAAGAGAAAATATAGATTTTTTCGACACTTTCTTACCAGTCACTAGACTAACATCCATTAGGGTGCTTATATCACTTGCGTCTATTTATAACCTGGTGATACACCAGATGGATGTTAAAACAACTTTTTTTAATGGTGACCTGGAAGAAGAAATTTATATGAAACAACCTGAAAGTTTTGTAATTCATGGACAAGAAGACAAGGTCTTTAAGTTAGATAAATCTCTATATGGTCTTAAACAAGCTCCTAAGAAATGGCATGAAAAGTTTGATAACTTGATTAAATTGAATGAGTTTAAAGTGAATGAAAGTGACAAATGTATTTACTACAAATTTGAAAATGGCATTTGCACTATCATATGTCTCTATGTAGACGACATACTCATATTTGATTCAAACTTTCATGCTATAACATTTTGAAATCATAGTTGTGTAACAACTTTGATATGAAAGACCTCGGAGAAGCAAATATAATCCTGGGAATCAAGATTACTAGGTCAGAAAAGGGAATTTCTTTGGATCAATCTCACTAAGATGAAAATATCCTAAAGAAATATAATTACTTTGACTGTAAACCTGCTTGCACATCATACGATCCAAGTGTGAAACTTTTCAAGAACACTGGTGAAGGTGTTAGACAAACTAAATATGCGAGCATCATTGGCATCCTCATGTATGCCACTGATTGTACTAGACCCGACATTGCCTATGTTGTGGGATTGTTGTGCAGGTTTACTAGTGGACCTAGTATAGAGCATTGGCACGCTATTCAAAGGGTCATGAGATACCTTAAAATGACCATGAGTCTTGGATTACATTATCAAAGATTTCCTATAGTTCTTGAAGGATACAATGTTGCTGATTGGAATGTCTTATTAGATGAATCCAAAGCAATTGATGACTATATTTTAATATAGTGAGTGGTGTTGTATCTTGGAAATCGAAGAACAGACGATATTGGCTCAGTCCATTATGGAGTCTGAAATGATAGTACTAGCTACTGCTACTGCCAGTGAAGAAGCAAGCTGATTGAGATGCTTGCTAGCAGAGATCCCTATATGGGAAAATCTATGACATATGTGTTGATCCACTGCGATAGTACCGCGGCTATTGCGAAGATTGAGAATCGTTATTACAACGATAAGAGACGACAAATTTGTCGTAAGCACAACATTGTTAGAAAGTTATTTAATAAATGAGTTGTTATAGTGGATCATGTATGCACTGATGAGAATTTAGTAAATCCTTTGACGAAAGGATTAGCTATAGAGAAAGTCATAAATGCATCCAAAAGGATGAGACTAATGCCTATAGAGTCATTCATGATGGTAACCCGACCTAAAAGACTGGAGATCCCAAGAATTAGGTTCAATGGGTAATAACAAGTCGTGGAGTGATATGAGATGAACATGCTATTATAAATTAGAGAAGCATGATTCCTGAAGCGATGATAGGATGAGGTAATATAAACTCTTAATGAGATATATACTCTACGTGGAGGGAGTACCTAGCTACAGGAGTACTCTTGATAGACTCACCTATGTGAATGTGGAAGTGGGGCCGCTTCCTATGGAATTTCGAGGCAGAATTCCTAGAGCGTTCACTATATTGGGATACACGTGCAGGGCCATTAATGCACGGGCTTTTGAGAATACACCCTATGAAAAGGTTGTGTGTGGGTTTGATGTCAGAGATAGAGTTCAAGACTACGAGTCACTCTTGTTGAATCTGAATCTTACTTACTATGCAAAGGTTCAAGTCAATAGACACCTTTGTTTATGCACAATCTTATAGAAACATTTGCTATGCAAATGTTCAAGTCAAGAGACACCTTTGTTTATGTACGATCTTATAGAAGCGTTTGACGCTATTTCAGAAACATTTTTTTAAATTCAAGTGGGGGATTGTTGGAAAATAATTATTTATTGTGTGAATTTAATAATTTGTTGAAGTCCCACATTGGAAAGAAATATTTTTTATAAATTTAAGTGGAAAGAAACTTGTTAAGTCCCACATTGGAAAGAAATAATTTTGAAATCCCACATTGGAAAACTCTAGTATTTTGAGTAGTTTCAAATCTATACATACTAAAGTCCCACATTGCTTAGAAAACAAATGTGAGTTTACTTCCACCACTATATAAAGAGCTTCTAACTATTGTGAAAAGTACACCAAAGTTGGATGCTTTTCCCAACTTTCTCTTTT
>JBBPBR010000003.1:41202367-41226731 GCA_037974775.1 Cicer pinnatifidum
AAAATTTTTATAAATCTATTTTTATGAATTATATTAATTATTTATATATTAATTTTGTAATTTCAATAAAAATTGAAATAATTTTAAAAAAACCTTTGAGAAATCGGCATTTCGAAATTAAATTTCCTAAAATTTTATCGTAATTTAAAATTTCTATTTATCTATTTTTATGAATAATATTAATTATGTATATATTACTTTTGTTATTTCAATAAAAATTCAATTAATTTTTTTTTTAAAAAACTTTTGAAAAATGCCTATTTAAAACTTGAATTTACTAAAAACATTTTTTAATTTAAATTTTCTATTTATTTATTTTTATATTAATTAATTATATATATAATATTTATGTTATCTATTAAAAATTTCAAAAAAAATTGATTTTTTTTTTTAAAAATCAAGTGGGAAGTCGCCATTTAGAACTTGGACTTCTTTAAAGAAGTCGCCATTCCAAATGTCAACTTATAACTAAAAAAAAAGAACATTTGCATATATAATTTTTAAAATAGGATAATTTAGTGTTTTTTTTACAAAATAGAGTTATTGCAGTAAAAAAACCCCAGTAAAGTGATATGGTTTCACAAGTCTTGTAATTCTATTTTTCACCCCTTCTTTTCCATTTTCTATTCTTCTTCTCGAGTAAGGTGAAGCATTTTAAGGTGGAGAGATTTGCTTTTGCATCTATGCTTTGGTTGTGGCCTACGGGGAATAAAAGGCTATGATGCGCATATCGTGGCTTACGGTGTAGATTATGTATATTAAGATTAAATACCACTCGCGAGTCCTTTAATTTAATTTTAATTAATTTTTTAAATTTTAAATTGTTTTTTTATTTGATTATTTATTTTAATTTTAAATAATAATTTGATCTTTTATATCTTAAAATATCAACAATGTTATCTTTATTTTTTGCAAAAATTCAAAAAATTCATAAATAATTTCAATCAAAATCCATAAAATTAATTATCATCCTCAATATAATGCTATTTCATCAAATTGATAACTTAAATCTTTAAATAAACTCATATTTTCATCTCTAACAACATCAAATAAAGAGTGATAAATATGAGTTTATTTGAAAAATTGAGTTACGAATTTGATAAATTTATTTTATATTAAAGAATATAATTAATTTTATGGATTTTGTTTGAAAATTATGATGAATTTTTGTTAAAAAAAATTATAATATTGTTGACATTTTAAAACATAAAAGATCAAATTGTCACTTAAAATTAAAATAAAGGACCAATTCGAGAAAAAAAAATATTTGAGTAAATATTTGAGTTAGGGTAAATATTTATAAATATTTGAGTAAATATTAAAGTTAGGGTAAAATGTTAGAGACCAATGGACATTCGTCTTAAAATAATTGAGTCTATCATTTCACAATATTAATAAAACTGTATAAATAAAAATAATAGAGTATTTATTTTACTAAATTATTCTTATTAGATATTAATACATTATTAATATGATAATAAAAGATATTAAATTAGAAATCATATAAATAATATTAATTAGAGAGAATAAGTGAAATAAAGTGTATTGAAAATTAAAAATATCAACTTTTTTTGGACAAATATTTTTTAGGTCAATTATTTTAGAATAGGACACAGAGAGTATATGAAAAATGAAAAGGGTTACGGTAACATGTAGGCTAAAGCAATCTATAATGGAGAATCATACCCCTAATATAAGCACCATTTTTTATAAGCACTTTTATTGTAGGGTAAAATAAAGTGGTGTTTATAGAGATCGATGCTTTTATAAGTATTCCCTCTTCAATTTTTCGGAGATTCTACTAATAAATTGTATTAGAATCATTATGCGAAAAACAATATTTTTAGCGCTTCTTTTAAACTATTTACAACGCTTTTTTAAAAAATTAAGCGCTATAGTATATAGCGCTTTAAAAAGATACAATAGCACTCTTTAAAATACAAAAACGCTGTAAATCCCTTGTAAAAACGTGCTCCTTGTTGTACTAGTTTTACAGCGCATTTTCAAAAAGCGCTGTAATAGGTGCATTCTTATGCACGTTTTACAACGCTTTTTCAAACAACCGCTTTTTTGACAAACGCTGCAAAAAACTTGCGCTTTCACATAATTAAATGATCTATTACACTGTAATAAGTGCATTTTTATTCTATTTTATTTTTTAATAAAAAACGCTGTAAATGGAATTTTTAAAATAACGTTTGTTTGTATAAACAGGTGTTTTATGGCATTTTTTAAGAAATCGCTGTTTTTTTAATTTTTTTTCCAAAATCATTTTCGTCCAATAAATTATATTGACGCAATTACTATATTTTCCATTTAAACAACAACAACAACAAACTTGTAACTTTATATTGACTCAATCAGTTCACAACAACAGAACTACATAACTTTATATTTTTTACAACAACAGAACTACATAAGATAACATATTTTTTACATTTACAACAACAAAACTACACAACAGAACTACAACAACAGAATTACATAACATATTTTTTATATTTACATATTCATAACATTGCAGCATGTCAATTTCCCAGCAAATCAAATAATTTTCATTTCGATCACATACTTACACCAATCTTCCTTTATTTCAGTTAGATCTCTTTCAGGGTATGTTGGACTGAAATTGTCAAAGTATTGTGCGATATAAAATTTGAACATAAATAAGTTAGAATAAAATATATAGGTAGTTTATATATGAAAATCAAAATATAATGAAAATACCGTACCGTTTCTGGGATTATAGTTTGATTCATAACAACAATCTCCTTCATGAATCGCAATATATAGTACCCGCAGTGTACGTTGTTAGTTTGACGAGGGCACTATAAAATAAAACATATAAGTCAATAAATATTTGTGCATTGATTGTTAATGAAATTTTAAAGGCATATATTTCAAACCTTTATTGGAATCCATGTGATGTTATTTGACTTTTGCTTCGACAATGTAGCACCCCTTTGAGCTCGGAAAAACTTGTAAAGCACTATAAAATAAATGTGATTATTATAGCATTAACAAACACATTATATATATATATATATATATATATATATATATATATATATATATATATGTAAGAAATAAATGAATATTACTTACGTGTCAAAGATAGTCTTTATATCCGAGTGATTGTTGTACTGGAAGTGCAAGGGATCTAAATAGTATATAACTTCAGAGGTCGAATTGATTGCAAACAACACCCAATGTGCCCTACAACAACAAAAATTTGGTTGGCAATTTGGTTTACACAACTAATAAATTAAGATCTCATAAAATAAAAAAGATATAAATAAAGAATATATAATTACCCTGAATTATATGGTGCAAGGAACAACTTATCCTTCTCTTTATTTCCCAATAGGATATCTTCAACATAATTCTTTACATTAACTAGATCAAGTTTAAATATTGAAAACTTATGCGGAGACAAGAATAAAAATCTATCTAACAATTTGCGCGTGCACACCAACTTCTCATACTTAAACCTTCAATGAAAATTTCAAATTATATTAATTACAAATAAATTAAATTAATTATTAATTACCAATAAATGCAATTAAAAGTAATTTTTATCTTAAATAAAGTATTTTACTTGATGTATAAGCTGATGACAGTAGCACTCAACTCCTTATGATCGAGAAGTTCGTATATGTGCTATTTTTCAAGTAGTTCTTCATACTCATCTCCGAAAATAGCTTTCTCCATGCTTATGATACGTGAATCGTTGTTGTCCATATTCGTTTTTTTCTTGTATGTCAAGACACGACCCAAATCAAGCAAGGCGTGGATGACATATTTTAGGAGTTGCAACAGATTTACCGCGATCTAGTTTTTGAATTTTGACATTTTTATTGCCCTCTAAATTTTGAAGTTTGCCAGCTTTATTTTTACCACGAACAACCAGTTGTGGTGCAACTTTATTCTGGCAGGTTTGTTGTGCGGGTCGTTTTGATTGAATCTTAAAAAATGATAAGCCTTCCAGAATAAATGTGACAAACCTTTTCCGGTGACGTGACTGTCTCGTTGCGGGGGATCTTCTTGTCATTCCCTTTAGACTTTGTATGAATCTAAATAAATGTGAAATTAAAGTTAACAGCGGAAAAAATCAGCAATCAAATATAATCAATCATAATCATATATCATGTAATTAAATATACATATCAATTAAACATACATTTCAATTAAACATACCTTATCAAGGGAAACAAGATTTATAGGCCATGCCACGTAACTACCTGTTGCTTCTCTCAAATACTTCATATCTCCATCGTTGTCCGATATAGGCAACGGTGCATTTGGTTCAAAAGCAATCACGGGTGATACTTTGACATGGCCGGTAGAAATCAGAGTGTTGTGCAATATTTCTCCCAAAGTATTGTACAATGTTCCTTTTCCAACATTGCGATGAGTAGGGGAGGATAAATACAACACACAAGTAGATACACCCTAAATCAATGGTTAATACATAAGTATGTTAAACAATTAGGTTGAATGAATTTCTTATTATATTAAGTAATTAATTACCTCGGGAAGACTTTTAAGACCAATGTTGCAACTAGCGTTTTCACTCTCCATTTGTATTTCACGTTGGAGCTGATCCGGAAGTTGCTTTTGTTTATTCGTCTTCACCAAGAATGCCACTTGCTCTATTAGGACTTTGAGCTTCTCTAATACTTCCTCATTAGATGGATTTGGGCGCTTCACTTGTGAAAAATAGCGGGTTGGAGTTACGCCAAATCCTTTCCCCCTTACGCGGCCGGAATATACAGGAACATTAAATACTTACCGAGTATGTCCTTGCAACTAACTTGTTTGTTGTCGTCTTAATTTTCAGAACTTTGTTCTATATTCTCCTAAAATACACATAAGATTAAATAGATAAGTTCAATATCATTTTTAAAATATAATATTAAAAAATATTAAAGTGATAATATACTTACACAAAATTGTATCACTTTTTGAACATTTTCATTATCAACAACTCCATCTTTATTTACACGAGCCTCATTCCACAAAATATGACGACCCAATGGTTGATCGGATTTGGTCTCTTGTAGCTATTCATTAAGACATAAACCAAAGCTATTCCTTAAGATCATAAACGAAATATTAGTTAGAAACTATAGTTTATAATGTACCACATTATATAGAATTGATGTTTACTTACCACTTTTTGCTCTAAACGTGCACATCGCATACAAGATTTTTTGTATGGATGCGTTGGATTTTTTTCCCTCTCGCAATTTTCCGTACTTATACTCTATATAAAAAAAATAACAATCGTTTAAAAATTTAAAATACGCTATGAATATGAATAATAAAACACAAATGTTAATAAATTAATCACTTACCACAAACGCGGGGTCTGCACGTTTAGCTACAAATGCGCTCCATTCTTCATTTGATATATAGTGTTTATATATTTTTGGAGATTTAAATCCCCGGTGTATATTTCCGACAACTCTAAGCAAGTAGGTTTTTCTCACCTCATCAACATGAAAAGAAGACTGCAAACCAAATATATATATGGTTTGAGTAAATTATTTCAATGGAAAAAATTATAAGTAACAAAAAAGTGGAGTAAAAAAGTTACTTTTATATCATTCCACAATATATCTTTTGCATCCTTCAAAGCCTTATCACTCCAATCGTCAATTGTAATTAGGATATTCTGACAAACAACAACACCAATATAACTTACCAACATGAAACTGTTGGGTTCAATTGGCTGACCACTTTCATTCCATCCCACCTAATAAACTCATAAAGTAAGTACATGCTTTCAAAAAAGATAAAAAATAAACAGCAAACAAAGTATAGTATACCTCAAATTTTATGCCATTACTTCTTGCTTTTATGACATTTTGCATAATGGTTGCACCACGTTTAACTTCATTTTCATTACTTCTTGCTTTGACGATCCAAAGCATTGCTAGAATACATTTATATACAACAAGTTCAACATAAAGTTCAGTAAACTTCAACATGCAGTAGTCTAAGTACGTAGCAGTATAAGTTCAACATGCATTTTAGTGACAACAAAAAATTAATAAATACAATACCTGAAGAGTGCGAAGAAATACGTAGCATTCGTAGGAGAAGGAACAACGAGAATGCGTAGAAATACGAACGGTTCGTAGGAAAGAGTATGGTTCGCAGAAATACATAATGAGGGTTACATATTTCAATGAGAAGAGATGGTTTGTAGGGATAGTAACAAAGATGGAGATGGTTGGCAATATGGTTCGTAGGGACATTAGGGTTTGCAATGAGAAGAACAATGAAGAGGAGGAGGACACTGAAGCGTAGTGAAGTTTACGTAATGAAGAGGAAACTGAAGCGGTTTTCTGTTATATAAAAACCTATTACAATGCTTTTTTGAAAGAGCGCTATAAAAGACCTCCTTATTTTATTTTTTAAAAGCCTATTACAGCACCTTTTTAGAAGTCTTTTACAGAGCTTGTGGAGAAGCGTTGTAAAAGACCTCCTTATTTTATTTTTTAAAAGCCTTTTACAGCGCTTTTCCAAAAAGCACTTTAAAAGACTTCTTTGTTTTCTTATGTAACAGGGCTGTATTTTTAAAAGCCTTTTACAACGCTTTTTGCAAAAGCGCTGCAAAAGACCTCCTTATTTTAATTTTAAAAGCCTTTTACAACGCTTTTCCAACAAGCGCTTTAAAAGACCTATTTGTTTTCTTATGTAATAGGGATTTATTTTTAAAAGCCTTATACAGCGCTTGTCGCCAAAGCGCTATAAAAGACCTCCTTATTTTATTTTTAAAAGCCTTTTACAGCGCTTTGGCAACAAGCACTTTAAAAGACCCTTTTAACTTAGTATAAAAATAAACTTTGTGACCTCCTTATTTTTTTAAAGGCTTTTTATAGCAGTTATGGAAAAAAGCGCTGTAAAATTACAAGTTTATGTTCAGTTCAGTTCAAGTGTAATACCTATATTTGGATTTTTTTTTTCTTCCAAATAACTACATGATCAGCTCATATTGGATGATCAGTTCAAGTTCAAGATAAATTCCCAATACTCAAACAAAGCTTTTTCAAGTTCAATATAAGTTGAAAATCAGTTATGTCAGGTCAAACATACACTTAAATTACATGAACTTAGTATAAAACACTAAGATCAAGCTAAATATAAGCAGAAAATAAGTATAAGCAGAAAATCAAATACAGTTGAAGCTAAATACTAAAATACTCAATTCAGGTAGATCAAACAATTAAATTACATGAACCCAGTTCAGATTATATGGCTTATATAAAACAATTAAACACATTAAGATGCCCTTCTTCTTTTCCTGGTGGGATTCACATTTGTTTGTCCATTAACGATACGAAACGATGGATTAATCCAAATTCCCTCATCATGATCATTTATAAGATATAAACCATCATTAGTTGAATCAATTTCATGTGGTTGTGATATTGCAAATAAAAGATCATTACCAACATCTTCATCATTATTGTTATCATCACTTATTTTATTGGTCGATAGGACAACGAACCATTTATCATCAACAGGATCAGTGGCATAAAACACTTGTTGAGCTTGCGACGCTAAAATAAAAGACTCATCTTTGTATCCCACCCTATTAAAATCGACAAGCTAGAACCCTAACTCATCAATCTGAACACCATTATTATTATCGACCCACTTGCAACCAAATATAGGAACACGAAACATCGTGTAGTCTAACTCCCATATGCGCTCGATAACCCTAAAATATGATAGATTTGCACATATTGGGTTTTTTCCTTTTGCACTTGAGACATGCATCGCTTCAGCTACCTCAATCTATGTGAAATTGATTCGGGGTCTATATCACACTTTGAATTTATGTGATTATTTAACCATGTTATAAAACTTCGATTGTGCTCTCGAGTTATCCAACTTTGATTCATATTCATGTTCAAACTAGATAACTGATCCATGTGTATTGTAACATACGATTGAACCTCATCATTATTGTGCAAAACATACAATTATGTCTGCTCCCATTCTGTCCTTGATATAGTCATTAGTCTCTTTCCAATTATCCCTTCTCCTGATATTCTTCCCGAATGACAAGACATGGAATGCCCTATGCATTCAACACTTGACATATATTAAGTACAAAATTCAGCATCTTCTTCGACAATGTACCGTTTAGTAATACAACCTTCTGGTCGACTTCTACTTTTTACGTACCCTTTCAATATTTTCATATATCGTTCTATCAGATACATCCATCTCATACAAGTTGGCCTAAAAAGTTGTGTCTCCTTAAGAAGATGAATAGTAAGGTGAACCATTATATCAAAAAACGAGGGTGGGAAATACATTTCAAGCTCACACAAAGTAATAACAATTTCCTTCTGCAATGTCGGTAATTTATGAGGATCGATCACTATACTACAAATTTCCTTGAAGAAGGAACATAATCTAGTTATGGCTTGTTGAAGTTTTTCAGGTT
Organism: Cicer pinnatifidum; assembly: GCA_037974775.1. Taxonomy (NCBI): domain Eukaryota; kingdom Viridiplantae; phylum Streptophyta; class Magnoliopsida; order Fabales; family Fabaceae; genus Cicer; species Cicer pinnatifidum. The sequence goes on from JBBPBR010000003.1 coordinate 41,210,835, forward strand.
AAATGGAACGTATACCTATTGGTAGCAAATGCTCCATTAGAATATGACAATCATGGGTCTTCAAACCTTTTAACTTGAGGTCTTTCATACAAACTAAATTTTTAATGTTTGAAGAGTATCCTTCTGGAACTTTAACTTCGTATAGAAATTTACATAAAATAATTTTTTCCTTTCTAGATAGAGTATGAGAGGCTGGAGGTAAATATGTGCGATTTCCTTTCTTTACGGGACCCAATTCATTTCTTTTTCACATATCAACCAAGTCCAATCTTGCATTGATGTCATCTTTATAATATCCTAGAACATTAAGTAACGTACCAATAACACTATCAAATACATTTTTTTTTCAATATGCATCACATCGAGGAAATGTCTTATATACAATGACTTCCAATATGGCAATTCAAAGAAAATTGACTTTTTCTTCCACCCAGTTTTGACCAGCTCTCCCGGAAAAGGTTTGCCAAATTTATTGGTCAAATCTTCTACTTTTTCAAGTATTTGATATCCAGTCGGTGCTAAAGGAGCTTTATCTTCCTCTGATTTCCCATTGAATGCATTTCTCCACCCACGATACTGAGGACTATAATGCTATATTCTGATAAATTACCATATACTGGAAAATCATTAATTGTGCCGAACAACATAGCCCTCAAATTGAAACATTCTTTCTTATACCCATCATAAACTTTCGCACCTGTCTCCCACATATTTTTTAAATCTTCTATTAAAGGAGTCAAGTATACGTCGATATCATTCCCCGGTTGTTTGGGTCTAGAAATTCACAGAGACAACATCATAAACTTATGCTTCATACATAACCATGGAGTTAGGTTATAAATCAACAAATTCACCGGCCACATGCTGTCTGAGATACTTTGAAGACCATGTGGATTCATTCCATTAGTAGAAAGTGCAAGTCGTAGATTTCTTGACTCTATCCCGAATTCAGGATACTCGTGATCAATTTTTTTATGTATCTAAATATCACTAGAAGGGGGGTTGAATAGCTATTTTGGTGTTAAAAATAATTTTCAAGTGTTTTAAAAACTATCCTCTCGTTGAGGACGGCATGCTCGAGGATGGGATTTTTCAAATCGTCATATCTGAGCTGAGCAAAAGAGTAAAAGAGAAATATGAGAATGACACACTCAATTTTTATACTGGTTCACTCAATGAAGGCTACGTCCAGTCCTCACACTTTTGTGAGATTTCACTAATTTTCAAATAGATCAACCTCATACTGAGGATGATTATAAGTTGTGTATTATTTAGCCTCACCAAGCTTACAATCAATTTTCAAATATTTCCAAGTATATCTCATGTGGGAATTACAAAGTGATATGAGAGTGATTGATTCTTAATACTTTCTCAAAGGATTTACAAAGATCTAGTGTAGGATTAAAGAAAGTATGAAAAGAGGATGGGTGTTTGCACTTGATAGCTTTAAGATGCTTGATCTTTTTATGCAATTATTTTGTGTATTTGATGATGAAGAGCTTGCTGCCTTTTTTAGAAATCCAAGCTCTTTGATAACCGTTGGAATTCATTACAAAAGATCCAAGGTTTTTCATTAAAATTATAGAACTGCCATTCATCTTGTTCTTGGACTAGAAGAGGCCATCCTCGCGCATGCATATCAGCTTCCTTGAAACTTGATTTTGAGATGTCCTTGTCTATTCTCTTTTATCAAAGAGTGCAAGACTGTTTCTTTGACCATGTGAGCTACAACCTTTCCAAAAACTTTAAGGACTAGGTTGATTTCAACTTTTGAGGGTGATGTTGACAAGAGATAGAGCTACCCTCTTACGTTGGAATGTTATCCTCTAGTATGAGGATCAGATCTGCTTTCAATATGTGATCTTCCGTTTTTGGCTTGTTTGTTGTTGCCTTTCTTTAACTTGATTTCTTCATGTATTCATTCATGGAAGCACAATAAATGGTCTGATTTTAGCCTTTGCACATGCTTGATGGGTTGCTTTCAACTTTACTGAACCATCCTCAGGCTAGTCTGTCATCCTCTAGACTTAGATATGGCTATTCTCATGCTTTTCCTTTGGCCTTCTAACTTCTTTATTTCAAATACTTTATTTATTCGTTGTTTTGGTATTATTGTGCCTTTCTTTAATGAATACAAGCATTTGTTTTGGTGAGGACAGATATTGTGCATATTTGAAGATTCATCAGCTTGCGAGACCATCCTCGCCGTTTTCCAGCCTCAGCATTTTCCATCCAGGTGATGGTTGAATCATATTTTTCTTCTTTTTGCCTTAGTGATTAATAACCTATTTTCTTATATGAATTCACTCGAGAGCACAAATTAGTCATTAACCACAATCATATTCTCTTAAGTAATTTTGTTATCATTAAAATCAATTGAGAGATTCTGTCTCAATAATCTCCCCCTTTTTGATGATGACAAAATTCTTTAGATTATGATTTTAAATAAGACAAGTTCATGAGATAAAATGTTTATCCTCCCCCTCGATCATATGTGTAATAATTTTTAAAACTAAAAAACATTACTCCCCCTGAATATATGCCAAAGTTTTGAGATAACATGATTCGAATCATAAATAAAACTGCATAATAATAAGACAATGTTCCAAAGTTTTGTTCAACACATCATTAACATCAAACAGGATACATAGGAAACACAACAATTCAACTTAACAAACATAGTCAACACAACAATTCAACTTAACCAACATTTTAACACAAAACAACTACTGGATAATCATAATCATTCTCCCCATGAATTTGGCACAATCAAAAAGAAAGAACCAAAGTGTTAGCTAGATGAGGATGGTTCTTTTGATGAGGATGAAGGAGATGGAACAATAGAGGATGGCTGGGCTGGTAGCTCAGGAGGATGATCTCCTGGAGCAATAGTAGGGGACAAGTGTTTGGTAACCCATTCAAGAATGAGACTAAATTGAACCAAGGAGTTCTAAAAGAATGAGACCAAATTGAGAAGTTTCATTTGCTTATGTTCCTTGTTGTCCTCAGTCCTCATGCTAGGAACCGAGTCTTTAGGCTGATCATTTACACTGGAACTCTTATTTTCAGAGCTCCCAGCTTTGTCTTTTGAACAATTATGAGTTGTGGCAGTAAAAAAGGAGTCAAGGGAACTGAACAAACCTGTGACCTCAGGGAGAGGTTGGGCAGCTTCTTCATGAGTTGCAGTAGGAGGAATGGGAATTGGTTGCGAAAAATCTGGTTGTGGGAGCACATCTTCTTCCATTGGCACAATTGGAGGAGAGGCCATAGGCACCTCCATAGGAGAGGGAGGATAAGACATATTGAGATCAAAATATAACTCCTCAGCATCTTCCATATGTTGAAAAGGAGTTGGTGTGAAGGTATCCTTAGGGAGAGGATCAGCTTCATGAAGGGGAGTGGTATTGTGGATTGGTAAAGACTGAGGATATAGTTGGAAATGAGAGTTAGGAGAAGGAGAGTCACGAAATGAAAATGGAGTATGATCAGGAGAGTTACACAGTGGAGAGGTGGGTTCTTGAATAAGTGGTGATGGTGTATCCTCAGGTGATGGTTGAATGGTGTCTTCTTCAGATTTTTGAGAGGGAGAAGACGAATCATGAGCTTTCCGTTTCTTAGAGGCAGGTAGGTTATCATGTTTAAACTTCATTTGTTTGATATTCTTTATAGAAAAATGTTGTTGAAGTGGATGGAAGGTTCTTCTTCAAGTGGGTGTTTGAAGAATTTGAAAAACTTAGTTAGTATCATCCCATAAGGAGCAAATCTTCCCATCATAACAGCATTCAACATGAAGCAGAAAATCACATGTCCTAAGTGAAGATGAGAGCCAGTCATCAAATGATGAATGATCATGAGATCAAGCTCTCCAACCTTCTCGAAGCTGCCAGCTCGGGGCGCAATGGAGTGAACACAAATATTGTGGAGGATATGGCACATTGGAAGGAGATTGGAGGCCACTAAAGGTTTTGGAGATTTGATGAGAATGTTTTGAAGGACATAGGTCCTAGTGATGACACATTGTGAATACCACCTATCAGATAAGCGGTAGGCTCCTTCATCACGTATGTCAAGAATTTGACATAGTGTAGTGGTATTTATCTCCATATGAACCCCTTTTAGTACAATACTAAAACTAGTGGTGTCTCTTGAACCATACGAAGTAGCATAGAAGGCCTTTACAAGGCGAGGATACTAGGGCTCATTTATTTTGAAAAATGAGGTCCATCCGAGTTGGTCAAACATTTCTTCCACATTAAATTCTCCTTGTTTGATATCAGCAAGATCAATGATTTTACCATCGACCACAAATTTGTTTTGCCATTTTGAGACATAATTAGTTTCTAATTCAGCCGAATCAAACAGTGGGGTAATATCAGAAATTTTTGGAGACGAGGATGGGGGTTTTGGTGAAGAAGGTTTAACCTTTTTAGGAGTTGAAGCTTTGGAGGTAGATTTCGCAGGAGGAGGCTGTTGTGAAGGTTCAGGAGGTAGATTGGTATCTGAATCATCAGAGTGGATGACATGAATCATGTTGTCTTGAGGTAGCGCCCTTTTTGATGAAACAGTTCCAAACATAATTCTAGAGGAGCGCCTGATGGGAGCTGAGGAGGATGAGTTTTTTGAAATTTTTGGAGTGATAGAAAGGGAAGAAGAACTTTTGGATGGTTGAGAGGAAGGAATGGTGTTCACGAAATTTCCTTCATATTGGGTTTCCTCATGGTAATCTGACTCAGTGCTTGAGTAGACATCTTGATTCTCTTCTAATTCTTGATAAGAGATTTTGCATTTTGCAGTAACTTTGGTACGAGCCATTGGAAAAAAAAACGTAGAGTGGAAAGCAACTGATGAGTAAATAGAAGTTTTGAACAGTGGGTTGATGAGTGAGAAAGATGGACGACGTGAAATACATAGATGAGGATGGAAGATGTAAAGGAATAACGTAGGAGGAAACGTGTGAGAGAAAAGAAAGTTAATGCGCCGTTTACCTAGGAACCTAGCGTGATGATGGATTAGACAGGCTGGGGACACGTAGCCGTTAATGCATTAAATGCACGACGTGAAACACGGAGGCAGGCGCCATGCGTGCTGGCCAATGAGAGAGGAGGCGCGTGCAGTTCTTCTAGTCTGCCGTGTCAAGGGAAGTTACACCAATAAGGACATTCCGTCCTCTGGTGGTTTTTCATATCCTCGCAGGTTTATACTAAAATGGATATACATATAAAATAAAACGACAAAATTATTTTGGATTTTTATTTAATAAAAAAAATCATAATAAGATAAATATAATAAAGGAACATAAAAAGGATAAATCAATTAATTTTAGACAAATTAAAGATTGAGAGTTCCTCCAAGATCTTTTTGAACCTATCCTCTTGGAGAGGTTTGGTAAAAATATCTGCTAATTGATTTTTAGCGTCAATAAAAATCAGTTCTAAGTCCCCTTTTTGCACATGATCTCTTATAAAATGATGTTTAATTTCAATGTGCTTAGTTCTAGAATGTTGAATGGGATTTTTAGACAGATTTATTGCACTTGTATTATCACAGAGGATGGGAATATTTGCGTACCTTAGTGAGTAATCCTCAAGTTGATTTTTTATCCAAAGTAATTGTGAGCAACATTGAGCGGCTGATACATATTCTGCTTCAGTAGTTTAAAGAGCAATGGTACTTTATTGTTAGCATGACCAACTTATTAGAGATTTACCAAGAAATTGGCAAGCCCTACTTGTGCTTTTTCTTTCAACTTTGTCTTCCGTGTAGTCGGCATCACAATAAGCTATAAGGTCAAGATTGGAACATTTCTTGTACCAAATTCCCAGATTTATAGTGCCCACAAGATATCTAAATATCCTTTTTACTGCAGTGAGATGGGATTCTTTAGGAAAGGATTGGAATCTTGCACAAAGACCAACTACAAAGATTATGTCCGGTCTGCTGGCTATTAAATACAACAAGAATCCGATCATCCCTCGGTACTCCTTTTTTGATATTTGAGTTCCTTCATCATCTTTATGGAGTATGGATGATGGGTGCATAGGAGTTCCCATACTCTTGGCTGAACTCATGTTATATTTGTTGAGTAAATCATTAGTGTATTTTTCTTGTGATATGAAAATGCCATCCTCTCGTTGTTTGATTTGCAAACCAAGGAAGAATTTTAATTCCCCCGTCATACTCATCTCAAACTCACTTTGCATGAGGTTAGAGAAATCTTTACACATCTTTTCATTTGTGGATCCAAAAATTATGTCATCGACATAAATTTGAAATATCAATAAATCCTTCTCAAGGGTCTTCTAATAAATCTGTCCTCTAATAAATCCATTTTCTTTTAAAAAAGAACTTAACCTCTCATACCAAGCTCGAGGAGCTTGCTTTAAACCATAAAGAGCTTTTGAGAGTTTGAACACATGGTTCGGCCTCTTCTCATCCTCAAACCCAGGAGGTTGACGAACATACACTTCCTCATTTAAGAACCCATTCAAAAAGGTACTTTTGACATCCATTTGAAACAGTTTGATACCTTTATGAGTAGCATAAGCTAGGAGGATTCTTATTGCTTCAAGTCTTGCTGCGGGTGCAAACTTTTCATCATAATCAATTCCTTCTTGTTGATTGTACCCTTGTGCCACTAATCTTGCTTTATTTCTAATGAATTCTCCATCTTCATTTAGTTTGTTTCTAAATATCCATTTAGTCCCAATAATAGATTTGTCCAGAGGATGCGGTATAAGATTCCATACCTTGTTTCTTTCAAACTGTGAGAGCTCTTCCATCATAGCTTCAACCCATGATTTGTCACCAATAGCTTGATCAATCGTTTTGGGTTCAAATTTGTGATATCATAGCCATGTTAGTAGTGTTTTCCCTTAGAGAATTTCTGGTTCTAACACCATCCTCAGTATTCCCAATGATTAGATCTGGAGGATGACGTGTGACTATTTTCCATCCTCTTGGAAGTCACTAAGAGGTTGGGTCAGACTCATCCTCTTCGTGAGGACCGGGTACTTGAGAGGATGACTGTTCATCTTTATCATTTTTATCAATTTTTTGTAAACACAAGTCATCAAACTCATAAAAAATAACATGCATGGATTCCTCCACAGTTTGAGTCCTAAGATTATATATTCTATAACCTTTTGACGTTGTGGAGTATCCTAGAAAAATTCTTTTATTAGATTTTGGATCAAACTTTCCCAAAGTTTCTTTATTATTTAGAATGTAGCAATAACACCCAAATATATGAAAATAGGAAATATTTGGTTTTCTCCCTTTCCATAATTCATATGGAGTTTAGTTTGAATTTTTTCTATTGGATGCACAATTAGAAACATAACAAGCAGTGTTGATGGCTTCGGCCCAAAATTATTTTTCAATGTTGGCTTCATTTAAAATAGTTCTAGCCATTTCTTGTAAAGTTCTACTTTTCCTTTCAACAACCACATTTTGTTACGGAGTTCTTGGACAAGAAAAGTTGTGAGAAATACCATTTTGTTCACAAATATTTTTGTAGGATTCATCTTCAAATTCACCTCCATGGCCACTTCTCACGGATACAATTTTTGATCCTTTTTCATTTTGAATCTTTTTGCAGAAATGGTGGAATGCCTCAAAGGCTTCATCTTTATGTTTTAAAAATAGAACCCAAGTAAAACGAGAGAAATCATCAACAATTACAAAACTATATCTTTTTCCACTAAGGCTTGGAGTTTTGATAGGACCAAAAAGGTCAATGTGAATAAGTTCACGAGGATGATTTGTTGAAACAATATTTTTAGAATGAAAACTACTCTTAACTTGTTTTCCTTTGACACAAGCTTCGCAAACTTTGTCTTTTTGAAAATTAATTTTTGGAAGACCTTTTACTAATTCTAATTTTGCTAAATTAGAAATAGTGTTTAAGCTTGTGTGACCATCTCGTTTGTGCCAAATCCATTAATCTTTTTCAATGGAAACAAAACAAGATTCATTAGGTAAATCATCAAGATAAAGTTCATATAAATTCTTTTTTCTAAAACTGGAAAAGAAAACTCTACCCGAGGATGAGTGCTTAACCTCAAATAGAGTAGACTTAAAAATAACTTCAAATCCACTATCACATAATTGACTAATGCTTAGGAAGTTATGTTTTAAGCCATCCACATACTGAACATTTTCAATTTTTGCAGAATTATTCTTACCAATAATACATGTTCCTTTTATTTGAGCTTTATCATTATTGCCAAATGTGAGTGATCCTCCATCCTTTATCTCCCATGACATAAAGCATTGCTTATCCCCTGTCATATACCTTGAGCAACCACTGTCCAATTACCAAGGCTTTCTTTTGTTGATTAGAGGATGAACCTGTGTTAGAATTTAAAAGTTACTTAGGTACCCATAAAGCATTGGATCCTTGTTGGATAGTTTTTCCTCTTGTGAGGAATTTCCTTTTGTGATAACAAATAGAATCATTGTGCCCAAGTTTACCACAGAATGAGCATGCTGACTTTATATTGTTAGCATTCTTCTTAGCAAGACAAATTTTGGAAGTATGCCCAAGTTTTTTGCAAAAGGTGCATTTTGACCTATCCTCTTGTTTTTTAGGCAAGAAAAAATTTTCATACAATTTTTGTTTTTGAGAACTTTTAAAACGAATACCAGCCTTGTCAAATATTCTAAATTGAGACCCCATTATCTTTTGAAATGTTTATGTAGATTTGTCAAAGTTGGAAATATTGTTTTTTAGTTCCTTAACATATATTTTCAGAATCTCCTTTTCTGTGTCCTCGTCAGGAGGTTGAGGATGAGTTTTGGCTATCCTCTCGTTAAGAGTTTTTTGTTGCTCTAACATTTGAAAATGAGAATGCTGCAATTCTTGAATGATTTTAACATACTCATCATTCCTTTTTTGAAGCTCCTCATTTTGTTTCTTTATCTCAACAAGTTGGTTTTTTTGAAATATACATTTTTGAGATAATGTGTTTGAGTCATTTAAGAGGCTATCAAATTCAATTTCTAATTTCTCACAAGTAGGACATAATTCAGAAATACTTACCTTTTCAGTTTATGATTTTGCCATGAGACAGAGGTTGGCCTCTTCTTCCTTTTCTTGCTCAAAGGATGACTCGTCACTATCATCCCAAGTAATCATCATGGATTTGTTTTTGTATGGAAGTCTTCTTGAGTTCCTTTTGTTGAGAGGACACTCAGTTTTGTAGTGTTCCATCTTGTTGCATCCATAACAAGTTAATTGACTTTTGTCAATTTTTTCTTTTATAGGAGGTCCTCTATTATTTCCTCTTTTGTTTATCATCCTCTTAATTCTATTGGAAATAGCGAGTTCATCCTCATCCTCAGACAGAGGATACTCTGCCTTTTCCTTCTTTAGGACATCTTCATTCTTCTTGGAGGATGAACTTTCTGTTTGGCTTGTTTTTAGAGCAATCATTCTTCCTTTTTTGTTTGGTTTGTCAACCAACAACAATGTTTCATGAGCTCTTAGAGTTCATCCTCATCCTCAAACAGAGGATACTCTGCGTTTTCCCTTTTTATGATATCTTCATTCTTCTTGGAGGATGAACTTTCTATTTGGCTGGTTTTTAGAGCAATCATTCTTCCCTTTTTGTTTGGTTAGTCAGCCAACAACAATGGTTCATAAGCTCTTAGAGTTCCAACCAAATCTTCTAATTTCATGTTTGTCAAATCTCTTGCTTCTGGGATGGCAGTTTCCATTGGCCTCCATTCTTTTGGTAAACTTCTTAGGATTTTCTTATCCTTTCTTGAACTGAGTATACCTTTCCAAGAGATCTCAAGTTATTTAATATGATTGTTAACCTTGAGAACATTTGATCAGTAGTTTCCTCCTCCTTCATTTCGAATAGTTTGAAATCTCTTACTCCCATGTCTATCCTCGCTTCTTTTACATGGCTTGATCCTTCATGATGTATCCTTAAAGTATCCCAGAGCTCCTTAGCTTTTTTGCATTCTTCAACTCTGTCATACTCTTCCCTTCTCAAAGCACACGTTAGAAATAAATGAGCTTTAGAGTTTAGAAGTACCTTTGCATTTTCATCCGCCGTCCACTGTGCTTGAGGTTTCTCATCGGAGGTTGCGTCTATGTTGTTGGTTCTGATGACGTGATCCCTTTTTTCCACCACTGACCACATATTGTTGTCTTGTCTTATGAGAAATAGTCTCATTTTACCTTTCTAGTGGTAGTAATCTGTACCATCAAAATAGAGAGGTCTATTAGATGATCCTCCTTCAGGAATGTACTTAGCTTTTGACATTTTTCTTTTTGGATCTTTTTCTCTTACACTGTTAAGTGTATTTTTTAAAAAAACCTTGATATGATGCCAATTGATGTAGCTAAATATCACTAGAAGGGGGGTTGAATAAGGATTTTGGTGTTAAAAATAATTTTCAAGTGTTTTAAAAACTATCCTCTCGCTGAGGATGGAATGCTCGAGGATGGGATTTTTCTAATCGTTAGATATGAGCTGAGCAAAAGAGTAAGAGAGAAATATAAGAATGACACACTCAATTTTTATATTGGTTCACCCAATGAAGGCTACGTCCAGTCCTCACACTCTTGTGAGATTTCACTAATGTTCAAATAAATCTATTTTCAAATATTTCCAAGTGTATCTCACGTGGAAATTACAAAGTGATATGAGAGTGATTGATTCTTAATACTTTCTCAAAGGATTTAAAAAGATCTAGTGTACGATTAAAGAAAGTATGAAGAGAGGATGGGTGTTTGCTCTTGATAGCTTTAAGATGATTGATCTTTTTATGCAATTGTGTTGTGTATTTGATGATGAAGAGCTTGCTGCCTTTTATAGAAGTCCAAGCTCTTTGATAAACATTGGAATTCATTACAAAAGATCCAAGGTTTTTTATCATAATTACAGAACTGCCATTCATCTTGTTCTTGGACTAGCAGAGGCCATCCTTGTGCATGCAAATCAGCTTTCTTGAAACTTGATTTTGAGATGTCCTTGTCTATTCTCTTTTATCAAAGAGTGCAAGGTTGTTTCTTTTACCATGTGAGCTACAGCCTTTTCAAAAACTTTAAGGACTAGGTTGATTTCAACTTTTGAGGGTGATGTTGACAAGAGAGAGAGCTACCCTCTTACATGGGACTGCCATCCTCCAGTTTGAGGATCAGATCTGCTTTCAAAATCTGATCTTCCATTTTTGGCTTGTTTGGTGTTGCCTTTCTTTAACTTGACTTCTTCATGTATTCATTCGTGCAAGCACAATAAATGGTCTGATTTTAGCCTTTGCACATGCTTGATGGGTTGCTTTCAACTTTACTGAATCATCCTCAACCTAGTCTGTCATCGTCTACACTTAGATCTGGCTATTCTCATCCTTTTGCTTTCGCCTTCTAACTTCTTTATTTCAAATACTTGATTTATTCATTGTTTTGGTATTGTTGTGCCATTCTTTAATGAATACAAGCATTTGTTCTGGTGAGGACACATATTGTTTAGATTTGAAGATTCATCAGCTTGCAAGGCCATCCTCGCCGTTTTCCATCCTCAGATTTGAATCAGATTTTTCTTCTTTTTGATTTAGTGATTAATAACCTGTTTTCTTATATGAATTCACTTAAGAGCACATATTAGTCATTAACCACAATCATAATCTCTTAAGTAATTTTGTTGTCATTAAAATCATTTGAGATATTTTGTCTCAACATTTTTTGCCCATTGTGGAGAATCTGTAGGGTGTCGAAACTTTCCATCAATAATTCTTTCATCTGCATGCCATGTCAAGTGTTTTGAATTTTCTTCACTGAAATACATGCGCCTAAATCTTGGTATTATAGGAAAATACCACACGACTTTTGCTGGAGTAGAATCTTTCTTCTTATATCGAGAGACATTGCATTACGGACACACCTTTAGTAATTCATATTCGTTTCGAAATAAAATGCAATCGTTAGGACACACATGAATCCTTTCGTAACTAATGCCAATAGAGCACAAAATTTGTTTAGCCTCGTAGGTTCGACTGAGAAGTTCATTATCATTTGGCAACATATCTTTTAAGAGTGTTAATAATCATGTGAAGCTTTTATCAAACCATCCATTACTCGCTTTTAAGTTGTACAACTTTAATATCGCCGACAGTCTTTTGAATTTAGTACAACTATTATATAACGATTTCTCTGCATAACTCAACAAACTCTCAAACATTTTAGGACAATCCCAAAGATCTTTTTCAACTGCTTTTGCAATCTCCTTAACTCGGTATGACCCATATGTATCTGTGTCGAAATCAGTTGAAGCATATGTCAAACCATTCTGAAAATTAATGTTTCCTTTTTTTTTTCTCACCATGTCTTATCCAACATGTATAGGTTTGATCAATTCCATGCCATACTAAATGTCCTTCCAATTCATCTTCTCTAACGCGTTTTCCAAAACAACATTTTAAACAAGGACAAACGAATCTATTTGGATCTTTTGCATTCATCACTGGAAACTCAACAAACTCCTTCACTCCATTTTCATACTCTTTTGACAATCGATTGGCAAACATCCATTTTCGGTCCATTTCATATGACCTATATAAATGCAGTTACACAAATAATAAGCTATTGAACACATTATACTAATATATAATACACATATCTAATATTGGAAAATGGAAACTGTAACACCCCGACCCTTAGCGTAACCGGTGATGCTACCTCATGACCTTCTTGCCCCTCAATTGGTAGTGGGACTGTGTGGAGGCGGTACTTATCCCCTAGGTACCGGGCTCGAATCCCATGGAAGGGAAAAACTCGCCAAATTTCCAACAGTGGGAAAGAGGGGGCGAGAAGGTCGTGTGGTAGCATCGCCGGTAACGGTAAGGGCCGGGGTGTTACAAAAAAAGGCGCCTTTTTTTGTAACACCCCAGCTCAATTGGTAGTGGGATCTGAGTGGAGGCGGTACTTATCCCCCAGGTACCGGGCTCGAATCCCAAGGAAGGCAAAAACTCGCTATTTCGAACGGAGTGGTTGGGGGGCGGGGTGAGAAGATCGTGAGGTAGCATCGCTGGTAACAGGAATGACCGGGGTGTTACAGAAACCAAGGTCCAAGTATGATTTCAAAACAAAATAGATCAACAAATTTCAAAAAAGAATAATTTTTGGGCTTAATTGCACTTTTGATCCCCCTATTTTAGCTGAATCACGAAAGTAGTCCCCCATTTTGTTTCTCCCCAGTTTTGGTCCCCCAAACAACATTTTGGTCCAAAATTTGATGAAATGTCATTTTTTAAAGTCGTACTACACCATTTATGTTAATAGATTTCAGGTACAATTGTTGCAAATGAGATCTTGAGGCATGGTGTGACTTAAATAAATGCAAAAAAAATGAAATTTTATCAAGTTTTGGACCAAAATTATGTTTAAGTACCCAAACTGAGGAGAAATAAAATGGGGGGACTACTTTCGTGATTCAGCTAAAATAGGGGGACCAAACCTGCAATTAAGCCTAAATTTTATATGATTTATTATGTAACAATTTATTAATTTTAATGACAACAACAAATTAATAAATACAGTACTTGAGACAACGTATCCAATTTTTTTTAAAGGACGAGCCGTAGATGGGCGCACAATAGAGGAGATGAGGGTTCCCAAACTAGAGGAGATAAGGGTTCGTAAATTTGTTTTAAATTTGTTTTTATTTATTTAAAGTAAATGATATTTATTTAAAGTTAATGATTTTACAGTGCTTGTATAATAAGCGCTCTAATAGGTCCTTTAATTATGTGAAAGCACAAGTGTTTTACATCGCTTGTCAAAAAAACGCTTTAAAAGCTATGTAACATAAGGTGGAAGCGCTATATTTTACAGTGCTTGTGTTTAAAGCGCTCCAAAAGCGCTGTAAAACATTATGTGAGGGCGCTTCAGTTTACAGCGCTTTCTGTAAGACCCATAATTTTAAAGTGTACTTTATGTATTTTGGTGTATTTTTGGTATTGAACTCGGAGGCTTTTTAGCCAAAGTTATTAATATTTTGGAGTTTATAAGACCAAAAAGATATTTTGATTCCCGATTAGAATTACTCGTCGATAAATAAATTAAATTACCTGCGGTGAATCTTTTACGAAGAGTTTAATGCGTTATGTGTGAAAGGGTAATTTAATAAATATCTAAAGATTTTAAGATATTTGTTAATTATAATTAATATATATATGTTTATATATAAAGAAAAGGAAAGGAAGGAAAGGGGAGGAAAAGAAATAGAGAGAAAGGAAAAAGAAAAGAAAGAAAAAGCGAAGTTCTTCTTCTTCCTCTGCGCGAGAAGCTCAATTTCTCCCTTCCTCCATTGTTGCTCGTTTTTTATTCTTTTTCTCTCCCTTGAGTTCGAAATTGATAGTGGGTGATAGGACAAGTATTTCTCAACTTCACTCTTCACCTTTCATTCGAAAACGAAGAAAAACGGTATTAGGGATTCAAACTCAAATCTCCCCGTTTCATCTAGATCTAAGCATCGTTTCAAGAAGTGATAGAAGGGAAAGTTGCTCACCACTACACTACGGTGCTAGTGAGCTAACTTTTGAAGCGGCGTTGCGAGCGGAGATTTTACCGGATTTGCTCACGGTACTGTAAATCGACGTTAAAGCTAAAGTGAAGGTAAGGGCTCCTTCCAAACTTTTAGTTTGCATTTAGGGACTTACTTGTGGTTGTGTGGAAAAGATTTTGTTAGGGTTGAAGCGTTGATTTGGGGAAAAACGAATTAATGATTTATGGATGAAATTCTAATGTGGGGTTTTGGTGATATTGATGAATGTTTCATGGAAAATGAATTTACCTCATTTATGTATGATTTTGAGTAAATGAAATTTGTTGTGTTTGAGTGATGGATTGTGTTGATTTGTGTCGTCGTATTCGACGTGTTCATAATTGATAATTATAGAATTTGAGATGTGTTTTGTGTGGTTTGTGTGGAAAAATGATCCGATGTGATTTGGTGTGAATTATGGATTGAATGTGAAAGTATGTTTGAGTTTGTTTTGTGCGGAATTTGAAAACCATTAAGTTAAACGAGTATTAAGAATGGGGAATCTCTTAATGTCTTGTTTACTTAATGTGTGTTTGTGAAAATCGTTTAAGTTAAATGAGTATTAAGAATGGGGAATCTCTTAATGTCTTGTTTACTTAATGTTTGTTTTGGAAAATCGTTTAAGTTAAATGAGAATTAAGAATGGGGAATCTCTTAATGTCTTATTTACTTAATGTGTGTTTGTTTTGGAAAATCGTTTAAGTTAAATAAGAATTAAGAATGGGGAATCTCTTAATGTCTTGTTTACTTAATGTTTGTTTTGAAAATCGTTGGAGTTAAAAGAGTATTAAGAATGAGGAATCTCTTAATATTTCTGTTTGCTTAAGGTGTGTTTGTTTGTAAAAATCATTAAGTTAAATGAGTATTAAGAATGGGGAATCTCTTAATATCTGCGTTTACTTAATGTTGTCGTGAAAATGATTTTGTGAAGAAATGAATTGTCGAGTCAAAGTGATGCCATGTGATTTGTTGGTTCATTTTGTCTGTGTTGAGATTGTCGCGCCAAGGTGATGGCATGTGATTTGTTGGTTCATCTGGTATGCGTTGGGATTGTCAGGTCAAAGTGATGCCATGTGATTTGTTGGTTCATTTTGTCTGTGTTGAGATTGTCGCGCCAAGGTGATGCCATGTGATTTGTTGGTTCATCTGGTATGTGTTGGGATTGTCAGGTCAAAGTGATGCCATGTGATTTGTTGGTTCATTTTGTCTGTGTTAGGATTGTCGAGTCAAGGTGATGCCATGTGATTTGTTGGTTCATTTTGTCCGCATTGGGATCGTCGAGTCAAGGTGATGCCATGTGATTTGTTGGTTCATCATGTCTGTTGTGGGTATTGCGTTGAAA
>JBBPBR010000003.1:41226741-41237688 GCA_037974775.1 Cicer pinnatifidum
CCATGTGATTTGTTGGTTCATCTGGTATGCGTTGGGATTGTCAGGTCAAAGTGATGCCATGTGATTTGTTGGTTCATTTTGTCTGTGTTGAGATTGTCGCGCCAAGGTGATGCCATGTGATTTGTTGGTTCATCTGGTATGTGTTGGGATTGTCAGGTCAAAGTGATGCCATGTGATTTGTTGGTTCATTTTGTCTGTGTTAGGATTGTCGAGTCAAGGTGATGCCATGTGATTTGTTGGTTCATTTTGTCCGCATTGGGATCGTCGAGTCAAGGTGATGCCATGTGATTTGTTGGTTCATCATGTCTGTTGTGGGTATTGCGTTGAAACCGTTAAATGTTATGTTTTGAAACTATGTGTAAGTGTGCTTGATTAAAATGGTGATTGTGTTGATTGTACTAAGAGTTATGTTTTGGAATTGTGTGATAGTATGTTAGATTGTAAAACGATTTCGAAACTCGTAATGTCGTGGTGATTGTACGGGTATTGCTAAGTGTTAAGGTTTGGAGTGGTGTTTGAATATGATTGAGTTGGTTTATGTATTTTTGAAAGATTATACAGGGAAATCGATTTACCCAATCGATTTGATGAGTTACAGGGGCTCTGTTTTGCACGAAATCGATTTACCCAATCGATTTTGTAAGTTACATTTCAAAATCATTTAATAAATCGATTTGGTAAATCGATTGGATTCAATTGGATTCAAGTCAGGGGCTTTGTCTTCCAAAAATCGATTTGTCCAATCGATTGGATTCATTACAGGGGTTCTGTCTTGTCTGTCAATCGATTTACCCAATTGATTGAGTCAATCGATTTACCCAATCGATTGATTTAAGCCCAGAGTTCAATTTTCACTAAAAACTTTCAGGAAATTGATTTCCCCAATCGATTGGCTCAGTGGAAAATCTTATTTTGAGTTAGATAATTGATTGCTCAAGTGATTTATCAATGTTTTGGTCAATTATATATTACTTGATGGATTGGGAACTTTATTTTGATTTCATTTTTATTTGGCAAGTATGACATGAACTTTGAGCATATGGAAAATCCTTTTAAGGTGCATGCTTAGTGGAAAGGGTATTTTGTGCATTTGAAAACTTAAATGTTATGTGTTAATTGTTAATTTCGGTTGGTGACCCTTTACAACTATTGTGGAAATCTGGGCTTTGCCCTCAGATGATAGCCAGGACTATCCTACCGGTTCATACCCAGTGGATGGGGATGCAGATGGGAATGCTTGACTGGAGCTACGTTAGGAGGATCTCACGGGGTGCGTGGAGATCACTCAGGGTGTTTAGTGGTTTTGTAAAACGATCAGACTAGGTTGACACAGAGGGAACGGATGTCTTTCTATTGGGTTGTTTTTTTTTTTTTTTGTAAACTGAAAGGCTGTACCACTTTTAATATGTAAACATTTTGAATTCATATTTTGTGAACTTTTTCCGCTGCTTGTAAATTTTAATGACTTAATTATTTATTCAAAGGTTTTACCTTATTTATTTCTCTGGTTTATTTTAATTTCTTTTGAAAAAAAAAATACACCCTCGCTTTGAAAAACGGGGTGTTACATTGTGGTATCAGAGCTTTGGTTTGGTTTTCTTTGGGGGCTGTGGAACCTTTAGTTCTAGATTGTAGGTTAGGAGTGGTTGTATGATCATGCGTCGGGTTAGGTGGTTTGAGTTGTCAGGTCCCCAATAATTACTATGTGATGTTGTGGTCGGAAGTTATTTTTGGGAATTATTGGAAGTAGTGTTAAGACTCTACTTGATGATGGTTTTATAGGAAAACCATGCCGCCAAGAAGGGATGACGCTCCGAGAGCCAATGCTGATAGGGATGATCGAATGGCGGAGGCTATGAATAACATGGCTGCTTCTGTTGCTGCACAGACTGCTGCCAAGACTCAACGCGATCTCGAAAAGAGGGAAAGAGAGATCCGTGCTGCGGAGTCAAGAGGGTTAGAAGACTTCCGTCGATACAATCCTCCCAAGTTTAAGGGGGATGAGAACTCAGAGAAAGCGGATCAGTGGATCCAAGAAGTGGAAAAGATCTTCGAAATGATTAACTGTCAGGCGGCAGTGAAGGTCAACAATGCCACTTATATGTTATTGGGAGATGCTGAGTACTGGTGGAGGAGTGCCAGATTGTTGATGAGATCAGCTCACGAGGAGGTGAACTGGGAATCATTCAAAAGGAAGTTTTTAGGCAAATACTTCCCGATGAGTACTAGAACTAAACTGGGCGATGATTTCCTGAAACTGCATCAGGGGAACATGACCGTGGGTGAATATGCTGCTAAGTTTGAATCGCTATCAAGATATTTTAGGTTTTTCCGTGAAGAGATTGATGAACCCTTCATGTGTCATCGTTTCCATGACGAACTAAAGTATGAGATTCAAGACTCTGTCTTGCCCTTGGGAATTCAACGTTTCCAAGTTCTTGTGGAAAAGTGTAGTGAAGTTGAGGATATGAGGAATAAGAGGGCTAGCCGTGGAGGAAATTTTAGTGCAGGAGGGCCTAGTCGGGTGAATTATCAGAATAACAAGGGGAAGCAAGTTGCTAAACCTTATAATCGGCCACAGAATAACAACGGCGGGCAGAATCGTCCAGGGAACCAGAATTTCGAGAGACAATTGGGACGAGTGGTTCGATGTTTCCGATGTGGGGAAGAGGGACATTATGCTAATGAATGTACCTCTAATAGACCGACGTGCCACAATTGCCAGAAGCTAGGGCACTTTGCAAGGGATTGTAGAGCCCCGAAGGTGGAACCCGTTGTGAATGTAACCAGGGCAATTCGCCCTGTAGCTAGAGGACACATTTATTGTGTGAGTGCTGAAGATGGGAATCCATCTAACAATCTGATTCAACGTGACTGTGAGATTGCAGGTAACACTTTAACTGCACTTTTTGATTCGGGGGCAACCCATTACTTCATTACTACGGATTGTGTGAATCGTTGGAAGTTATCTGCGTCGTCACTACCCTTTTGATTTGCTTGTTTTTATGCCTGCTAAGACTTTGACTGAAAATACTGCATGTATACATTGTCAAATAACTATTCATAATAGGGATTTCTTGCTTAATTTGATTTGTTTACCTCTACAATAACCCAAGATCATTCTTGGTATGGATGGGAAGTCCTATTAGTAGGTAATGATACATTGTACTCAATGTGTCAGTGTCATACATAGTGTTTAGGTTTGGTACTAGATGGATGTTCCGTACAAGGCGGAACATCAGCGACCTGTTGGGGTGTTGCAACCTTTAGAGATTACACGGAGTACCATCGAGTATTGTATCAGATACTGATCTGAAGTTCACATCCCATTTTTTTGGGGAGCATTGCACGAAGCACTGGGAACGAAACTACGATTGAGTTCAGCTTACCATCCAAGACGGACGGACAGACTGAAAGGACGAATCAGTCCCTTGAAGATCTGTTGAGCGCATGTGTGTTAGATGATAGAGGAAGTTGGGATGATGTACTTCCGTTGATTGAGTTCACCTACAACAATAGTTTCCACGCGAGTATTGGAATGGCACCATATGAGGCCTTATACGGGCGCAAGTGTCAAACACCTTTGTGTTGGTATAAGGACAGTGAAAATATGATTGTCGGGCCAGAGATGGTGCAACAGACTACAGCTAAGGTAAGGAAGATCAAAGAGAAAATGAAGACTTCACAAGATCGTCAGAAGAGTTATGCGGACAAGCGTCGCAGACTTTTGGAATTCGAACAGGGTGACCATGTATTTCTAAGAGTCACACCTACTACTGGAGTTGGTAGAGCGTTGAAATCGAAGAAGTTGACTCCGAAATTCATTGGACCATACCAGATTTCTGCACGAATTGGGCCTGTTGCTTATCGGATTGCATTGCCTCTGATACTGTCCAATATCCATGATGTGTTTCATGTGTCACAGTTGAGGAAATATCTTGCCGATCCATCTCTTGTGATCGAACCAGACACAATCCAGCTAAAGGATAACTTGTTGTTTGAAGTACCACCTGTGAGAATTGATGACAGAAAGATCAAGCGATTGAGGACCAAGGATGTTTCGTTGGTCAAGGTGATTTGGAACCCAATTACTGGAGATGTGACTTGGGAACTGGAAAGTAAGATGAGAGAACAACACCCGAAGTTATTTATCGACGCATAGTTTCGAGGACGAAACTAATTTTAGGGGGGTAGTAATGTAAGACCCATAATTTTAAAGTGTACTTTATGTATTTTGGTGTATTTTTGGTATTGAACTCGGAGGCTTTTTAGCCAAAGTTATTAATATTTTGGAGTTTATAAGACCAAAAAGATATTTTGATGCCCGATTAGAATTACTCGTCGATAAATAAATTAAATTACCTGCGGTGAATCTTTTACGAAGAGTTTAATGCGTTATGTGTGAAAGGGTAATTTAATAAATATCTAAAGATTTTAAGATATTTGTTAATTATAATTAATATATATATGTTTATATATAAAGAAAAGGAAAGGAAGGAAAGGGGAGGAAAAGAAATAGGGAGGAAGGAAAAAGAGAGAAAGGAAAAAGAAAAGAAAGAAAAAGCGAAGTTCTTCTTCTTCCTCTGCGCGAGAAGCTCAATTTCTCCCTTCCTCCATTGTTGCTCGTTTTTTATTCTTTTTCTCTCCCTTGAGTTCGAAATTGATAGTGGGTGATAGGACAAGTATTTCTCAACTTCACTCTTCACCTTTCATTCGAAAACGAAGAAAAACGGTATTAGGGATTCAAACTCAAATCTCCACGTTTCATCTAGATCTAAGCGTCGTTTCAAGAAGTGATAGAAGGGAAAGTTGCTCACCACTACACTACGGTGCTAGTGAGCTAACTTTTGAAGCGGCGTTGCGAGCGGAGATTTTACCGGATTTGCTCACGGTACTGTAAATCGACGTTAAAGCTAAAGTGAAGGTAAGGGCTCCTTCCAAACTTTTAGTTTGCATTTAGGGACTTACTTGTGGTTGTGTGGAAAAGATTTTGTTAGGGTTGAAGCGTTGATTTGGGAAAAAACGAATTAATGATTTATGGGTGAAATTCTAATGTGGGGTTTTGGTGATATTGATGAATGTTTCATGGAAAATGAATTTACCTCATTTATGTATGATTTTGAGTAAATGAAATTTGTTGTGTTTGAGTGATGGATTGTGTTGATTTGTGTCGTCGTATTCGACGTGTTCATAATTGATAATTATAGAATTTGAGATGTGTTTTGTGTGGTTTGTGTGGAAAAATGATCCGATGTGATTTGGTGTGAATTATGGATTGAATGTGAAAGTATGTTTGAGTTTGTTTTGTGTGGAATTTGAAAACCATTAAGTTAAACGAGTATTAAGAATGGGGAATCTCTTAATGTCTTGTTTACTTAATGTGTGTTTGTGAAAATCGTTTAAGTTAAATGAGTATTAAGAATGGGGAATCTCTTAATGTCTTGTTTACTTAATGTTTGTTTTGGAAAATCGTTTAAGTTAAATGAGAATTAAGAATGGGGAATCTCTTAATGTCTTATTTACTTAATGTGTGTTTGTTTTGGAAAATCGTTTAAGTTAAATAAGAATTAAGAATGGGGAATCTCTTAATGTTTTGTTTACTTAATGTTTGTTTTGAAAATCGTTGGAGTTAAAAGAGTATTAAGAATGAGGAATCTCTTAATATTTCTGTTTGCTTAAGGTGTGTTTGTTTGTAAAAATCATTAAGTTAAATGAGTATTAAGAATGGGGAATCTCTTAATATTTGCGTTTACTTAATGTTGTCGTGAAAATGATTTTGTGAAGAAATGAATTGTCGAGTCAAAGTGATGCCATGTGATTTGTTGGTTCATTTTGTCTGTGTTGAGTGGAGATCACTCAGGGTGTTTAGTGGTTTTGTAAAACGATCAGACTAGGTTGACACAGAGGGAACGGATGTCTTTCTGTTGGGTTGTTTTTTTTTTGTAAACTGGAAGGCTGTACCACTTTTAATATGTAAACATTTTGAATTCATATTTTGTGAACTTTTTCCGCTGCTTGTAAATTTTAATGACTTAATTATTTATTCAAAGGTTTTACCTTATTTATTTCTCTGGTTTATTTTAATTTCTTTTGAAAAAAAAAAATACACCCTCGCTTTGAAAAACGGGGTGTTACACTTTCCAAAAAGCGCTGTAAAAGCCTTGTAAACATTATGTGCAAGCGCTGTGTGACCCTATATGACCATACAACAACGCTTTTTCCACAGCTGTTGTAACAAAAGGGCTTTTGTATCCTCCGTTATTTTTAAAATATTATACAATAGCGCTTGTATTTAATAAGCGTTATAAAAGACGCGCTATAAAATTTCATTGTTGGCATAGTGAACATACCACCTTAGACTCCCCTCATACAACGATAAAATGAGAGAGAGTGAGGGAGTATGGTGGCAGGGAAATTAACGGCCTTTGGCAAAAGACTATGCGGTGAAGGTTATCCTATTCATGGTAACGGTGGGTTCTGAGTGAACAATACAAGAAATTTTTTCTTTAGTGACATCAAAAATCTATAGGTAAAAGTATAAAAACCATAGGTATAACTAAAATTACTTATACTGAAAGAGGATTTTTTTTTTGGTATATAATTACCCTATACCTATGGATTCTCGCCAACGCTATAGGGTATAGTGACAAACTTTTGGTCATTGCTTTAAATTTTTTATTTTACCTACGAATAGTTCACTGTTAGTATATAGTTTAGCTATAATTTATAAAAGTTTCACCTACGATTTTGACTATTTTTCTATACAATTAAGTGACAAGTTATTTCTAATGGTATAGGTTTTAACAGTAATAAATTTGCAATAAATATTATTTTTTGTTATCATTAAAAATTGTATAATAATTTAGTATTTATTTTATAAAATTAACCAAATATATTATAGGCTAACTTACATATGTACTCCCTTAACTTAATTTCAGATAACGTTTCTGTAACACCCAGATTTTCAAAGCGATGGTGTATTTTTTTTTTCAAAATAAATTAAAATAAAACAAAGAAATAAATAAGGAAATACCTTTGGATAAATATTTAAGTCATTACAATTTATAAGCAGCGGAAAAGTTTTTTGAAATATGAATCCAAAGTATTTACACCTCAAAAAGTGGTACATGGAACCCATCGAAAATAAACTGTCATGCTGACAATATTAGTAAAGATACAATTTTCCAATTTAAAATAAACGTATTCCAAAATAAAGACATCTGTTCCCTCTATGTCAACCTAATCTGATCATTCTATCAAAAACTATACACCCTGAGTGATCTTCACGAGCCCCGTAAGATCCTCCTAACATAGCTCCAGTCAAGCATTCCCATCTACATTCCCATCCGTAGGGTACAAACCAGTAGGATTGTCCTGGCTCTCATCTGAGGGCAAAGCCCAGATTTCCACAATAGTTGTAAAGGGTCACCAACCGAAATTAACAGTTAACACATAACATTTAAGTTTTCAAATGCACAAAATACCCTTTCAACTTAGCATGCACCTTAAAAGGGTTTTCCATATGCTAAAAGTTCATATAATACTTGCCAAATAAAAATGAAATCAAAATAAAGTTCTCAATCCATCAAGTAATACATAATTGACCAAAACATTGATAAATCAATTGAGCAATCGATTATCTAACTCAAAATAAGAATTTCCACTAAGCCAATCGATTTCCTGAAGGTTTTTAGTGAAGTTTGAACTCTGGGCTTAATTCAATCGATTGGGAAATCGATTGAATGAATAACTGAGCCCCTGTATTAAAGCCAATCGATTTCCAAATCGATTTTGTCAGTTTTGCTGAGTTCCTGTATGGCCAAATCGATTTCTTAAATGCTTTTGAAAAATAGATTACAAAATCGATTGGCAAATCGATTGTGTCAAATTAGCAAAGTCCCTATAACTCATCAAATCGATTGGGAAATCGATTTCCATGCATATTCTTCCAAAAATACATAAACTAACTCAATCACATTCATACACAACTCCAAATCTTAACACTTAGCAATTCCCACACAAACACCACGACAAATTGGGTTTCGAAATAGTTTTACAATCCATCACACTTACACATGATAATCAATACATAACACTTAGCAATTCCAACACAATTACCACGACAACTTGAGTTTCGAAATAGTTTTACAATTAGTCACACTTCCACACAATATCAATACATAACACTGAATCATAACTTGATTCAAACACGACTCGTGTGCCAACCAACCTAATGCAATGCGCATATGCCAAAATGCATGGACTCGGAATTCCAAACCAAAACCCTCATCGAAGGGCCGTAAATCATAATTGTACCGCCTATCGTAGGCCGAAGTACCAATTACCGAGGTGCCACCTATCACGGGTCTGCACGATTTACTAAAAAGCGTAAACGATAAACGTACTGCCTATCACGGGCCCGTACCGTTTACCAAGGTGCCACCTATCACGGGTTTGCACGGTTTACTAAAAAGAACGTAAATTGTAAATGTACCGCCTATCACAGGCCAAAGTACTATTTACCAAGGTGCCACCTATCACGGGTCTGCACAATATACAAAAAACTGTAAATCGTAAATGTACCGCCTATCACAGGCCAAAGTACTATTTACCAAGGTGCCACCTATCACGGGTCTGCACAATTTACAAAAACGTAAACCATAAATGTACCGCCTATCACAGGCCAAAGTACTATTTATCAAGGTGCCACCTATCACGGGTCTGCACGATTTACAAAAAGCATGAAAATGCATGAGCATATACTGACTCCATCCACAACAATCGTTAAGCAAATGCAAATATTAAAAGATTCCTTATTTTTAATACTCATTTAACTTAAACGATTTTTATAATAAACATTAAGTAAACAGAAATATTAAGAGATTCCCCATTCTTAATACTCTTTTAACTTAAACGATTTTCAAAACCCACATTAAGTAAACAGAAATATTAAGAGATTCCTCATTCTTAATACTCTTTCAACTTAAGCGATGTTCAAAACAAATATTAAGTAAACAAGACATTAAGAGATTCCCCATTCTTAATACTCATTTAACTTAAACGATTTTCAAAACGAACATTAAGTAAACAAGACATTCAGAGATTCCCCATTCTTAATACTCATTTAACTTAAACGATTTTCAAAACAAACATTAAGTAAACAAGACATTAAGAGATTCCCCATTCTTAATACTCATTTAACTTAATGGTTTTCAAATTCCACACAAAACAAACTCAAACATATTATCAAATTCAATCCACGATTCACACCAAAACACATCAATTCATTTCTCTACAAAATCCAACCATACACATATCAAATTTCATCAGTATTAATTAACAACACGTCAAATACGACGAACACAAATCAACACAACCCGCCACTCAAACACAACAAATTTCATTTACTCAAAATCATACATAAATGAGTTTAAATTCATTTTCCAGGAAACATTCATCAATATAACCAAAACCTAACTCTGAGATATTACCCATAAAGCCTTAGATCCATTTTCCCCTAATCAACACTTTAACCGTAACAAAATTCTTTTCCACACAATCACAGATAAGTCCCTAAATGCAAACTAAAAGTTTGGATGGAGCCCTTACCTTCATGTTAGCTTTAACGTGCGATTATGGTGTCGCGGGTAAACCCGGTAAAATCTCCGCTTGCAACGTCGCTTCCAAAGTTAGTTCCCTAGCACCGTAGTGTGGTAGTGAGCAACTTTCCCTTCTATCTCTTCGCGAAACGAAGCTTAGATCTGGATGAAACAGGAAGGTTTTGTGTTTGACGGTTTTGAAATCCCTAACACCGTTTTTCTTTGTTTTCGAATCAAAGAGGGAGAGTGAAGTTGAGAAATCCTTGTCCTATCACCCACCCAGCCTTGGGTTTCTATTCTTGAACAAAAGGAGGCCACGGAAATGAAAGGAAAAAATGGAAGAAAATGGGTGGCGACAGCAGGGAGGAGAAAGAAGAAGAAGGCTCGCGAGTAATAGGGAGAGGAAAATGCTTTTATGTTTTCTTTTTGTTTTCCTTTCTTCCTTTTTCCTTCCTTTCTATTCCTTTCCTTTTCCTTCCTTTCCTTTTCTTTCTATATATATATATATATATATAATACAAATATCTAAAAAAAATATCTAGATATTTCATAAAATTACCATTTCACCCATAACCTCTCAAACCACTTTTTGTTAAAAATATCTACTCTCGTCGCAACTCAATTGACAGGTACAATTTTCAGCAACCTGAGATATTTTGAACAAAACTGCCCATAATTATATTCTTCGTAACCTAAATAAATTATTCTTCGACAAATAATTTTAATCCAATTTCCAAAAATATATTTTCGGCCTTTAACTCACTAAATATCGAAAACTGGGCTAAAAGCCTAAGTAATTTAACACAAAATATCCTAAAATTGTATAATTTAGGATTTAAAAACTATGGGTCTTACAGTTTCAGTCATTTATCTTATCTTTTTTCCCGAGTTGGTAATTTATTTTAATTTTAAGTGACAATTTGATATTTTATGTTTTAAAATACCAACAATGTTATCCTTATTTTTTATAAAAATTCAAAAAAAAAATCATAAAGTTTTTCAACCAAAATCCATAAAAGTAATAATCATCTTCAATATAATGCAAATTATGTCGAATCCATAACTCAAATATTCAAATAAACTCATATTTTCATCTCCAACAACATCAAATAAAGAATGAAAATATCAGTTTATTTAAAGATTTAAGTTATGATTTTGATTAAATTTGCATTTATTGAAGATGATAATGAATTTTATGGTTTTTTGTTGTTCAAAATTTTGATGATTTTTTTTGAATTTTTGTAAAATAAAGAACAACATTGTTGACATTTTAAAATATAAAATATCAAATTGTCACTTAAAATTAAAATAAAGGATGAACTTAGGAAAAAAAAAAGATAAAGGATTA
>JBBPBR010000003.1:41238088-41252704 GCA_037974775.1 Cicer pinnatifidum
CATATTATATATATATATATATATATATTAAAGAGTCAAAATAAAATAAAAAGTGTTCATCATATATATTGAAAATCAACTTAAAGTTCTTACAAATAAATCATATAAAAAAATAGTTAAACTATCTTCACCTATAATTAATAATTATAATGATTTTAATGAAAATTAATTAATACTATTTAATTACCATTTTCATTATCTTCATTATTGTTTTGACTAAGAGAATTCAAATGGTTTTGAGCACTGATAGCATCAGGAACCTATCTCAAAAAATAGAAGATATTACTTATTGAAAAATACTAGTATGGAACGTATGAAACAACTTGGATAACATTAGTAACTTGTGTTATAGATGTCTTGTAGTTTGTATTATATCGTTTACATCTCCTCCAAAAAGTCAATTTTGAATTAAAGTCATCACATTTACTACATCTCTCAAGGTCCCAAAGAACAACACACTAAAAAATAGAGAGAGTACTCTAAATAATGAGAGAGTACACTATGTTATTATTACATCTGTCAAGGTCCTAAAGAACATCACACTAAATAAAAGAATAAGGTCCCAAAGAAACGCACACTAAAAAGCAGATAGAGTACACTAAATAATTAGAGATTATATCTTTCAATGTCCCAAATAATAGCACACTAAATAATGACAAAACAAGGTCCCAAAAAATATGATTGAAAATACCAAATTGAAATTGACATTCAAAGCATGTAGTACTACAATAAGCTTAACTTAAAAAACACCAACACTGCATCCAGGCTAACAAGTACAACATTTTCTAAAAGCTCCACTTAAAATACCAATACAATCATCATACAAATAAGTTTTTTTATAATCAACTGTCAGCCTCAAATACAAATAAAATTTGACAACAATTGAAAATAAAATTTGGCCCTTTGTTAAACATAATTTATACACATTTTATGTTGGAAATGATAGTAATGATTTTAATAAGAGGTTGTTGGAAATGATGTTGATATTAAGGAGAGAAAGTCAGTGTGAATTTAAAAAATACGGAAGTCTCACATAGAAGGTATGACACACACTAGTAATATTTATAAGGTGGTTGTATGACAATTCAGATGTGAGCCAACGGGTACCCAAATTTTGTGAAGGAGTGAGAACGCACACAAATAGAGCACAACACACACGTGTCGCGGTTGTCGTTTGTCTGTCCATCTTGGTCTAGTGTGAGATTGGGCTTGTGAGTGAGTATTCTAACATCCTTTAAATTTATTATTTAAAATAATTAGAACCTTTCAATATTATTCAATATTAAATTATGTGTGATAATTATTTTTTTTGTTCAATTTATTGTAGTTCATAAAGTTATTAGTAAGAATTATTTAATCAATGGGGCGTTTATATATATATATATATATATATATATATATATTATATGTAGATGTGTTTTTTAGTGCAACCTACTTGAATGAGTAGAAATTTGGTCTATGTGTTTGTGGCTTGGTTTTTATGATCAAGGTTAAAAAAAAAAGAGAGAAAAAAATAGTGACATTTTATCCCTCTTATTCTTCATTTAGGTCCAACATTATCCAACCAACAATTTCCACTTTAAATTTTCCATAAGTCTACAATTTTTATATACTCACTAATAATAAAAAAAAGGAATACTGAAACTCTAGGCACCATCACCTTTACACCTCCTTTTTCTTCGTGTGTCCAAAGTTTGAAACTTATTTTCCTCGTATGGCTTAAAGGTTTGTACTAGGAAGAAAAGCGGCCAAGATAAAGGATTTTCCCCATACAAATTATAGTTAGGCCATTGGTTGAATGACATGAAATAAATAATCGTGATTACTTATATTTTAAAAGGAATAAATGTAGACTAATGTATTAAAATAATAAAACCCCAATTTTTATTGAGATTGAATTGTAATATATGACTTCTATGTAGTAAAGTATTAAAGTTTATGCTTTGTTTGATAAAATTGTAGTTTTATGATGAATATGAATTAAAGTGTGAATTTTTACCTTATTTTCTAATTATGATTCTAAGTGTTTTGGTATTTAACATGTGTTTTTAAGTGTATTAAAAGAAGATAGGTACCAAGTCAGCTCATCTCAAACAAATTCGAAGAACGTTCTTGGATCTCAAGAACATTCCTAGTTTCATCATGAACAATCCTGCTT
Organism: Cicer pinnatifidum; assembly: GCA_037974775.1. Classification (NCBI taxonomy): domain Eukaryota; kingdom Viridiplantae; phylum Streptophyta; class Magnoliopsida; order Fabales; family Fabaceae; genus Cicer; species Cicer pinnatifidum. Next base: position 41,240,247 of record JBBPBR010000003.1, read on the forward strand.
TGTGGCTGATCTTATCTATTCACTTACTCATGACAGCTGGCCTACTTCCAACAGTTAAATGAGCTACCATAAGCTTTGTTGAAGCCTATAAATAAAGCTTCACGATGAAGAACAAAAACAACTCAAAGTGCCAAGCAAAACATCAATCATTCAATCATACTCGAGCTTGTCAAAATCATTATAAAGTTGAAGTTCCATTCTCTGAGTGTTTTTCAAATTAGTGATAACTGAGTTCTAAAATACATAATCTATTTCTCAAACAAGAGTTGAGCAATACTCAGATTCTAACATTCTCAAAATCATTACTTTGTAACTCAATGCTATATTGTTAACATATCTTGAGTAGTGTGTAAAAATCATTTTATAATTTAAAACGTATATTGTAAAATCCTTTCTGAAATAGTGTTAGGTAACCTGTGGAAATCCTTTCTAGGTAGAGATTGTGTAATAGATCAAGTCTGATATGTGAAAACCAAGAATATTCTTGCTTTGATCACTTAGTGGAAAAATCACATTTGTGAGAACTGGACGTAACCCATGTTAGGTGAACCAAGATATATGTTTGTGTAATATCTCTATCTCTATCTCTATTTATTGTTTGTCTTACATTCAGTTTTTATATTGATAAATTGATATTTCTATTTTTCCACTATCCAAGAATGTTCTTCGTTTATAACCAAGATCAATCTTGAGTTAAACTTTTTAGTTTTTAAACAGGAACTTTTAAAAAGAGGCAATTATAATTCAAACCCCTCTTCCTTATAATTGACATTGTTACTTCAATTTGCATCAAAACCAGTCTCTAAGGATTAAACAACCAAAACATGTTAGAGCAAAAGGTTTAGGAAGATAATGTCAAAAGCTAAATACATAGCTAAAGGAGGCTCATCAAACAAACCACCATACTTTGATGGCTCAGATTATTATTTCTAGGAAAGAAAAATGCAATTGTTCCTAAAATCATAGGACACTGGTATGTGGCGAATCATCACACATGGAGATTTCATACCAAGAGTAGATCAAACCGATTCAACATCTACTAAAAAGAAAGAAGCAAATTGGACAACATATGAAAAATCTAAGGTACTTCTAAACTCAAAATCTCAACTATTCTTATCATGTGCTTTAAGTAGGGAAGAAAGTGAAAGAGTAAATGAATGTGATACGGCAAAAAAAGTATGGGACACATTGCAAACTCACCATGAAGGAACAAGCCATGTTAAGGAAACAAGGATTGACATTGGTATTCGAAAGTTCAAATTATTTGAAATGAATGAAGGAGAAATCATTGATGAAATGTACTCAAGATTCACCACCATAGTGAACGAAATGTGTTCTCTTGGCAAAGCTTATTCAGTGCAAGATAGGGTAAGAAAGATCATGAGATGTCTTCCAATCATGTGGAGACCAATGGTGACATCTATAAGTCAAGCCAAGAATCTTGAGGTACTAGGCTTGTAAGAACTTATTGGAACTCTAAGGGAACATGAGGTACTGTTACAGGAAGACAAACCTGTAAAGAAAGGCCAATAAGATGTTGATGAAGTATATCAAAATTTATCAAGTATTTAACAAACAAATGAGAAAAGTGACTCAGAAGATAGCCAATAAGATGTTGATGAAGAGATTGCTCTCCTTACAAGGAAGATACAAAGAATGATGAGGATAAAAGATCATATCAAAAAGGGATCTCCAGATAAAAAGACTTCAAAACTGAAGGAGATAAAAGTAAAATCACATGTTTTGGATGCAACAAATAGGGGTATTATAAAACTGAATGTTCATTGAACAAAAGAGTATGAAAGAAACTCCCAGTCAATGATGGCCACCTGGGATGGCTCTGATGAATCAAAGACAGATGAACCTAAAGAAGCCAATTTATGTCTAATGGCATACATTGAAGATAAAGAGGTAACAATTTATGAACCTTGTCTTTTGTGTGAACATATGGAAAAAGAATATGATAATTTGCTAAATGATTTGAACTTTCTTATTCAAAAGTGTGGTTCTTTAATAGAAAAAATTCACAAAGAAAAAGAAGAGAAAGAAAAAGCTCAAGCTATAAATGATGAACTCAAAGAGATCATTAAAAATCTGAAAGAGTCTTAACTCAAAAAATTTAAAACTGAAAGCTCAGAAAGTATCCTAAAAAACTCCAGCGAAATAATACCCATCTTAACTGCAATTTGTGTTCCTTCCATATTTATCTTCGCTATCCATGCAGTGGCAGGATACTCAACCTATAAATATATGTATGTATAAGTTAATTCAAAACAATATAAGGAAATGTTTTTAAGTACCTAGAATAATTATACCTACACAAGTTGCAAAAGGATGAAACAAAAACATGAAACAATTATTTTCAAAATTCACTAAAACTAGTTAAATATTTAAAAATGTAAATGATGGTTCAGCATTAATTCCTTTGGTTCATTAAAAACAACACTAAAATAGATACATAGTTTGTTAGTTTTTGCTTCATATGGTAATATATTCAAATATACATAAATGGATATACGCCAATGATATCGATACGTCAACATTGATAATAATTTAAAAAAGTGAAAGTTAATAAACATAAGTATATGTATCATTGTTCGACATCGACACATGTTGGACTGCAAACACTCTTTCACTCTAAAGTATCAGTGTTAGATAATAGTAGATTAAATAGTTCATAAAATATCAAACAAAAAAATTTAGAAGGAAAAAATGAAAGAAACAAAAGCAAGAAATAAATCAAACCTGTGACACAAGCAAAGAGGGAGTAGAAGAATGAGAGCTACTGTGAAAAATCCAACATGTTATAATCCTTTGGCAATCCATGGACTTCAACTCTCCATACATTTGGAGTATTTTCTCCAAAAGCAAAGCTCAAATATTTTGTAAAGCTCCTAGCTACAACAACATTTGAGAACACATACTCAATTAGTATATTTGCCCCAGAAAAATATCCCATAAATTCTCCTGCATCATCATAAATTAATAAAAACAAGTTTTTATACAAGAATAAGTAATATTCAAAAGAAATAAATTAATTTTTTTGATAAATAAAATTTTACCATATTAGTTGATAGGTTAGTATTTTCTTTCACAAGAGAGTTCAAACTCAAGTACTTCAAACCAGTTGAACAGAAATAAATAATAATTAACTTGAAATAATGTAAGAAGATGGTTTTTTGTATTACCATGGTTCTTCTCACTGATTATCATAGTGCAGAGAGTATAAAATAAACAACAAGTATCTCAAGTTATATAAACAATCAATGCAAATATAACCATATATTCAAGATCTAAAATCCAAAACCTACAAAATTAGTTAACTTAACTTCAAAAATCACTTAACAGATCTGTTTGCATTAGTTCCATAGAATAATCAAAAGACCCTTGAAAAGATCAACCCTAAAAATGCAATTCTACACAAAATTCTCAACAGTAGAGCACAACCATGACCACAAATTAACTTCAAAACATCATTATAGGTCATATCTACACCCTAAGGTAACCAAATACCCCAAATTAAAACAAGAAAAATTCCAAATTTTTTGGAAATTTTCTCTTCAAAATTCAAAGCCCTAAAAAGTTCCACACCTCAAATCCCTCCATGTCACAAAACAATTGACGCCAAAAAACCTAAAGATGCAAACTTTGAAGCACGAAATGATGCGTTTAAAGCGAAACGAAGTCGAAAAGAGAGTAGAAACTTACATGGTGTTTGTGGGTGCAGGCAAGCAAATTATTGAAGACAAGTCGCGATTCAATGTTGATTTTGCAGAATAAAAGAGGAATGGAAGAGATGATTTTGATGAATGGTGAAAATGAACCGCACAAGGAGACGTAGAAGACGGTGGGAAGAGTTGAGGGTTCGACAATTTTGTTTAGCGTGGGAAGAGAACACGAGGGTTTATTTTAGGGTCTCAAAGATTGGAATGAATCGAAGGAGAATGTTTTATCATATATATTATTATTTTAAAAAATATGAAAATTGAAAGAGTACGGTTTTAGTGTCTTGCCTAACTGCCTAAAAAAAAAACCGTTCTCCTTCTTTTCTACCACAACAAAATTAAGAACCGTTGTCTTTGATACTCTATCATAACGATTTTTTACCATAAAAAAATTAGCGTTCCAGTAAGATCAAAATGTTGTAGTGTATGAAATATGGATTTGTCATTGTAGATGATTTTTCTAGATACACATGGGTACTTTTTTTTAAAACAAAAGGATGATGCATTTGATGCCTTCAAAAAATTTTGTAAAAAGGTTCAAAAGGAAAAGGAATCGAATATAATCATTGTGAGAAGTGATCATGGAGGTGAGTTTATTAATGCATCCTTCAAAACATTTTTTGATAAACTTTGTATCTCTCATAATCTATCTTGTGCAAGAACTCCTCATTAAAATGGAGTTGTTGAAAGAAAGAATAGAACTTTGCAAGAGATGGCAAGAACAATCTAGGAAGAATCAAATGTTGAAAAGTACTTCTAGGCAGAAGGTATAAACACATCTTGCTACATATTATTTGATGAGTTTGATGATCTTGATTTAAGTATTTTTAATTTGAAAAATAAAACTGTACAATAAGTATGCACATATTATTTGATGAGTTTGATGATGTTGATTTAAAAAAGAATGATGATGAAGAGGAAGAACAATCTGGGCAAACATAATAGATTATTCCCCAGGAAAATAATATTGATAAACAATCTTTGTTTCAAACTCCTCCTAGAATTTGGAAACTAATAGGTGATCATCCTCATAACCAAATCATTGGAGAAACAGTTGATGGAATTAGAACAAGAATGTCATTTAAAAATTATGAAAGTAGCAACATGGCAATGATATCTCAAGTGGAACCCAAATCCATCAAACAGGCTACAATTGATAAATGTTGAATTGATGCAATGAAATAAGAACTTCTTAAATTTGAAAAAACAAATGAAGTCTGGACCCTTGGTCCAAATCCACCAGATCAAACAATTATGGGAACACGATGGGTTTTTCGAAACATGCTAGATGAAGAAGGAAAAATAGTAAGAACGAAAGCAATGTTAGTTGCTCAAGGTTATAATCAACAAGAAGGAATAGTCTGTGATGAAACCTTTGCTCTAGTTTCAAGGTTAGAAGCCATACGAATCCTTCTTGCATATGCATCATATAAAAATGTCAAACTTTTTCAAATGGATGTTAAAAGTGCATTCTTAAATGGATTCTTAAAAGAACAAGTTTATGTTTGTCAATCTCCAGGTTTTGAAGATTAAAAGAAATCAAATCATGTTTTTAAACCGAGAAAACCCCTGTATGGTTTAAAGCAAGCTCCTAGAGCTTGGTATGAAAGATTAAGTTCGTTTTTGATAAAAAAAATGAATCTTCCCGTGGAAATATTGATACAACATTTTTTAAGAAAACAAATAAAAATGATCTTCTCATTGTTCAAGTGTAGCTTGATGATGTTATTTTTGGATCAACAAATAAAAAAATGTGTGAGGATTTTTTAAAATCTCATGCAAAGTGAATTTGAAATGAGCATGATAGGAGAATTGAGATGTTTTCTTGGCTTACAAATTAAACAATAATAAAATGGAATTTTCATATGTCAAGAAAAATATATCAAAGATATTTTAAAAAATACAAAGTGGCTGAAGCCAAGATTATGACGACTCTCATGGATCCATGATCCTCCTTAGATAAAGATTAAAATGGACAATCAATCTCTGAAAAAGAATATAGGGGTATGATTTGCTCATTACTTTATTTAACTGCAAGTAGATCTGACATTATTTTCGCAGTAGGATTATGTGCTAGGTTTCAATCATCACCAAAAGAATCTCAGTTAACTGTTGTGAAAAGAATTTTTTGCTATCTTGTTGGTACTACTGATCTTGACATTTGGTATGACAAAGGTTCCCATTTTGATTTTGTAGCTTATTGTGATGCCGATTATGCCGATGATAAGATCGAAAGAAAGAGCACAAGTGGTGCATGTCAGTTCCTATGAGAAGATTTGATAAGCTGCTCATATAGAAAACAAAATACAATTGTCCTATCCACCACAGAAGCTGGATATGTCTAAGGAGCAAATTGTTGCTCTCAAGTCTTATGGATCAAAAATCAACTTGATGATTTTTCAATAAGATTTTCTCATATTCCCATATATTGTGATAAAACTAGTGCCATTAATTTACCTAAGAATCCTATTCAAAAATCAAGATCCAAACATATTGAAATAAAACATCATTACAACATTTCATTAGTGATCATGTGAACAAAAAGCAAATTAAATTAATCTTTGTTGATACAAATAATATGATAGATGGCATTTTACAAAGAACATTTAGGTCATTTTCGTCCTCCCTAGTCTCATTCTTGTCCAAATAGGGTTCTTAACATATCTTGTGCATCCAATAGGTGTGCTTGCGTCACTGGATGAACATTTAGGTCATTTTTGTCCCCCCTAAGCTTATTCTTGTCCAATTAGGGTTTTTAAGCAATCTTGTGCATCCAATAAGTTCATTTGTGTCATTGGATTAACATTTAGGTTATTTTCGACCACCCTAGACTTATTCTTGGGCAATTAGGGTTTTTAACAAATCTTGTGAATCCAATAGGTGTGTTTGTGTCATTGGATGAACATTTAGGTCATTTTCGTCATCCCTAGGCTTATTCTTGTTCCATTAGGGTTTTTAACAAATCTTGTGCATCCAATAGGTGTGTTTATGTCATTGGATGAACATCCAGGTCATTTTCGTCTTCCCCAGGCTATTTTTTTTGTCCAATTAGGGTTTTTAACCAATCTTGTGCATCGAATAGGTGTGTTTATGTCTTTGGGTGAACATTTACGTAACTTTCGTCCTCCCTAGGCTTATTCTTGTCCAATTAGGGTTTTTAACCAATCTTGGGAATCCAATAGGTGTGTTTGTGTCATTGGATGAACATTTAGGTCATTTTCGTCCTCCTTAGGCTTATTCTCATCCAATTAGGATTTTTAACCAATCTTGTGCATCCAATAGGTGTGTTTGTCTCTTTGGATAAACATTTAGGTCATTTTTATCCTCCCTAGTCTTATTCTTGTCAAATTAGTGTTTTTAAGCAATCTTGTGCATCCAATAAGTTCATTTGTGTTGTTGGATTAACGTTTAGGTCATTTTCTTCGTGCCTAAGGTTATTCTTGTGCAATTAGGGTTTTAAACCAGTCTTGTTCATCCAATAGGTGTTTTTGTGTCATTGGATGAACATTTAGGTCATTTTCGCCCTCCATAGGCTTAATCTTATCCCATTAGGGTTTTTAACCAAACTTTTGCATCCAATAGGTGTGTTTGTGTCATTGGATTAACATTTATGTCATTTTCGTCCTCCCTGGTCTTACTCTTGTCCAATTAGGGTTTTTAAGAATTCTTGTGCATCCAGTAGGATCATGTGTGTCGTTGGATTAACATTTAGGTCATTTTTGTCGCCCCAAACTTATTCTCGTCCAATTAGGGGTTTTAACCAATCTTGAGCCTCCAATAGGTGTATTTGTGTCATTGGACTAACATTTAGTCCATTTTCATCCTCACTGGGTTTATTCTTGTCGAATTCGGAGTTTTCACTAATCTTGTGCATCCAAAAAGGTCATTTGTGTCATTCGATAAACATTAAGGTCATTTTTGTCCTCCCTTGGCTTATTCTTGTCCGATTAGGGTTTTTAACCAATCTTGTGCATCCAATAGGTGTGTTTATGTCATTGGATTAACATTTAGATCATTTTCGTCCTCCTTAGTCTTATTCTCTTCCAATTAGGATTTTTAACCAATCTTCTGCATCCAATAAGTTCATTTGTGTCCTTGGATGAACATTTAGGTCATTTTCGTCCTCCCTAGGGTTATTTTTGTCGAATTAGGGTTTTTAACCAATCTTGTGCATCCTATAGGTGTGTTTGTGTCATTGGATGAACATTTAGGTGATTTTTCGTCCTCCCTAGGCTAATACATTTCCGATTAGGGTTTTTAACCAATCTTGTTCCTCCAATAGGTGTGTTTGTGTCATTGGATGAACATTTAGGTCATTTTCGTCCTGCCTAGGCTAATACATTTCCGATTAGGGTTTTTAACCAATGTTATGCATCCAATAGGTATGTATTTCTCATTCGATATACATTTAGGACATTTTCGTCCTCCCTAGTCTTATTCTTGTCCAATTAGTGTTTTTAAGCAATGTTATGCATATAATAAGTTCATTTGTGTCGTTGGATTAACATTTAGGTTATTTTCGACCTCCCTAGACTTATTCTTGGGCAATTAGGGTTTTTAAACCATCTTGTGCATCCAATAGGTGTGTTTATGTCATGGGATAAACATTTAGGTCATTTTCGTCCTTCCTAGGCTTACTCTTGTCCCATTAGGGTTCTTAACCAATCTTGTGCATCAAATAGGTGTGTTTGTGTAATTGGATTAACATTTAGGTTATTTTCGTCCTCCCTAACCTTATTCTTATCCAATTAGGATTTTTAAGCAATCTTGTTCATCCAATAAGTTCATTTGTGTTGTTGCATTAACATTTAGGTCATTTTCGTCCTCCCTAGGCTTATTCTTGTCCAACTAGAGTTATTAACATATCTTGTGCATCCAATAGGTGTGTTTGTGTAATTGGATTAACATTTAGGTCATTGTCGTCCTCCCTAACCTTATTCTTGTCCAATTAGGAATTTCAAGCAATCTTGTGCATCCCATAAGTTCATTTGTGTCGTTGCATTAACATTTAGGTCATTTTCTTCCTCGCTAGGCTTATTCTTGTCCAATTAGAGTTCTTAACATATCTTGTGCATCCAATAGGTGTGTTTGTGTGATTGGTTTAACATTTAGGTCATTGTCGTCCTCTCTAACCATATTCTTGTCCAATTTGGGTTTTTAAGCAATCTGGTGCATCCAATAAGTTTATTTGTGTTGTTGCATTAACATTTTGGTCATTTTCGTCCTCCCTAGGCTTATTCTGGTCCAATTAAGGTTTTTGAATGCACTTGTGCATCAAATAGGTGTGTATGTGTCATTGGATGAATATTTAGGTCATTTTCGTCATCCGTAGGCTAATTCTTGTCCCATTAGGGGTTTTAGCAAATCTTGTGCATCCAATAGGTGTGTTTATTTCATTGGATGAACATTTAGGTTATTTTCGTCCTCCCTAGGCTCATACATTTCCGATTAGAGTTTTTAACCAATCTTGTTCCTCCAATAGGTGTATTTTTGTCATTGGATTAACATTTAGTCCATTTTCGTCCTCACTAAGCATATTCTTGTCGAATTAGGAATTTTAACCAATCTTGTGCATCCAATAACTTCATTTGTGTCCTTGGATGAACATTAAGGTCGTTTTCGTTCTGCCTAGGCTTATTCTTGTCCGATTTGGGTTTTTAATCAATCTTGTGCATCCAATGGGTGTGTTTGTGTCATTGGATTAACATTTAGATAATTTTCGTCCTCCTTATTCTTATTCTCGTCCAATTACGGTTTTTAACAAATCTTGTGCATCCCTAACCTTATTCTTGTCCAATTTGGGTTTTTAAGCAATCTTGTGCATCCAATAAGTTCATTTGTGTCGTTGCGTTAACATTTTGGTCATTTTCGTCCTCCCTAGGCTTATTCTAGTCCAATTAGGGTTTTTAAATGCACTTGTGCATCGAATAGGTGTGTTTGTGTCATTGGATGAACATTTAGGTCATTTTCGTGATCCTTAGGCTTATTCTTGTCCCATTAGGGTTTTTAACAAATCTTGTGCATCCAATAAGTGTGTTTATGTCATTGGATGAACATTTAGGTCATTTTCGTCTTCCCCAGGGTATTTTTTTGTCCAATTAGACTTTTTAACAAATCTTGTGCATCGAATAGGTGTGTTTATGTCTTTGGGTGAACATTTACGTCACTTTCGTCCCCCCTAGGCTTATTCTTGTCCAATTAGGGTTTTTAACCAATCATGGGTATCCAATAGGTGTGTTTGTGTCATTGGATGAACATTTAGGTCATTTTCGTCCTCCCTAGGCTAATACATTTCCGATTAGGGTTTTTAACCAATCTTGTGCATCCAATACGTATGTTTGTCTCATTGGATATACATTTAGGACATTTTCGTCCTCCCTAGTCTTATTCTTGTCCAATTAGTGTTTTTAAGCAATGTTGCGCATATAATAAGTTCATTTGTGTCTTTGGATTAACATTTAGGTTATTTTCGACCTCCCTAGACTTATTCTTGGGCAATTAGGGTTTTTAAACAATCTTGTGCCTCCAATAGGTGTGTTTATGTCATTGGATAAACATTTAGGTCATTTTCGTCCTTCCTAGGCTTACTCTTGTCCCATTAGGGTTCTTAACCAATCTTGTGCATCCAATAGGAGTGTTTGTGTAATTGGATTTACATTTAGGTTATTTTCGTCCTCCCTAACCTTATTCTTATCCAATTAGGATTTTTAAGCAATCTTGTGCATCCAATAAGTTCATTTGTGTCCTTGGATGAACATTAAGGTCATTTTCGTTCTGCCTAGGCTTATTCTTGTCCGATTTGGGTTTTTAACCAATCTTGTGCATCCAATGGGTGTGTTTGTGTCATTCGATTAACATTTAGATAATTTTCGTCCTCCCTAACCTTATTCTTGTCCAATTAGGGTTTTTAAGCAATCTTGTGCATCCAATAAGTTCATTTGTGTCGTTGCATTAATATTTAGGTCATTTTCTTCCTCCCTAGGCTTATTCTTGTCCAATTAGAGTTCTTAACATATCTTGTGCATCTAATAGGTGTGTTTGTGTGATTGGTTTAACATTTAGGTTATTGTCGTCCTCTCTAACCTTATTCTTGTCCAATTTGGGTTTTTAAGCAATCAGGTGAATCCAATAAGTTCATTTGTGTCGTTGCATTAACATTTTGGTTATTTTGGTCCTCCCTAGGCCTATTCTGGTCCAATTTAGGTTTTTAAATGCACTTGTGCATCGAATAGGTGTGTATGTGTCATTGGATGAACATTTAGATCATTTTCGTCATCCCTAGGCTTATTCTTGTCCCTTTAGGAGTTTTAACAAATCTTGTGCATCCAATAGGTGTGTTTATGTCATTGGATGAACATTTAGGTCATTTTCGTCTTTCCCAGGCTATTTTTTTGTGCAATTAGAGTGTTTAACCAATCTTGTGCATCAAATAGGTGTGTTTATGTCTTTGGGTGAACATTTACGTCACTTTCGTCCTCCCTAGGCTTATTCTTGTCCAATTAGGGTTTTTAACCAATCATGGGAATCCAATAGATGTGCTTGTGTCATTGGATGAACATTTAGGTCATTTTCGTCGTCTCTATGATAATACATTTTCGATTAGGGTTTGTAACCAATCTTGTGCATCCAATAGGTATGTTTGTCTCATTGGATATACATTGGATATACATTTAATCAATAGGTATTCTTGTCCAATTAGGGTTTTTAAATGCACTTGTGCATCGAATAGGTGTGTTTGTGTCATTGGATGAACATTTAGGTCATTTTCGTCATCCCTAGGCTTATTCTTGTCCCATTAGGGTTTTTAACAAATCTTGTGCATCCAATAACTGTGTTTATGTCATTGGATGAACATTTAGGTCATTTTCGTCTTCCCCATGCTATTTTTTTGTCCAATTAGACTTTTTAACTAATCTTGTGCATCGAATAGGTGTGTTTATGTCTTTGGGTGAACATTTACGTCACTTTCGTCCCCCCTAGGCTTATTCTTGTCCAATTAGGGTTTTTAACCAATCATGGGTATCCAATAGGTGTGTTAGTGTCATTGGATGAACATTTAGGTCATTTTCGTCCTCCCTAGGCTAATACATTTCCGATTAAGGTTTTTAACCAATCTTGTGCATCCAATAGGTATGTTTGTCTCATTCGATATACATTTAGGACATTTTCGTCCTCCCTAGTCTTATTCTTGTCCAATTAGTGTTTTTAAGCAATGTTGTGCATATAATAAGTTCATTTGTGTCGTTGGATTAACATTTAGGTTATTTTCGACCTCCCTAGACTTATTCTTTGGCAATTAGGGTTTTTAAACAATCTTGTGCATCCAATAGGTGTGTTTATGTCATTGGATAAACATTTAGGTCATTTTCGTCCTTCATAGGCTTACTCTTGTCCCATTAGGGTTCTTAACCAATCTTGTGCATCCAATAGGTGTGTTTGTGTAATTGGATTAAGATTTAGGTTATTTTCGTCCTTCCTAACCTTATTCTTATCCAATTAGGATTTTTAAGCAATCTTGTGCATCCAATAAGTTCATTTGTGTCGTTGCATTAACATTTAGGTCATTTTCGTCCTCCCTAGGCTTATTCTTGTCCAATTAGAGTTATTAACATATCTTGTGCATCCAATAGGTGTGTTTGTGTAATTGGATTAACATTTAGGTCATTGTCGTCCTCCCTAACCTTATTCTTGTCCAATTAGGGTTTTTAAGCAATCTTGTGCATCCAATAAGTT
>JBBPBR010000003.1:41258547-41282127 GCA_037974775.1 Cicer pinnatifidum
GTCCCCCCTAGGCTTATTCTTGTCCAATTAGGGTTTTTAACCAATCATGGGTATCCAATAGGTGTGTTAGTGTCATTGGATGAACATTTAGGTCATTTTCGTCCTCCCTAGGCTAATACATTTCCGATTAAGGTTTTTAACCAATCTTGTGCATCCAATAGGTATGTTTGTCTCATTCGATATACATTTAGGACATTTTCGTCCTCCCTAGTCTTATTCTTGTCCAATTAGTGTTTTTAAGCAATGTTGTGCTTATCATAAGTTCATTTGTGTCGTTGGATTAACATTTAGGTTATTTTCGACCTCCTTAGACTTATTCTTGGGCAATTAGGGTTTTTAAACAAGCTTGTGCATCCAATAGGTGTGTTTATGTCATTGGATAAACATTTAGGTCATTTTCGTCCTTCATAGGCTTACTCTTGTCCCATTAGGGTTCTTAACCAATCTTGTCCATCCAATAGGTGTGTTTGTGTAATTGGATTAACATTTAGGTTATTTTCGTCCTCCCTAACCTTATTCTTATCCAATTAGGATTTTTAAGCAATCTTGTGCATCCAATAAGTTCATTTGTGTCGTTGCATTAACATTTAGGTCATTTTCGTCCTCCCTAGGCTTATTCTTGTCCAATTAGAGTTATTAACATATCTTGTGCATCCAATAGGTGTGTTTGTGTAATTGGATTAACATTTAGGTCATTGTCGTCCTCCCTAACCTTATTCTTGTCCAATTAGGGTTTTTAAGCAATCTTGTGCATCCAATAAGTTCATTTGTGTCGTTGCATTAACATTTAGGTCATTTTCTTCCTCGCTAGGCTTATTCTTGTCCAATTAGAGCTCTTAACATATCTTGTGCATCCAATAGGCGTGTTTGTGTGATTGGTTTAACATTTAGGTCATTGTCGTCCTCTCTAACCTTATTCTTGTCCAATTTGGGTTTTTAAGCAATCTGGTGCATCTAATAAGTTCATTTGTGTCGTTGCATTAACATTTTGGTCATTTTCGTCCTTCCTAGGCTTATTCTGGTCCAATTAAGGTTTTTAAATGCACTTGTGCATCGAATAGGTGTGTATGTGTCATTGGATGAACATTTAGGTCATTTTCGTCATCCCTAGGCTTATTCTTGTCCCTTTAGGGGTTTTAACAAATCTTGTGCATCCAATAGGTGTGTTTATGTCATTGGATGAACATTTAGGTCATTTTCGTCTTCCCTAGGCTATTTTTTTGTGCAATAAGAGTTTTTACCCAATCTTGTGCATCGAATAGGTGTGTTTATGTCTTTGGGTGAACATTTACGTCACTTTCGTCCTCCCTAGGATTATTCTTGTCCAATTAGGGTTTTTCACCAATCATGGGAATCCAATAGGTGTGCTTGTGTCATTGGATGAATATTTAGGTCATTTTCGTCGTCCCTAGGCTAATACATTTTCGATTAGGGTTTTTAACCAATCTTGAGCATCCAATAGGTATGTTTGGCTCATTAGATATACATTTAGGTCATTTTCGCCCTCCCTAGTCTTATTCTTGTCCAATTAGTGTTTTTAAGCAATCTTGTGCATATAATAAGTTCATTTGTGTCGTTGCATTAACATTTTGGTCATTTTCGTCCTCCCTAGGCTTATTCTGTTCCAATTAGGGTTTTTAAATGCACTTGTGCATCTAATAGGTGTGTTTGTGTCATTGGATGAACATTTAGGTCATTTTCGTCATCCTCAGGCTTATTCTTGTCCCATTAGGGTTTTTAACAAATCTTGTGCATCCAATAGGTGTGTTTATGCCATTGGATGAACATTTAGGTCATTTTCGTCTTCCCCAGGCTATTTTTTTTGTCCAATTAGAGTTTTTAACCAATCTTGTGCATTGAATAGGTGTGTTTACGTCTTTGGGTGAACATTTACGTCACTTTCGTCATCCCTAGGCTTATTCTTGTCCTATTAGAGTTTTTAACAAATCTTGTGCATCCAATAGGTGTGTTTATGTCATTGGATGAACATTTAGGTCATTTTCGTCTTCCCCAGGCTATTTTTTTGTCCAATTAGGGTTTTTAACCAATCTTGTGCATCCAATAGGTATGTTTGTCTCATTCGATATACATTTAGGACATTTTCGTCCTCCCTAGTCTTATTCTTGTCCAATTAGTGTTTTTAAGCAATGTTGTGCATATAATAAGTTCATTTGTGTTGTTGGATTAACATTTAAGTTATTTTCGACCTCCCTAGACTTATTCTTGGGCAATTAGGGTTTTTAAACAATCTTGTTCATCCAATAGGTGTGTTTATGTCATTGGATAAACATTTAGGTCATTTTCGTCCTTCATAGGCTTACTCTTGTCCCATTAGGGTTCTTAACCAATCTTGTGCATCCAATAGGAGTGTTTGTGTAATTGGATTAACATTTAGGTTATTTTCGTCCTCCCTAACCTTATTCTTATCCAATTAGGATTTTTATGCAATCTTGTGCATCCAATAAGTTCATTTGTGTCGTTGCATTAACATTTAGGTCATTTTCGTCCTCCCTAGGCTTATTCTTGTCCAATTAGAGTTATTAACATATCTTGTGCATCCAATAAATGTGTTTGTGTAATTGGATTAACATTTAGGTCATTGTCGTCCTCCCTAACCTTATTCTTGTCCAATTAGGGTTTTTAAGCAATCTTGTGCATCCAATAAGTTCATTTGTGTCGTTGCATTAACATTTAGGTCATTTTCTTCCTCGCTAGGCTTATTCTTGTCCAATTAGAGCTCTTAACATATCATGTGCATCCAATAGGCGTGTTTGTGTGATTGGTTTAACATTTAGGTCATTGTCGTCCTCTCTAACCTTATTCTTGTCCAATTTGGGTTTTTAAGCAATCTGGTGCATCCAATAAGTTCATTTGTGTCGTTGCATTAACATTTTGGTCTTTTTTGTCCTCCCTAGGCTTATTCTGGTCCAATTAAGGTTTTTAAATGCACTTGTGCATCGAATAGGTGTGTATGTGTCATTGGATGAACATTTAGGTCATTTTCTTCATCCCTAGGCTTATTCTTGTCCCTTTAGGGGTTTTAACAAATCTTGTGCATCCAATAGGTGTGTTTATGTCATTGGATGAACATTTAGGTCATTTTCGTCTTCCCCGGGCTATTTTTTTGTTCAATTAGAGTTTTTAACCAATCTTGTGCATCAAATAGGTGTGTTTATGTCTTTGGGTGAACATTTACGTCACTTTCGTCCTCCCTAGGCTTATTCTTGTCCAATTAGGGTTTTTAACCAATCATGGGAATCCAATAGATGTGCATGTGTCATTGGATGAACATTTAGGTCATTTTCGTCGTCTCTATGATAATACATTTTCGATTAGGGTTTGTAACCAATCTTGTGCATCCAATAGGTATGTTTGTCTCATTGGATATACATTTAGGTCATTTTCGCCCTCCTTAGTCTTATTCTTGTCCAATTAGTGTTTTTAAGCAATCTTGTGCATCCAATAAGTTCATTTGTGTCGTTGCATTAACATTTTGGTCATTTTCGTCCTCCCTAGGCTTATTCTAGTCCAATTAGGGTTTTTAAATGCACTTGTGCATCGAATAGGTGTGTTTGTGTCATTGGATGAACATTTAGGTCATTTTCGTCATCCCTAGGCTTATTCTTGTCCAATTAGGGTTTTTAACAAATCTTGTGCATCCAATAACTGTGTTTATGTCATTTGAACATTTAGGTCATTTTCGTCCTCCCTAGGCTAATACATTTCCGATTAAGGTTTTTAACCAATCTTGTGCATCCAATAGGTATGTTTGTCTCATTGGATATACATTTAGGACATTTTCGTCCTCCCTAGTCTTATTCTTGTCCAATTAGTGTTTTTAAGCAATGTTGTGCTTATAATAAGTTCATTTGTGTCGTTGGATTAACATTTAGGTTATTTTCGACCTCCTTAGACTTATTCTTGGGCAATTAGGGTTTTTAAACAATCTTGTGCATCCAATAGGTGTGTTTATGTCATTAGATAAACATTTAGGTCATTTTCGTCCTTCATAGGCTTACTCTTGTCCCATTAGGGTTCTTAACCAATCTTGTGAATCCGTTAGGTGTGTTTGTGTAATTGGGTTAACATTTAGGTTATTTTCGTCCTCCCTAACCTTATTCTTATCCAATTAGGATTTTTAAGCAATCTTGTGCATCCAATAAGTTCATTTGTGTCGTTGCATTAACATTTAGATCATTTTCGTCCTCCCTAGGCTTATTCTTGTCCAATTAGAGTTATTAACATATCTTGTGCATCCAATAGGTGTGTTTGTGTAATTGGATTAACATTTAGGTCATTGTTGTCCTCCCTAACCTTATTCTTGTCCAATTAGGGTTTTTAAGCAATCATGTGCATCCAATAAGTTCATTTGTGTCGTTGCATTAACATTTAGGTCATTTTCTTCCTCGTTAGGCTTATTCTTGTCCAATTAGAGCTCTTAACATATCTTGTGCATCCAATAGGCGTGTTTGTGTGATTGGTTTAACATTTAGGTCATTGTCGTCCTCTCTAACCTTATTCTTGTCCAATTTGGGTTTTTAAGCAATCTGGTGCATCCAATAAGTTCATTTGTGTCGTTGCATTAACATTTTGGTCATTTTCGTCCTTCCTAGGCTTATTCTGGTCCAATTAAGGTTTTTAAATGCACTTGTGCATCGAATAGGTGTGTATGTGTCATTGGATGAACATTTAGGTCATTTTCGTCATCCCTAGGCTTATTCTTGTCCCTTTAGGGGTTTTAACAAATCTTGTGGATCCAATAGGTGTGTTTATGTCATTGGATGAACATTTAGGTCATTTACGTCTTCCCTAGGCTATTTTTTTGTGCAATAAGAGTTTTTAACCAATCTTGTGCATCGAATAGGTGTGTTTATGTCTTTGGGTGAACATTTACGTCACTTTCGTCCTCCCTAGGATTATTCTTGTCCAATTAGGGTTTTTCACCAATCATGGGAATCCAATAGGTGTGCTTGTGTCATTGGATGAACATTTAGGTCATTTTCGTCGTCCCTAGGCTAATACATTTTCGATTAGGGTTTTTAACCAATCTTGTGCATCCAATAGGTATGTTTGGCTCATTTTCGCCCTCCCTAGTTTTATTCTTGTCCAATTAGTGTTTTTAAGCAATCTTGTGCATATAATAAGTTCATTTGTGTCGTTGCATTAACATTTTGGTCATTTTCGTCCTCCCTAGGCTTATTCTAGTCCAATTAGGGTTTTTAAATGCACTTGTGCATCTAATAGGTGTGTTTGTGTCATTGGATGAACATTTAGGTCATTTTCGTCATCCCTAGGCTTATTCTTGTCCCATTAGGGTTTTTAACAAATCTTGTGCATCCAGTAGGTGTGTTTATGCCATTGGATGAACATTTAGGTCATTTTCGTCTTCCCCAGGCTATTGTTTTTGTCCAATTAGAGTTTTTAACCAATCTTGTGCATTGAATAGGTGTGTTTATGTCTTTGGGTGAACATTTACGTCACTTTCGTCATCCCTAGGCTTATTCTTGTCCCATTAGAGTTTTTAACAAATCTTGTGCATCCAATAGGTGTGTTTATGTCATTGGATGAACATTTAGGTCATTTTCGTCTTCCCCAAGCTATTTTTTTGTCCAATTAGAGTTTTTAACCAATCTTGTGCATCGAATAGGTGTGTTTATGTCTTTGGGTGAACATTTACGTCACTTTCGTCCTCCCTAGGCTTATTCTTGTCCAACTAGGGTTTTTAACCAATCATGGGAATCCAATAGGTGTGCTTGTGTCATTGGATGAACATTTCGGTCCTTTTCGTCCTCCCTAGGCTAATACATTTCCGATTAGGGTTTTTAACCAATCTTGTGTATCCAATAGGTATGTTTGTCTCATTGGATATACATTTTGGTCATTTTCGTCCTCCCTAGTCTTATTCTTGTCCAATTAGTGTTTTTAAGCAATCTTGTGCATATAATAAGTTCATTTGTATCGTTGGATTAACATTTAGGTTATTTTCGACCTCCCTAGACTTATTCTTGGGCAAATAGAGTTTTTAAACAATCTTGTGCATCCAATAGGTGTGTTTATGTCATTGGATAAACATTTAGGTCATTTTCGTCCTTCCTAGGCTTATTCTTGTCCCATTAGGGTTCTTAACAAATCTTGTACATCCAATAGGTGTGTTTGTGTAATTGGATTAACATTTAGGTTATTTTCGTCCTCCCTAACCTTATTCTTGTCCAATTAGGAATTTTAAGCAATCATGTGCATCCAATAAGTTCATTTGTGTCGTTGCATTAAAATTAGGTCATTTTCGTCCTCCCTAGGCTTATTCTTGTCCAATTAGAGTTATTAACATATCTTGTGCATCCAATAGGTGTGTTTGTGTAATTGGATTAACATTTAGGTCATTGTCGTCCTCCCTAACCTTATTCCTGACCAATTAGGGTTTTTAAGCAATCTTGTGCATCCAATAAGTTCATTTGTGTCGTTGCATTAACATTTAGGTCATTTTCGTCCTCCCTAGGCTTATTCTTGTCCAATTAGGGTTTTTAAACGCACTTGTGCATCGAATAGTTGTGTTTGTGTCATTGGATTATCATTTAGGTCATTTTCGTCCTCCCTAGGCTTATTCTTGTCTCATTAGGGTTTTTAACCAATCTTGTGCATGCAATTGGTGTGTTTGTGTCCTTGGACGAACATTTAGGTCATGTTCGTCCTCCCTAGGCTTATTTTTTTCCAATTGGGGTTTTTAATCAATCTTGTGCATCCAATAGGTGTGTTTGTGTCATTGGATAAACATTTAGGTCATTTTAGTCCTTCCTAGGCTTATTCTTGCCCCATTAGGGTTCTTAACCAATCTTGTGTATCCAATAGGTGTGTTTGTGTAATTCGATTAACATTTAGGTCATTTTCGTGCTTCTGAACCTTATTCTTTTCCAATTAGGGTTTTTAACCAATCTTGTGCATCCAATAAGTTCATTTGTGTCGTTGCATTAACATTTAGGCCATTTTTCGCCTCCCTAGGCTTATTCTTGTCCAATTAGAGTTCTTAACATATCTTGTGCATCCAATAGGTGTGTTTGTGTAATTGGTTTAACTTTTAGGTCATTGTCGTCCTCCCTAACCTTATTCTTGTCCAATTTGGGTTTTTAACCAATCTTGTGCATCCAATGGGTGTGTTTATGTCATTGGATTAACATTTAGATAATTTTCGTCCTCCTTAGTCTTATTCTCGTCCAATTAGGGTTTTTTACCAATCTTCTGCATCCAATAAGTTCATTTGTGTCCTTGGATGAAAATTTAGGTCATTTTTGTCCTCCCTAGGCTTATTTATGTCCATATAGGGTTTTTAACCAATCTTGTGCATCCTATAGGTGTGTTTGTGTCATTGGATGAACATTTAGGTCATTTTCGTCCTCGCTAGGCTAATACATTTCCGATTAGGGTTTTTAACCAATCTTGTGAATCCAATAGGTATGTTTGTCTCATTGGATATACATTTAGGTCATTTTCGCCCTCCCTAGTATTATTCTTGTCCAATTAGTATTTTTAAGCAATCTTGTGCATATAATAAGTTCATTTGTGTAATTCGATTAACATTTAGGTTATTGTCGTCCTCCCTAACCTTATTCTTGTCCAATTAGGATTTTTAAGCAATCTTGGGCATCCAATAAGTTCATTTGTGTGGTTGCATTAACATTTAGGTCATATTCGTCCTCCTTAGGCTTATTCTTGTCCAATTAGAGTTCTTAACATATCTTGTGATTCCAATAGGTGTGTTTGTTTAATTGGATTAACATTTAGGTCATTGTTGTCCTCCCTAACCTTATTCTTGTCCAATTAGGGTTTTCAAGCAATCTTGTGCATCCAATAAGTTCAATTGTGTCGTTGCATTAACATTTAGGTCATTTTCGTCCTCCCTAGGCTTATTCTTGTCCAATTAGGGTTTTTAAATGCACCTGTGCATCAAATATATGTGTTTGTATCATTTGATGATCATTTAGGTCATTTTCGTCCTTTCTAGGCTTATTCTTGTCCCATTAGGGTTTTTAACCAATCTTGTGCATCCAATTGGTGTGTTTGTGTCATTGGATGAACATTTAGGTCATTTTCGTCTTCCTTAGGCTTATTCTCATCCAATTAAGGTTTTTAACCAATGTTAAGCATTCCATAAGTTCATTTGTATCCTTGGATGAACATTTAGGTCACGTTCGTCCTCCCTAGGCTTATTCTTGTTCCATTAGGGTTTTTAACAAATCTTGTGCATCCAATAGGTGTGTTTATGTCTTTGGGTGAACATTTACGTAACTTTCGTCCTCCCTAGGCTTACTCTTGTCCAATTAGGGTTTTTTACCAATCTTGGGAATCCAATAGGTGTGTTTGTGGCATTGGATGAACATTTAGGTCATTTTCGTCCTCCTTAGGCTTATTCTCATCCAATTAGGATTTTTAACCAATCTTGTGCATCCAATAAATTCATTTGTGACCTTGGATGAAAATTTAGGTCATTTTTGTCCTCCCTAAGCTTATTTTTGTCCAATTAGGGTGTTTAACCAATCTTGTGCATCCAATAGGTGTGTTTGTGTCATTCAATGAACATTTAGGTCATTTTCGTCCTCCCTAGTCTAATACATGTCCAATTAGGGTTTTTAACCAATCTTTTGCATCCAATAGGTGTGTTTGTCTCATTGGATAAACATTTAGGTCATTTTCATCCTCCCTAGTCTTATTCTTGTCAAATTAGTGTTTTTAAGCTATCTTGTGCATCCAATAAGTTCATTTGTGTTGTTGGATTAACATTTAGGTCATTTTCTTCGTGCCTAAGGTTATTCTTGTCCAATTAGGGTTTTAAACCAATCTTGTTCATCCAATAGGTGTTTTTGTGTCATTGGATTAACATTTAGGTGATTTTCGTCCTCCCTAGGCTTATTCTTTTCCCATTAGGGTTTTTAACGAAACTTTTGCATCCAATAGGTGTGTTTGTGTCATTGGATTAACATTTATGTCATTTTTGTCATCCCCAAGCTTATTCTCCTCCAATTAGGGGTTTTAACCAATCTTGTGCCTCCAATAGGTGTATTTGTGTCATTGGACTAACATTTAGACCATTTTCATCCTCACTAGGCTTATTCTTGTCGAATTAGGAATTTTAACAAATCTGGTGCATCCAATAAGTTCATTTGTGTCCTTCGATAAACATTAAGGTCATTTTCGTCCTCCCTAGACTTTTTGTTGTCCGATTAGGGTTTTTAACCAATCTTGTGCATCCAATAGGTGTGTTTGTGTCATTTCCGTCCTCCTTAGTCTTATTCTCGTCCAATTAGGATTTTTAACCAATCTTCTGCATCCAATAAGTTCATTTGTGTCCTTGGATGAACATTTAGGTCATTTTCGTGCTCCCTAGGCTTGTTTTTGTCGAATTAGGGTTTTTAACCAATCTTGTGCATCCTATAGGTGTGTTTGTGTCATTGGATGAACATTTAGGTGATTTTCGTCCTCCCTAGGCTAATACATTTCCGATTAGGGTTTTTAACCAATCTTGTGCATCCAATAGGTATGTTTGTCTCATTGGATATACATTTAGGACATTTTCGTCCTCCCTAGTCTTATTCTGGTCCGATTAGTGTTTTTAAGCAATCTTGTGCATATAATAAGTTCATTTGTGTCGTTGGATTAACATTTAGGTTATTTTCGACCTCCCCAGACTTATTCTTGGGCAATTAGGGTTTTTAAACAATCTTGTGCATCCAATAAGTTCATTTGTGTCGTTGCATTAACATTTAGGTCATTTTCTTCCTCCATAGGCTTATTCTTGTTCAATTAGGGTTTTCGTCTTCCCCAGGCTATTTTTTTGTCCTATTATACTTTTTAACCAATCTTGTGCATCGAATAGGTGTGTTTATGACTTTGGGTGAACATTTACGTCACTTTCATCCCCCCTAGGCTTATTCATGTCCAATTAGGGTTTTTAACCAATCATAGGAATCCAATAAGTGTGTTTGTGTCATTGGATGAACATTTAAGTCATTTTCGTCCTCCCTAGGCTAATACATTTCCGATTAGGGTTTTTAACCAATCTTGTGCATCCAATAGGTATGTTTGTCTCATTGGATATACATTTAGGACATTTTCGTCCTCCCTAGTCTTATTCTTGTCCAATTAGTGTTTTTAAGCAATCTTGCGCATATAATAAGTTCATTTGCGTCGTTAGATTAACATTTAGGTTATTTTCGACCTCCTTAGACTTATTCTAGGGCAATTAGGGTTTTTAAACAATCTTGTGCATCCAATAGGTGTGTTTATGTCATTGGATAAACATTTAGGTCATTTTCGTCCTTCCTAGGCTTATTCTTGCACCATTAGGGTTCTTAACCAATCTTGTGCATCCAATAGGTGTGTTTGTGTAATTGGATTAACATTTAGGTTATTTTCGTCCTCCCTAACCTTATTCTTATCCAATTAGGATTTTTAAGCAATCTTGTGCATCCAATAAGTTCATTTGTGTCGTTGCGTTAACATTTAGGTCATTTTCGTCCTCCCTAGGCTTATTCTTGTCCAATTAGAGTTATTAACATATCTTGTGCATCCAATAGGTGTGTTTGTGTAATTGGATTAACATTTAGGTCATTGTCGTCCTCCCTAACCTTATTCTTGTCCAATTAGGGTTTTTAAGCAATCTTGTGCACACAATAAGTTCATTTGTGTCGTTGCATTAACATTTAGGTCATTTTCTTCATCCATAGGCTTATTCTTGTCCAATTAGAGTTCTTAACATATCTTGTGCATCCAATAGGTGTGTTTGTGTAATTGGTTTAACATTTAGCTCATTGTCGGCCTCCCTAACCTTATTCTTGTCCAATTTGGGTTTTTAAGCAATCTTGTGCATCCAATAAGTTCATTTGTGTCGTTGCATTAACATTTTGGTTATTTTCGTCCTCCCTAGGCTTATTCTAGTCCAATTAGGGTTTTTAAATGCACTTGTGCATCGAATAGGTGTGTTTGTGTCATTGGAGGAACATTTAGATCATTTTCGTCATCCCTAGGCTTATTGTTGTCCCATTAGGGTTTTTAACAAATCTTGTGCATCCAATAGGTGTGTTTATGCCATTGAATGAACATTTAGGTCATTTTCGTCTTCCGAGGCTATTTTTTTGTCCAATTAGAGTTTTTAACCAATCTTGTGCATCGAATAGGTGTGTTTATGTCTTTGGGTGAACATTTTTGTCACTTTCGTCCTCCCTAGGCCTATTCTTGTCCAATTAGGGTTATTAACCAATCATGGGAATCCAAATAGTGTTTTTAAGCAATCATGTGCATACAATAAGTTCATTGGTGTCGTTGGATTAACATTTAGGTTATTTCCGACCTCCCTAGACTTATTCTTGGGCAATTAGGGTTTTTAAACAATCTTGTGCATCCAATAGATGTGTTTGTGTCATTGGATACACATTTAGGTCATTTTTGTCCTTCCTAGGCTTATTCTTGTCCCATTAGGGTTCTTAACCAATCTTGTGCATCCAATAGGTGTGTTTGTGTAATTGGATTAACATTTAGGTCGTTTTGGTCCTCCTTAACCTTATTCTTGTCCAATTAGGGTTTTTAAGCAATCTTGTGCATCCAATAAGTTCATTTGTGTCGTTGCATTAACATTTAGGTCATTTTCGTCCTCCGTAGGTTTATTCTTGTCCAATTAGAGTGCTTAACATATCTTGTGCATCCAATAGGTGTGTTTGTGTAATTGATTTAACATTTAGGTCATTGTCGTCCTCCCTAACCTTATTCTTGTCCAATTTGGGTTTTTAAGCAATCTTGTGCATCCAATAAGTTCATTTGTGTCGTTGCATTAACATTTTGGTCATTTTCGTCCTCCCTAGGCTTATTCTAGTCCAATTAGGGTTTTAAATGCACTTGTGCATCGAATAGGTGTGTTTGTGTCATTGGATGAACATTTAGGTCATTTTCGTCATCCCTAGGCTTATTGTTGTCCCATTAGGGTTTTTAACAAATCTTGTGCATCCAATAAGTTCATTTGTGTCGTTGCATTAACATTTAGGTCATTTTCTTCCTCCATAGGCTTATTCTTGTCCAATTAGGGTTTTCGTCTTCCCCAGGCTATTTTTTTGTCCAATTAGACTTTTTAACCAATCTTGTGCATCGAATAGGTGTGTTTATGACTTTGGGTGAACATTTACGTCACTTTCGTCCCCCCTAGGCTTATTCTTGTCCAATTAGGGTTTTTAACCAAGCATGGGAATCCAATAGGTGTGTTTGTGTCATTGGATGAACATTTAGGTTATTTTCGTCCTCCCTAGGCTAATACATTTCCGATTAGGGTTTTTAACCAATCTTGTGCATCCAGTAGGTATGTTTGTCTCATTGGATATACATTTAGGACATTTTCGTCCTCCATAGTCTTATTCTTGTCCAATTAGTGTTTTTAAGCAATCTTGTGCATATAATAAGTTCATTTGTGTCGCTGGATTAACATTTAGGTTATTTTCGACCTCCCTAGACCTATTCTTGGGCAATTAGGGTTTTTAAACAATCTTGTGCATCCAATAGGTGTGTTTATGTCATTGGATAAACATTTAGGTCATTTTCGTCCTTCCTAGGCTTATTCTTGTCCCATTAGGGTTCTTAACCAATCTTGTGCATCCAATAGGTGTGTTTGTGTAATTGGATTAACATTTAGGTTATTTTCGTCCTCCCTAACCTTATTCTTATCCAATTAGGATTTTTAAGCAATCTTGTGCATCCAACAAGTTCATTTGAGTCGTTGCATTAACATTTAGGTCATTTTCGTCCTCCCTAGGCTTATTCTTGTCCAATTAAAGTTATTAACATATCTTTTGCATCCAATAGGTGTGTTTGTGTAATTGGATTAACATTTAGGTCATTGTCGTCCTCCTTAACCTTATTCTTGTCCAATTAGGGTTTTTAAGCAATCTTGTGCACACAATAAGTTCATTTGTGTCGTTGCATTAACATTTAGGTCATTTTCGTCCTCCCTAGGCTTATTCTTGTCCAATTAGAATTATTAACATATCTTGTGCATCCAATAGGTGTGTTTGTGTAATTGGATTAACATTTAGGTCATTGTCGTCCTCCCTAACCTTTTTCTTGTCCAATTAGGGTTTTTAAGCAATCTTGTGCATCCAATAAGTTCATTTGTGTCGTTGCATTAACATTTAGGTCATTTTCTTCCTCCCTAGGCTTATTCTTGTCCAATTAGAGCTCTTAACATATCTTGTGCATCCAATAGGCGTGTTTGTGTGATTGGTTTAACATTTAGGTCATTGTCGTCCTCTCTAACCTTATTCTTGTCCAATTTGGGTTTTTAAGCAATCTGGTGCATCCAATAAGTTCATTTGTGGCGTTGCATTAACCTTTTGGTCATTTTCGTCCTCCTTAGGCTTATTCTGGTCCAATTAAGGTTTTCAAATGCACTTGTGCATCGAATAGGTGTGTATGTGTCAATGGATGAACATTTAGGTCATTTTCGTCATCCCTAGGCTTATTCTTGTCCCTTTAGGGGTTTTAACAAATCTTGTGCATCCAATAGGTGTGTTTATGTCATTGGATGAACATTTAGGTCATTTTCGTCTTCCCTAGGCTATTTTTGTGTGCAATAAGAGTTTTTAACCAATCTTGTGCATCGAATAGGTGTGTTTATGTCTTTGGGTGAACATTTAGGTCATTTTCGTCATCCCTAGGCTTATTCTTGTCCCATTAGGGTTTTTAACAAATCTTGTGCATCCAATAAGTGTGTTTATGTCATTGGATGAACATTTAGGTCATTTTCGTCTTCCCCAGGCTATTTTTTTTTTTCAATTAGACTTTTTAACTAATCTTGTGCATCGAATAGGTGTGTTTATGTCTTTGGGTGAACATTTACGTCACTTTCGTCCCCCCTAGGCTTATTCTTGTCCAATTAGGGTTTTTAACAAATCATGGGTATCCAATAGGTGTGTTTGTGTCATTGGATGAACATTTAGGTCATTTTCGTCCTCCCTAGGCTAATACATTTTCGATTAGGGTTTTTAACCAATCTTGTGCATCCAATAGGTATGTTTGGCTCATTAGATATATATTTAGGTCATTTTCGCCCTCCCTAGTCTTATTCTTGTCCAATTAGTGTTTTTAAGCAATCTTGTGCATATAATAAGTTCATTTGTGTCGTCGCATTAACATTTTGGTCATTTTCGTCCTCCCTAGGCTTATTCTGGTCCAATTAGGGTTTTTAAATGCACTTGTGCATCGAATAGGTGTATTTGTGTCATTGGATGAAAATTTAGGTCATTTTCGTCATCCCTAGGCTTATTCTTGTCCCATTAGGGTTTTTAACAAATCTTGTGCATCCAATAGGTGTGTTTATGCCATTGGATGAACATTTAGGTCATTTTCGTCTTCCCCAGGCTATTTTTTTTGTCCAATTAGAGTTTTTAAACAATCTTGTGCATCCAATAGGTGTGTTTATGTCATTGGATAAACATTTAGGTCATTTTCGTCCTTCTTAGGCTTATTCTTGTCCAATTTGGGTTATTAACCAATCATGGGAATCCAATAGGTGTGCTTGTGTCATTGGATGAACATTTAGGTCATTTTCGTCCTCCCTAACCTTATTCTTGTCCAATTAGGAATTTTAAGCAATCATGTGCATCTAATAAGTTCATTTGTGTCGTTGCATTAAAATTTGGTCATTTTCGTCCTCCCTAGGCTTATTCTTGTCCAATTAGAGTTATTAACATATCTTGTGCATCCAATGGGTGTGTTTGTGTAATTAGATTAACATTTAGGTCATTGTCGTCCTCCCTAACCTTATTCCCGTCCAATTAGGGTTTTTAAGCAATCTTGTGCATCCAACAAGTTCATTTGTGTTGTTGCATTAACATTTAGGTCATTTTCGTCCTCCCTAGGCTTATTCTTGTCCAATTAGGGTTTTTAAATGCACTTGTGCATCGAATAGTTGTGTTTGTGTCATTGGATGATCATTTAGGTCATTTTCGTCCTCCCTATGCTTATTCTTGTCCCATTAGGGTTTTTAACCAATCTTGTGCATCCAATTGGTGTGTTTGTGTCATTGGATGAACATTTAGGTCATTTTCGTCTTCCTTAGGCTTATTCTCATCCAATTAAGGTTTTTAACCAATGTTATGCATGCCATACGTTCATTTGTGTCCTTGGATGAACATTTAGGTCATGTTCGTGCACCGTAGGCTTATTTTTGTCCAATTGGGGTTTTTAACCAATCTTGTGCATCCAATAGGTGTGTTTGTGTCATTGGATAAACATTTAGGTCATTTTCGTCCTTCCTAGGCTTATTCTTGCTCCCATTAGGGTTCTTAACCAATCTTGTGTATCCAATAGGTGTGTTTGTGTAATTCGATTAACATTTAGGTCATTTTCGTGCTACTGAACCTTATTCTTGTCCAATTAGGGTTTTTAACCAATCTTGTGCATCCAATAAGTTCATTTGTGTCGTTGCATTAACATTTAGGTCATTTTTAGCCTCCCTAGGCTTATTCTTGTCCAATTAGAGTTCTTAACATATCTTGTGCATCCAATAGGTGTGTTTGTGTAATTGGTTTAACATTTAGGTCATTGTCGTCCTCCCTAACCTTATTCTTGTCCAATTTGGGTTTTTAACCAATCTTGTGCATCCAATGGGTGTGTTTATGTCATTGGATTAACATTTAGATAATTTTCGTCCTCCTTAGTCTTATTCTCGTCAAATTAGGGTTTTTTCCAAATCTTCTGCATCCAATAAGTTCATTTGTTTCCTTGGATGAACATTTAGGTCATTTTCGTCCTCCCTAGGCTTATTTATGTCCATATAGGGTTTTTAACCAATCTTGTGCATCCTATAGGTGTGTTTGTGTCATTGGATGAACATTTAGGTCATTTTCGTCCTCCCTAGGCTAATACATTTCCGATTAGGGTTTTTAACCAATCTTGTGCATCCAATAGGTATGTTTGTCTCATTGGATATACATTTAGGTCATTTTCGCCCTCCCTAGTATTATTCTTGTCCAATTAGTATTTTTAAGCAATCTTGTGCATATAATAAGTTCATTTGTGTCGTTGGATTAACATTTAGGTTATTTTCAACCTCCCTAGACTTATTCTTGGGAAATTAGGGTTTTCAAACAATCTTGTGCATCCAATAGGTGTGTTTATGTCATTGGATAAACATTTAGATCATTTTCGTCCTTCCTAGGCTTATTCTTGACCCATTAGGGTTCTTAACCAATCTTGTGCATCCAATAGGTGTGTTTGTGTAATTGGATTAACATTTAGGTTATTTTCGTCCTCCCTAACCTTATTCTTGTCCAATTAGGATTTTTAAGCAATCTTGGGCATCGAATAAGTTCATTTGTGTCGTTGCATTAACATTTAGGTCATTTTCGTCCTCCCTAGGCTTATTCTTGTCTAATTAGAGTTATTAACATATCTTGTGCATCCAATAGGTGTGTTTGTGTAATTGGATTAACATTTAGGTCATTGTCGTCCTCCCTAACCTTATTCTTGTCCAATTAGGGTTTTTAAGCAATCTTGTGCATCCAATAAGTTCATTTGTGTCGTTGCATTTACATTTAGGTCATTTTCTTCCTCCATAGGCTTATTCTTGTCCAATTAGAGTTCTTAACATATCTTGTGCATCCAATAGGTGTGTTTGTGTAATTGGTTTAACATTTAGGTCATTGTTGTCCTCCCTAACCTTATTCTTGTCCAATTTGGGTTTTTAAGCAATCTTGTGCATCAAATAAGTTCATTTTTGTCGTTGCATTAACATTTTGGTCATTTTCGTCCTCCCTAGGCTTATTCTAGTCCAATTAGGGTGTTTAAATGCACTTGTGCATCGAGTAGGTGTGTTTGTGTCATTGGACGAACATTTAGGTCGTTTTCGTCATCCCTAGGCTTATTGTTGTCCCATTAGGGTTTTTAACAAATCTTGTGCATCAAATAAGTGTGTTTATGTCATTGGATGAACATTTAGGTCATTTTCGTCATCCCCAGGCTATTTTTTTGTCCAATTAGACTTTTTAACCAATCTTGTGCATCGAATAGGTGTGTTTATGACTTTGGGTGAACATTTACGTCACTTTCGTCCCTCCTAGGCTTATTCTTGTCCAATTAGGGTTTTTAACAAATCATGGGAATCCAATAGGTGTGTTTGTGTCATTGGATGAATATTTAGGTCATTTTCGTCCTCCCTAGGCTAATACATTTCCGATTAGGGTTTTTAACCAATCTTGTGCATCCAATAGGTATGTTTGTCTCATTGGATATACATTTAGGACATTTTCGTCCTCCCTAGTCTTATTCTTGTCCAATTAGGGTTTTTATGCAATCTTGTGCATATAATAAGTTCATTTGTGTCGTTGGATTAACATTTAGGTTATTTTCGACCTCCCCAGACTTATTCTTGGGCAATTAGGGTTTTTAAAGAATCTTGTGCATCCAATAAGTTCATTTGTGTCGTTGCATTAACATTTAGGTCATTTTCTTCCTCCAGAGGCTTATTCTTGTCCAATTAGGGTTTTCGTCTTCCCCAGGCTATTTTTTGTCCTATTAGACTTTTTAACCAATCTTGTGCATCGAATAGGTGTGTTTATGACTTTGGGTGAACATTTACGTCACTTTCGTCCCCCCTAGGCTTATTCTTGTCCAATTAGGGTTTTTAACCAATCATGGGAATCCAATAGGTGTGTTTGTGTCATTGGATGAACATTTAAGTCATTTTCGTCCTCCCTAGGCTAATACATTTCCGATTAGGGTTATTAACAAATCTTGTGCATCCAATAGGTATGTTTGTCTCATTAGATATACATTTAGGACATTTTCGTCCTCCCTAGTCTTATTCTTGTCCAATTAGTGTTTTTAAGCAATCTTGTGCATATAATAAGTTCATTTGTGTCGTTGGATTAACATTTAGATTATTTTCGACCTCCCCAGACTTATTCTTGGGCAATTAGGGTTTTTAAACAATCTTGTGCATCCAATAAGTTCATTTGTGTCGTTGCATTAACATTTAGGTCATTTTCTTCCTCCATAGGCTTATTCTTGTCCAATTAGGGTTTTCATCTTCCCGAGGCTATTTTGTTGTCCTATTAGACTTTTTAACCAATCTTGTGCATCGAATAGGTGTGTTTATGACTTTGGGTGAACATTTACGTCACTTTCGTCCCCCCTAGGCTTATTCTTGTCCAATTAGGGTTTTTAACCAATCATGGGAATCCAATAGGTGTGTTTGTGTCATTGGATGAACATTTAAGTCATTTTCGTCCTCCCTAGGCTAATACATTTCCGATTAGGGTTTTTAACCAATCTTGTGCATCCAATAGGTATGTTTGTCTCATTGGATATACATTTAGGACATTTTCGTCCTCCCTAGTCTTATTCTTGTCCAATTAGTGTTTTTAAGAAATCTTGTGCATATAATAAGTTCATTTGTGTCGTTGGATTAACATTTAGGTTATTTTCGACCTCCCTAGACTTATTCTTGGGCAATTAGGGTTTTTAAACAATATTGTGCATCCAATAAGTGTGTTTATGTCATTGGATAAACATTTAGGTCATTTTCGTCCTTCCTAGGCTTATTCTTGTCCCATTAGGGTTATTAACCAATCTTGTGCATCCAATAGGTGTGTTTGTGTATTTGGATTAACATTTAGGGTATTTTTGTCCTCCCTAACCTTATTCTTATCCAATTAGGATTTTTAAGCAATCTTGTGCATCCAATAAATTCATTTGTGTCGTTGCATTAACATTTAGGTCATTTTCGTCCTCCCTATGCTTATTCTTGTCCAATTAGAGTTATTAACATATCTTGTGCATCCAATAAGTGTGTTTGTGTAATTGGATTAACATTTAGGTCATTGTCGTCCTCCCTAACCTTATTCTTGTCCAATTAGGGTTTTTAAGCAATCTTGTGCATCCAATAAGTTCATTTGTGTCGTTGCATTAACATTTAGGTCATTTTCTTCCTCCATAGGCTTATTCTTGTCCAATTAGAGTTCTTAACATATCTTGTGCATCCAATAGGTGTGTTTGTGTAATTGGTTTAACATTTAGGTCATTGTTGTCCTCCTTAACCTTATTCTTGTCCAATTTGGGTTTTTAAGAAATCTTGTGCATCCAATAAGTTCATTTATGTCGTTGCATTAACATTTTGGTCATTTTCGTCCTCCCTAGGCTTATTCTAGTACAATTAGGGTTTTTAAATGCACTTGTGCATCGAATAGGTGTGTTTGTGTCATTGGATGAACATTTAGGTCATTTTCGTCATCCCTAGGCTTATTGTTGTCCCATTAGGGTTTTTAACAAATCTGGTGCATCCAATAAGTGTGTTTATGTCATTGGATGAACATTTAGGTCATTTTCGTCTTCCCTAGGCTATTTTTTTGTCCAATTAGACTTTTTAACCAATCTTGTGCATCGAATAGGTGTGTTTATGACTTTGGGTGAACATTTACGTCACTTTCGTCCTTCCTAGGCTTATTCTTGTCCAATTAGGGTTTTTAACCAATCATGGGAATCCAATAGGTGTGTTTGTGTCATTGGATGAACATTTAGGTCGTTTTCGTCCTCCCTAGGCTAATACATTTCCGATTAGGGTTTTTAACCAATCTTTTGCATCCAATAGTTATGTTTGTCTCATTGGATATACATTTAGGACATTTTCGTCCTCCCTAGTCTTATTCTTGTCGAATTAGTGTTTTTAAGCAATCTTGTGCATATAATAAGTTCATTTGTGTCGTTGGGTTAACATTTAGGTTATTTTCGACCTCCCTAGACTTATTCTTGGGCAATTAGGGTTTTTAAACAATCTTGTGCATTCAATAAATTCATTTCTGTCGTTGCATTAACATTTAGGTCATTTTCTTCCTCCATAGGCTTATTCTTGTCCAATTAGGGTTTTCGTCTTCCCCAGGCTATTTTTTTGTCCAATTAGACTTTTTAACCAATCTTGTGCATCGAATAGGAGTGTTTATGACTTTGGGTGAACATTTACGTCACTTTCGTCCCCCCTAGGCTTATTCTTGTCCAATTAGGGTTTTTAACCAATCATGGGAATCCAATAGGTGTGTTTGTGTCATTGGATGAACATTTAGGTCACTTTCGTCCTCCATAGGCTAATACATTTCCGATTAGGGTTTTTAACCAATCTTGTGCATCCAATAGGTATGTTTGTCTCATTGGATATACATTTAGGACATTTTCGTCCTCCCTAGTCTTATTCTTGTCCAATTAGTGTTTTTAAGCAATCTTGTGCATATAATAAGTTCATTTGTGTCGTTGGATTAACATTTAGATTATTTTCGACCTCCCTAGACTTATTCTTGGGCAATTAGGGTTTTTAAACAATCTTGTGCATCCAATAGGTGTGTTTATGTCATTGGATAAACATTTAGGTCATTTTCGTCCTTCCTAACCTTATTCTTGTCCAATTAGGGTTTTTAAGCAATCTTGTGCAAACAATAAGTTCATTTGTGTCGTTGGATTAACATTTAGGTCATTTTCTTCCTCCATAGGCTTATTCTTGTCCAATTAGAGTTCTTAACATATCTTGTGCATCCAATAGGTGTGTTTGTGTAATTGGTTTAACATTTAGGTCATTGTCGTCCTCCATAGGCTAATACATTTCCGATTAGGGTTTTTAACCAATCTTGTGCATCCAATAGATGTGTTTGTGTAATTGGATTAACATTTAGGTTATTTTCGTCCTCCCTAACCTTATTCTTATCCAATTAGGATTTTTAAGCAATATTGTACATCCAATAAGTTCATTTCTGTCGTTGCATTAAAATTTAGGTCATTTTCGTCCTCCCTAGGCTTATTCTTGTCCAATTAGAGTTATTAACATATCTTGTGCATCCAATAGGTGTGTTTGTGTAATTGGATTAACATTTAGGTCACTTACGTCCTCCATAGGCTAATACATTTCCGATTAGGGTTTTTAACCAATCTTGTGCATCCAATAGATGTGTTTGTGTAATTGGATTAACATTTAGGTTATTTTCGTCCTCCCTAACCTTATTCTTATCCAATTAGGATTTTTAAGCAATATTGTACATCCAATAAGTTCATTTCTGTCGTTGCATTAAAATTTAGGTCATTTTCGTCCTCCCTAGGCTTATTCTTGTCCAATTAGAGTTATTAACATATCTTGTGCATCCAATAGGTGTGTTTGTGTAATTGGATTAACATTTAGGTCATTGTCGTCCTCCCTAACCTTATTCTTGTCCAATTAGGGTTTTTAAGCAATCTTGTGCAAACAATAAGTTCATTTGTGTCGTTGCATTAACATTTAGGTCATTTTCTTCTTCCATAGGCTTATTCTTGTCCAATTAGAGTTCTTAACATATCTTGTGCATCCAATAGGTGTGTTTGTGTAATTGGTTTAACATTTAGGTCATTGTCGTCCTCCCTAACCTTATTCTTGACCAATTTGGGTTTTTAAGCAATCTTGTGCATCCAATAAGTTCATTTGTGTCGTTGCATTAAAATTTTGGTCATTTTCGTCCTCCCTAGGCTTATTCTAGTCCAATTAGGGTTTTTAAATGCACTTGTGCATCGAATAGGTGTGTTTGTGTCATTGGATGAATATTTAGGTCATTTTCGTCCTCCCTAGGCTAATATATTTCCGATTAGGGTTTTTAACCAATCTTGTGCATCCAATAGGTATGTTTGTCTCATTGGATATACATTTAGGACATTTTCGTCCTCCCTAGTCTTATTCTTGTCCAATTAGTGTTTTTAAGCAATTTTGTGCATATAATAAGTTCATTTGTGTCGTTGGATTAACATTTAGGTTATTTTCGACCTCCCCAGACTTATTCTTGGGCAATTAGGGTTTTTAAACAATCTTGTGCATCCAATAAGTTCATTTGTGTCGTTGCATTAACATTTAGGTCATTTTCTTCCTCCAGAGGCTTATTCTTGTCCAATTAGGGTTTTCGTCTTCCCCAGGCTATTTTTTTGTCCTATTAGACTTTTTAACCAATCTTGTGCATCGAATAGGTGTGTTTATGACTTTAGGTGAACATTTACGTCACTTTCGTCCCCCCTAGGCTTATTCTTGTCCAATTAGGGTTTTTAACCAATCATGGGAATCCAATAGGTGTGTTTGTGTCATTGGATGAACATTTAAGTCATTTTCGTCCTCCCTAGGCTAATACATTTCCGATTAGGGTTTTTAACAAATCTTGTGCATCCAATAGGTATGTTTGTCTCATTGGATATACATTTAGGACATTTTCGTCCTCCCTAGTCTTATTCTTGTCCAATTAGTGTTTTTAAGCAATCTTGTGCATATAATAAGTTCATTTGTGTCGTTGGATTAACATTTATGTTATTTTCGACCTCCCCAGACTTATTCTTGGGCAATTAGGGTTTTTAAACAATCTTGTGCATCCAATAAGTTCATTTGTGTCGTTGCATTAACATTTAGGTCATTTTCTTCCTCCATAGGTTTATTCTTGTCCAATTAGGGTTTTCATCTTCCCGAGGCTATTTTGTTGTCCTATTAGACTTTTTAACCAATCTTGTGCATCGAATAGGTGTGTTTATGACTTTGGGTGAACATTTACGTCACTTTCGTCCCCCCTAGGCTTATTCTTTTCCAATTAGGGTTTTTAACCAATCATGGGAATCCAATAGGTGTGTTTGTGTCATTGGATGAACATTTAAGTCATTTTCGTCCTCCCTAGGCTTATACATTTCCGATTAGGGTTTTTAACCAATCTTGTGCATCCAATAGGTATGTTTGTCTCATTGGATATACATTTAGGACATTTTCGTCATCCCTAGTCTTATTCTTGTCCAATTAGTGTTTTTAAGAAATCTTGTGCATATAATAAGTTCATTTGTGTCGTTGGATTAACATTTAGGTTATTTTCGACCTCCCTAGACTTATTCTTGGGCAATTAGGGTTTTTAAACAATATTGTGCATCCAATAGGTGTGTTGATGTCATTGGATAAACATTTAGGTCATTTTCGTCCTTCCTAGGCTTATTCTTGTCCCATTAGTGTTAGTAACCAATCTTGTGCATCCAATAGGTGTGTTTGTGTATTTGGATTAACATTTAGGTTATTTTCGTCCTCCCTAACCTTATTCTTATCCAATTAGGATTTTTAAGCAATCTTGTGCATCCAATAAGTTCATTTGTGTCGTTGCATTAACATTTAGGTCATTTTCGTCCTCCCTAGGCTTATTCTTGTCCAATTAGAGTTATTAACATATCTTGTGCATCCAATAAGTGTGTTTGTGTAATTGGATTAACATTTAGGTCATTGTCGTCCTCCCTAACCTTATTCTTGTCCAATTAGGGTTTTTAAGCAATCTTGTGCAAACAATAAGTTCATTTGTGTCGTTGCATTAACATTTAGGTCATTTTCTTCCTCCATAGGCTTATTCTTGTCCAATTAGAGTTCTTAACATATCTTGTGCATCCAATAGGTGTGTTTGTGTAATTGGTTTAACATTTAGGTCATTGTCGTCCTCCATAGGCTAATACATTTCCGATTAGGGTTTTTAACCAATCTTGTGCATCCAATAGATGTGTTTGTGTAATTGGATTAACATTTAGGTTATTTTCGTCCTC
>JBBPBR010000003.1:41288753-41306849 GCA_037974775.1 Cicer pinnatifidum
GACCTCCCTAGACTTATTCTTGGGCAATTAGGGTTTTTAAACAATCTTGTGCATTCAATAAATTCATTTCTGTCGTTGCATTAACATTTAGGTCATTTTCTTCCTCCATAGGCTTATTCTTGTCCAATTAGGGTTTTCGTCTTCCCCATGCTATTTTTTTGTCCAATTAGACTTTTTAACCAATCTTGTGCATCGAATAGGAGTGTTTATGACTTTGGGTGAACATTTACGTCACTTTCGTCCCCCCTAGGCTTATTCTTGTCCAATTAGGGTTTTTAACCAATCATGGGAATCCAATAGGTGTGTTTGTGTCATTGGATGAACATTTAGGTCACTTTCGTCCTCCATAGGCTAATACATTTCCGATTAGGGTTTTTAACCAATCTTGTGCATCCAATAGGTATGTTTGTCTCATTGGATATACATTTAGGACATTTTCGTCCTCCCTAGTCTTATTCTTGTCCAATTAGTGTTTTTAAGCAATCTTGTGCATATAATAATTTCATTTGTGTCGTTGGATTAACATTTAGATTATTTTCGACCTCCCTAGACTTATTCTTGGGCAATTAGGGTTTTTAAACAATCTTGTGCATCCAATAGGTGTGTTTATGTCATTGGATAAACATTTAGGTCATTTTCGTCCTTCCTAACCTTATTCTTGTCCAATTAGGGTTTTTAAGCAATCTTGTGCAAACAATAAGTT
Organism: Cicer pinnatifidum; assembly: GCA_037974775.1. Taxonomy (NCBI): domain Eukaryota; kingdom Viridiplantae; phylum Streptophyta; class Magnoliopsida; order Fabales; family Fabaceae; genus Cicer; species Cicer pinnatifidum. The sequence goes on from JBBPBR010000003.1 coordinate 41,289,457, forward strand.
CATTTGTGTCGTTGCATTAACATTTAGGTCATTTTCTTCCTCCATAGGCTTATTCTTGTCCAATTAGAGTTCTTAACATATCTTGTGCATCCAATAGGTGTGTTTGTGTAATTGGTTTAACATTTAGGTCATTGTCGTCCTCCATAGGCTAATACATTTCCGATTAGGGTTTTTAACCAATCTTGTGCATCCAATAGATGTGTTTGTGTAATTGGATTAACATTTAGGTTATTTTCGTCCTCATTAACCTTATTCTTATCCAATTAGGATTTTTAAGCAATATTGTACATCCAATAAGTTCATTTCTGTCGTTGCATTAAAATTTAGGTCATTTTCGTCCTCCCTAGGCTTATTCTTGTCCAATTAGAGTTATTAACATATCTTGTGCATCCAATAGGTGTGTTTGTGTAATTGGATTAACATTTAGGTCACTTACGTCCTCCATAGGCTAATACATTTCCGATTAGGGTTTTTAACCAATCTTGTGCATCCAATAGATGTGTTTGTGTAATTGGATTAACATTTAGGTTATTTTCGTCCTCCCTAACCTTATTCTTATCCAATTAGGATTTTTAAGCAATATTGTACATCCAATAAGTTCATTTCTGTCGTTGCATTAAAATTTAGGTCATTTTCGTCCTCCCTAGGCTTATTCTTGTCCAATTAGAGTTATTAACATATCTTGTGCATCCAATAGGTGTGTTTGTGTAATTGGATTAACATTTAGGTCACTTACGTCCTCCATAGGCTAATACATTTCCGATTAGGGTTTTTAACCAATCTTGTGCATCCAATAGATGTGTTTGTGTAATTGGATTAACATTTAGGTTATTTTCGTCCTCCCTAACCTTATTCTTATCCAATTAGGATTTTTAAGCAATATTGTACATCCAATAAGTTCATTTCTGTCGTTGCATTAAAATTTAGGTCATTTTCGTCCTCCCTAGGCTTATTCTTGTCCAATTAGAGTTATTACCATATCTTGTGCATCCAATAGGTGTGTTTGTGTAATTGGATTAACATTTAGGTCATTGTCGTCCTCCCTAACCTTATTCTTGTCCAATTAGGGTTTTTAAGCAATCTTGTGCAAACAATAAGTTCATTTGTGTCTTTGCATTAACATTTAGGTCATTTTCTTCCTCCATAGGCTTATTCTTGTCCAATTAGAGTTCTTAACATATCTTGTGCATCCAATAGGTGTGTTTGTGTAATTGGTTTAACATTTAGGTCATTGTCGTCCTCCCTAACCTTATTCTTGACCAATTTGGGTTTTTAAGCAATCTTGTGCATCCAATAAGTTCATTTGTGTCGTTGCATTAAAATTTTGGTCATTTTCGTCCTCCCTAGGCTTATTCTAGTCCAATTAGGGTTTTTAAATGCACTTGTGCATCGAATAGGTGTGTTTGTGTCATTGGATGAATATTTAGGTCATTTTCGTCCTCCCTAGGCTAACATATTTCCGATTAGGGTTTTTAACCAATCTTGTGCATCCAATAGGTATGTTTGTCTCATTGGATATACATTTAGGACATTTTCGTCCTCCCTAGTCTTATTCTTGTCCAATTAGTGTTTTTAAGCAATCTTGTGCATATAATAAGTTCATTTGTGTCGTTGGATTAACATTTAGGTTATTTTCGACCTCCCCAGACTTATTCTTGGGCAATTAGGGTTTTTAAACAATCTTGTGCATCCAATAAGTTCATTTGTGTCGTTGCATTAACATTTAGGTCATTTTCTTCCTCCAGAGGCTTATTCTTGTCCAATTAGGGTTTTCGTCTTCCCCAGGCTATTTTTTTGTCCTATTAGACTTTTTAACCAATCTTGTGCATCGAATAGGTGTGTTTATGACTTTGGGTGAACATTTACGTCACTTTCGTCCCCCCTAGGCTTATTCTTGTCCAATTAGGGTTTTTAACCAATCATGGGAATCCAATAGGTGTGTTTGTGTCATTGGATGAACATTTAAGTCATTTTCGTCCTCCCTAGGCTAATACATTTCCGATTAGGGTTTTTAACAAATCTTGTGCATCCAATAGGTATGTTTGTCTCATTGGATATACATTTAGGACATTTTCGTCCTCCCTAGTCTTATTCTTGTCCAATTAGTGTTTTTAAGCAATCTTGTGCATATAATAAGTTCATTTGTGTCGTTGGATTAACATTTAGGTTATTTTCGACCTCCCCAGACTTATTCTTGGGCAATTAGGGTTTTTAAACAATCTTGTGCATCCAATAAGTTCATTTGTGTCGTTGCATTAACATTTAGGTCATTTTCTTCCTCCAGAGGCTTATTCTTGTCCAATTAGGGTTTTCGTCTTCCCCAGGCTATTTTTTTGTCCTATTAGACTTTTTAACCAATCTTGTGCATCGAATAGGTGTGTTTATGACTTTGGGTGAACATTTACGTCACTTTCGTCCCCCCTAGGCTTATTCTTGTCCAATTAGGGTTTTTAACCAATCATGGGAATCCAATAGGTGTGTTTGTGTCATTGGATGAACATTTAAGTCATTTTCGTCCTCCCTAGGCTAATACATTTCCGATTAGGGTTTTTAACAAATCTTGTGCATCCAATAGGTATGTTTGTCTCATTGGATATACATTTAGGACATTTTCGTCCTCCCTAGTCTTATTCTTGTCCAATTAGTGTTTTTAAGCAATCTTGTGCATATAATAAGTTCATTTGTGTCGTTGGATTAACATTTATGTTATTTTCGACCTCCCCAGACTTATTCTTGGGCAATTAGGGTTTTTAAACAATCTTGTGCATCCAATAAGTTCATTTGTGTCGTTGCATTAACATTTAGGTCATTTTCTTCCTCCATAGGTTTATTCTTGTCCCATTAGGGTTCTTAACATATCTTGTGCATCCAATAGGTGTGTTTGTGTAATTGGTTTAACATTTAGGTCATTGTCGTCCTCCCTAACCTTATTCTTGACCAATTTGGGTTTTTAAGCAATCTTGTGCATCCAATAAGTTCATTTGTGTCGTTGCATTAAAATTTTGGTCATTTTCGTCCTCCCTAGGCTTATTCTAGTCCAATTAGGGTTTTTAAATGCACTTGTGCATCGAATAGGTGTGTTTGTGTCATTGGATGAATATTTAGGTCATTTTCGTCCTCCCTAGGCTAACATATTTCCGATTAGGGTTTTTAACCAATCTTGTGCATCCAATAGGTATGTTTGTCTCATTGGATATACATTTAGGACATTTTCGTCCTCCCTAGTCTTATTCTTGTCCAATTAGTGTTTTTAAGCAATCTTGTGCATATAATAAGTTCATTTGTGTCGTTGGATTAACATTTAGGTTATTTTCGACCTCCCCAGACTTATTCTTGGGCAATTAGGGTTTTTAAACAATCTTGTGCATCCAATAAGTTCATTTGTGTCGTTGCATTAACATTTAGGTCATTTTCTTCCTCCAGAGGCTTATTCTTGTCCAATTAGGGTTTTCGTCTTCCCCAGGCTATTTTTTTGTCCTATTAGACTTTTTAACCAATCTTGTGCATCGAATAGGTGTGTTTATGACTTTGGGTGAACATTTACGTCACTTTCGTCCCCCCTAGGCTTATTCTTGTCCAATTAGGGTTTTTAACCAATCATGGGAATCCAATAGGTGTGTTTGTGTCATTGGATGAACATTTAAGTCACTTTCGTCCTCCCTAGGCTAATACATTTCCGATTAGGGTTTTTAACAAATCTTGTGCATCCAATAGGTATGTTTGTCTCATTGGATATACATTTAGGACATTTTCGTCCTCCCTAGTCTTATTCTTGTCCAATTAGTGTTTTTAAGCAATCTTGTGCATATAATAAGTTCATTTGTGTCGTTGGATTAACATTTATGTTATTTTCGACCTCCCCAGACTTATTCTTGGGCAATTAGGGTTTTTAAACAATCTTGTGCATCCAATAAGTTCATTTGTGTCGTTGCATTAACATTTAGGTCATTTTCTTCCTCCATAGGTTTATTCTTGTCCCATTAGGGTTTTCATCTTCCCGAGGCTATTTTGTTGTCCTATTAGACTTTTTAACCAATCTTGTGCATCGAATAGGTGTGTTTATGACTTTGGGTGAACATTTACGTCACTTTCGTCCCCCCTAGGCTTGTTCTTGTCCAATTAGGGTTTTTAACCAATCATGGGAATCCAATAGGTGTGTTTGTGTCATTGGATGAACATTTAAGTCATTTTCGTCCTCCCTAGGCTAATACATTTCCGATTAGGGTTTTTAACCAATCTTGTGCATCCAATAGGTATGTTTGTCTCATTGGATATACATTTAGGACATTTTCGTCATCCCTAGTCTTATTCTTGTCCAATTAGTGTTTTTAAGAAATCTTGTGCATATAATAAGTTCATTTGTGTCGTTGGATTAACATTTAGGTTATTTTCGACCTCCCTAGACTTATTCTTGGGCAATTAGGGTTTTTAAACAATATTGTGCATCCAATAGGTGTGTTGATGTCATTGGATAAACATTTAGGTCATTTTCGTCCTTCCTAGGCTTATTCTTGTCCCATTAGGGTTAGTAACCAATCTTGTGCATCCAATAGGTGTGTTTGTGTATTTGGATTAACATTTAGGTTATTTTCGTCCTCCCTAACCTTATTCTTATCCAATTAGGATTTTTAAGCAATCTTGTGCATCCAATAAGTTCATTTGTGTCGTTGCATTAACATTTAGGTCATTTTCGTCCTCCCTAGGCTTATTCTTGTCCAATTAGAGTTATTAACATATCTTGTGCATCCAATAAGTGTGTTTGTGTAATTGGATTAACATTTAGGTCATTGTCGTCCTCCCTAACCTTATTCTTGTCCAATTAGGGTTTTTAAGCAATCTTGTGTATCCAATAAGTTCATTTGCGTCGTTGCATTAACATTTAGGTCATTTTCTTCCTCCATAGGCTTATTCTTGTCCAATTAGAGTTCTTAACATATCTTGTGCATCCAATAGGTGTGTTTGTGTAATTGGTTTAACATTTAGGTCATTGTTGTCCTCCTTAACCTTATTCTTGTCCAATTTGGGTTTTTAAGAAATCTTGTGCATCCAATAAGTTCATTTGTGTCGTTGCATTAACATTTTGGTCATTTTCGTCCTCCCTAGGCTTATTCTAGTACTATTAGGGTTTTTAAATGCACTTGTGCATCGAATAGGTGTGTTTGTGTCATTGGATGAACATTTAGGTCATTTTCGTCATCCCTAGGCTTATTGTTGTCCCATTAGGGTTTTTAACAAATCTGGTGCATCCAATAAGTGTGTTTATGTCATTGGATGAACATTTAGGTCATTTTCGTCTTCCCTAGGCTATTTTTTTGTCCAATTAGACTTTTTAACCAATCTTGTGCATCGAATAGGTGTGTTTATGACTTTGGGTGAACATTTACGTCACTTTCGTCCCCCCTAGGCTTATTCTTGTCCAATTAGGGTTTTTAACCAATCATGGGAATCCAATAGGTGTGTTTGTGTCATTGGATGAACATTTAGGTCACTTTCGTCCTCCATAGGCTAATACATTTCCGATTAGGGTTTTTAACCAATCTTGTGCATTCAATAGGTATGTTTGTCTCATTGGATATACATTTAGGACATTTTCGTCCTCCCTAGTCTTATTCTTGTCCAATTAGTGTTTTTAAGCAATCTTGTGCATATAATAAGTTCATTTGTGTCGTTGGATTAACATTTAGATTATTTTCGACCTCCCTAGACTTATTCTTGGGCAATTAGGGTTTTTAAACAATCTTGTGCATCCAATAGGTGTGTTTATGTCATTGGATAAACATTTAGGTCATTTTCGTCCTTCCTAACCTTATTCTTGTCCAATTAGGGTTTTTAAGCAATCTTGTGCAAACAATAAGTTCATTTGTGTCGTTGCATTAACATTTAGGTCATTTTCTTCCTCCATAGGCTTATTCTTGTCCAATTAGAGTTCTTAACATATCTTGTGCATCCAATAGGTGTGTTTGTGTAATTGGATTAACATTTAGGTCACTTTCGTCCTCCATAGGCTAATACATTTCCGATTAGGGTTTTTAACCAATCTTGTGCATCCAATAGATGTGTTTGTGTAATTGGATTAACATTTAGGTTATTTTCGTCCTCCCTAACCTTATTCTTATCCAATTAGGATTTTTAAGCAATATTGTACATCCAATAAGTTCATTTTTGTCGTTGCATTAAAATTTAGGTCATTTTCGTCCTCCCTAGGCTTATTCTTGTCCAATTAGAGTTATTAACATATCTTGTGCATCCAATAGGTGTGTTTGTGTAATTGGATTAACATTTAGGTCATTGTCGTCCTCCCTAACCTTATTCTTGTCCAATTAGGGTTTTTAAGCAATCTTGTGCAAACAATAAGTTCATTTGTGTCGTTGCATTAACATTTAGGTCATTTTCTTCCTCCATAGGCTTATTCTTGTCCAATTAGAGTTCTTAACATATCTTGTGCATCCAATAGGTGTGTTTGTGTAATTGGTTTAACATTTAGGTCATTGTCGTCCTCCCTAACCTTATTCTTGACCAATTTGGGTTTTTAAGCAATCTTGTGCATCCAATAAGTTCATTTGTGTCGTTGCATTAAAATTTTGGTCATTTTCGTCCTCCCTAGGCTTATTCTAGTCCAATTAGGGTTTTTAAATGCACTTGTGCATCGAATAGGTGTGTTTGTGTCATTGGATGAATATTTAGGTCATTTTCGTCCTCCCTAGGCTAATACATTTCCGATTAGGGTTTTTAACCAATCTTGTGCATCCAATAGGTATGTTTGTCTCATTGGATATACATTTAGGACATTTTCGTCCTCCCTAGTCTTATTCTTGTCCAATTAGTGTTTTTAAGCAATTTTGTGCATATAATAAGTTCATTTGTGTCGTTGGATTAACATTTAGGTTATTTTCGACCTCCCCAGACTTATTCTTGGGCAATTAGGGTTTTTAAACAATCTTGTGCATCCAATAAGTTCATTTGTGTCGTTGCATTAACATTTAGGTCATTTTCTTCCTCCAGAGGCTTATTCTTGTCCAATTAGGGTTTTCGTCTTCCCCAGGCTATTTTTTTGTCCTATTAGACTTTTTAACCAATCTTGTGCATCGAATAGGTGTGTTTATGACTTTGGGTGAACATTTACGTCACTTTCGTACCCCCTAGGCTTATTCTTGTCCAATTAGGGTTTTTAACCAATCATGGGAATCCAATAGGTGTGTTTGTGTCATTGGATGAACATTTAAGTCATTTTCGTCCTCCCTAGGCTAATACATTTCCGATTAGGGTTTTTAACAAATCTTGTGCATCCAATAGGTATGTTTGTCTCATTGGATATACATTTAGGACATTTTCGTCCTCCCTAGTCTTATTCTTGTCCAATTAGTGTTTTTAAGCAATCTTGTGCATATAATAAGTTCATTTGTGTCGTTGGATTAACATTTAGGTTATTTTCGACCTCCCCAGACTTATTCTTGGGCAATTAGGGTTTTTAAACAATCTTGTGCATCCAATAAGTTCATTTGTGTCGTTGCATTAACATATAGGTCATTTTCTTCCTCCATAGGTTTATTCTTGTCCAATTAGGGTTTTCATCTTCCCGAGGCTATTTTGTTGTCCTATTAGACTTTTTAACCAATCTTGTGCATCGAATAGGTGTGTTTATGACTTTGGGTGAACATTTACGTCACTTTCGTCCCCCCTAGGCTTATTCTTGTCCAATTAGGGTTTTTAACCAATCATGGGAATCCAATAGGTGTGTTTGTGTCATTGGATGAACATTTAAGTCATTTTCGTCCTCCCTAGGCTAATACATTTCCGATTAGGGTTTTTAACCAATCTTGTGCATCCAATAGGTATGTTTGTCTCATTGGATATACATTTAGGACATTTTCGTCCTCCCTAGTCTTATTCTTGTCCAATTAGTGTTTTTAAGAAATCTTGTGCATATAATAAGTTCATTTGTGTCGTTGGATTAACATTTAGGTTATTTTCGACCTCCCTAGACTTATTCTTGGGCAATTAGGGTTTTTAAACAATATTGTGCATCCAATAGGTGTGTTTATGTCATTGGATAAACATTTAGGTCATTTTCGTCCTTCCTAGGCTTATTCTTGTCCCATTAGGGTTATTAACCAATCTTGTGCATCCAATAGGTGTGTTTGTGTATTTGGATTAACATTTAGGTTATTTTCGTCCTCCCTAACCTTATTCTTATCCAATTAGGATTTTTAAGCAATCTTGTGCATCCAATAAGTTCATTTGTGTCGTTGCATTAACATTTAGGTCATTTTCGTCCTCCCTAGGCTTATTCTTGTCCAATTAGAGTTATTAACATATCTTGTGCATCCAATAAGTGTGTTTGTGTAATTGGATTAACATTTAGGTCATTGTCGTCCTCCCTAACCTTATTCTTGTCCAATTAGGGTTTTTAAGCAATCTTGTGCATCCAATAAGTTCATTTTTGTCGTTGCATTAACATTTAGGTCATTTTCTTCCTCCATAGGCTTATTCTTGTCCAATTAGAGTTCTTAACATATCTTGTGCATCCAATAGGTGTGTTTGTGTAATTGGTTTAACATTTAGGTCATTGTTGTCCTCCTTAACCTTATTCTTGTCCAATTTGGGTTTTTAAGAAATCTTGTGCATCCAATAAGTTCATTTGTGTCGTTGCATTAACATTTTGGTCATTTTCGTCCTCCCTAGGCTTATTCTAGTACAATTAGGGTTTTTAAATGCACTTGTGCATCGAATAGGTGTGTTTGTGTCATTGGATGAACATTTAGGTCATTTTCGTCATCCCTAGGCTTATTGTTGTCCCATTAGGGTTTTTAACAAATCTGGTGCATCCAATAAGTGTGTTTATGTCATTGGATGAACATTTAGGTCATTTTCGTCTTCCCTAGGCTATTTTTTTGTCCAATTAGACTTTTTAACCAATCTTGTGCATCGAATAGGTGTGTTTATGACTTTGGGTGAACATTTACGTCACTTTCGTCCCTCCTAGGCTTATTCTTGTCCAATTAGGGTTTTTAACCAATCATGGGAATCCAATAGGTGTGTTTGTGTCATTGGATGAACATTTAGGTCGTTTTCGTCCTCCCTAGGCTAATACATTTCCGATTAGGGTTTTTAACCGATCTTGTGCATCCAATAGTTATGTTTGTCTCATTGGATATACATTTAGGACATTTTCGTCCTCCCTAGTCTTGTTCTTGTCGAATTAGTGTTTTTAAGCAATCTTGTGCATATAATAAGTTCATTTGTGTCGTTGGGTTAACATTTAGGTTATTTTCGACCTCCCTAGACTTATTCTTGGGCAATTAGGGTTTTTAAACAATCTTGTGCATTCAGTAAATTCATTTCTGTCGTTGCATTAACATTTAGGTCATTTTCTTCCTCCATAGGCTTATTCTTGTCCAATTAGGGTTTTCGTCTTCCCCAGGCTATTTTTTTGTCCAATTAGACTTTTTAACCAATCTTGTGCATCGAATAGGAGTGTTTATGACTTTGGGTGAACATTTACGTCACTTTCGTCCCCCCCTAGGCTTATTCTTGTCCAATTAGGGTTTTTAACCAATCATGGGAATCCAATAGGTGTGTTTGTGTCATTGGATGAACATTTAGGTCACTTTCGTCCTCCATAGGCTAATACATTTCCGATTAGGGTTTTTAACCAATCTTGTGCATCCAATAGGTATGTTTGTCTCATTGGATATACATTTAGGACATTTTCGTCCTCCCTAGTCTTATTCTTGTCCAATTAGTGTTTTTAAGCAATCTTGTGCATATAATAAGTTCATTTGTGTCGTTGGATTAACATTTAGATTATTTTCGACCTCCCTAGACTTATTATTGGGCAATTAGGGTTTTTAAACAATCTTGTGCATCCAATAGGTGTGTTTATGTCATTGGATAAACATTTAGGTCATTTTCGTCCTACCTAACCTTATTCTTGTCCAATTAGGGTTTTTAAGCAATCTTGTGCATCCAATAAGTTCATTTGTGTCGTTGCATTAACATTTAGGTCATTTTCTTCCTCCATAGGCTTATTCTTGTCCAATTAGAGTTCTTAACATATCTTGTGCATCCAATAGGTGTGTTTGTGTAATTGGTTTAACATTTAGGTCATTGTTGTCCTCCTTAACCTTATTCTTGTCCAATTTGGGTTTTTAAGAAATCTTGTGCATCCAATAAGTTCATTTGTGTCGTTGCATTAACATTTTGGTCATTTTCGTCCTCCCTAGGCTTATTCTAGTACAATTAGGGTTTTTAAATGCACTTGTGCATCGAATAGGTGTGTTTGTGTCATTGGATGAACATTTAGGTCATTTTCGTCATCCCTAGGCTTATTGTTGTCCCATTAGGGTTTTTAACAAATCTGGTGCATCCAATAAGTGTGTTTATGTCATTGGATGAACATTTAGGTCATTTTCGTCTTCCCTAGGCTATTTTTTGTCCAATTAGACTTTTTAACCAATCTTGTGCATCGAATAGGTGTGTTTATGACTTTGGGTGAACATTTACGTCACTTTCGTCCCTCCTAGGCTTATTCTTGTCCAATTAGGGTTTTTAACCAATCATGGGAATCCAATAGGTGTGTTTGTGTCATTGGATGAACATTTAGGTCGTTTTCGTCCTCCCTAGGCTAATACATTTCCGATTAGGGTTTTTAACCGATCTTGTGCATCCAATAGTTATGTTTGTCTCATTGGATATACATTTAGGACATTTTCGTCCTCCCTAGTCTTATTCTTCTCGAATTAGTGTTTTTAAGCAATCTTGTGCATATAATAAGTTCATTTGTGTCGTTGGGTTAACATTTAGGTTATTTTCGACCTCCCTAGACTTATTCTTGGGCAATTAGGGTTTTTAAACAATCTTGTGCATTCAGTAAATTCATTTCTGTCGTTGCATTAACATTTAGGTCATTTTCTTCCTCCATAGGCTTATTCTTGTCCAATTAGGGTTTTCGTCTTCCCCAGGCTATTTTTTTGTCCAATTAGACTTTTTAACCAATCTTGTGCATCGAATAGGAGTGTTTATGACTTTGGGTGAACATTTACGTCACTTTCGTCCCCCCCTAGGCTTATTCTTGTCCAATTAGGGTTTTTAACCAATCATGGGAATCCAATAGGTGTGTTTGTGTCATTGGATGAACATTTAGGTCACTTTCGTCCTCCATAGGCTAATACATTTCCGATTAGGGTTTTTAACCAATCTTGTGCATCCAATAGGTATGTTTGTCTCATTGGATATACATTTAGGACATTTTCGTCCTCCCTTGTCTTATTCTTGTCCAATTAGTGTTTTTAAGCAATCTTGTGCATATAATAAGTTCATTTGTGTCGTTGGATTAACATTTAGATTATTTTCGACCTCCCTAGACTTATTATTGGGCAATTAGGGTTTTTAAACAATCTTGTGCATCCAATAGGTGTGTTTATGTCATTGGATAAACATTTAGGTCATTTTCGTCCTACCTAACCTTATTCTTGTCCAATTAGGGTTTTTAAGCAATCTTGTGCATCCAATAAGTTCATTTGTGTCGTTGCATTAACATTTAGGTCATTTTCTTCCTCCATAGGCTTATTCTTGTCCAATTAGAGTTCTTAACATATCTTGTGCATCCAATAGGTGTGTTTGTGTAATTGGTTTAACATTTAGGTCATTGTTGTCCTCCTTAACCTTATTCTTGTCCAATTTGGGTTTTTAAGAAATCTTGTGCATCCAATAAGTTCATTTATGTCGTTGCATTAACATTTTGGTCATTTTCGTCCTCCCTAGGCTTATTCTAGTACAATTAGGGTTTTTAAATGCACTTGTGCATCGAATAGGTGTGTTTGTGTCATTGGATGAACATTTAGGTCATTTTCGTCATCCCTAGGCTTATTGTTGTCCCATTAGGGTTTTTAACAAATCTGGTGCATCCAATAAGTGTGTTTATGTCATTGGATGAACATTTAGGTCATTTTCGTCTTCCCTAGGCTATTTTTTTGTCCAATTAGACTTTTTAACCAATCTTGTGCATCGAATAGGTGTGTTTATGACTTTGGGTGAACATTTACGTCACTTTCGTCCTTCCTAGGCTTATTCTTGTCCAATTAGGGTTTTTAACCAATCATGGGAATCCAATAGGTGTGTTTGTGTCATTGGATGAACATTTAGGTCGTTTTCGTCCTCCCTAGGCTAATACATTTCCGATTAGGGTTTTTAACCAATCTTTTGCATCCAATAGTTATGTTTGTCTCATTGGATATACATTTAGGACATTTTCGTCCTCCCTAGTCTTATTCTTGTCGAATTAGTGTTTTTAAGCAATCTTGTGCATATAATAAGTTCATTTGTGTCGTTGGGTTAACATTTAGGTTATTTTCGACCTCCCTAGACTTATTCTTGGGCAATTAGGGTTTTTAAACAATCTTGTGCATTCAATAAATTCATTTCTGTCGTTGCATTAACATTTAGGTCATTTTCTTCCTCCATAGGCTTATTCTTGTCCAATTAGGGTTTTCGTCTTCCCCAGGCTATTTTTTTGTCCAATTAGACTTTTTAACCAATCTTGTGCATCGAATAGGAGTGTTTATGACTTTGGGTGAACATTTACGTCACTTTCGTCCCCCCCTAGGCTTATTCTTGTCCAATTAGGGTTTTTAACCAATCATGGGAATCCAATAGGTGTGTTTGTGTCATTGGATGAACATTTAGGTCACTTTCGTCCTCCATAGGCTAATACATTTCCGATTAGGGTTTTTAACCAATCTTGTGCATCCAATAGGTATGTTTGTCTCATTGGATATACATTTAGGACATTTTCGTCCTCCCTAGTCTTATTCTTGTCCAATTAGTGTTTTTAAGCAATCTTGTGCATATAATAAGTTCATTTGTGTCGTTGGATTAACATTTAGGTTATTTTCGACCTCCCCAGACTTATTCTTGGGCAATTAGGGTTTTTAAACAATCTTGTGCATCCAATAAGTTCATTTGTGTCGTTGCATTAACATTTAGGTCATTTTCTTCCTCCAGAGGCTTATTCTTGTCCAATTAGGGTTTTCGTCTTCCCCAGGCTATTTTTTTGTCCTATTAGACTTTTTAACCAATCTTGTGCATCGAATAGGTGTGTTTATGACTTTGGGTGAACATTTACGTCACTTTCGTCCCCCCTAGGCTTATTCTTGTCCAATTAGGGTTTTTAACCAATCATGGGAATCCAATAGGTGTGTTTGTGTCATTGGATGAACATTTAAGTCATTTTCGTCCTCCCTAGGCTAATACATTTCCGATTAGGGTTTTTAACAAATCTTGTGCATCCAATAGGTATGTTTGTCTCATTGGATATACATTTAGGACATTTTCGTCCTCCCTAGTCTTATTCTTGTCCAATTAGTGTTTTTAAGCAATCTTGTGCATATAATAAGTTCATTTGTGTCGTTGGATTAACATTTAGGTTATTTTCGACCTCCCCAGACTTATTCTGGGGCAATTAGGGTTTTTAAACAATCTTGTGCATCCAATAAGTTCATTTGTGTCGTTGCATTAACATTTAGGTCATTTTCTTCCTCCATAGGCTTATTCTTGTCCAATTAGGATTTTCATCTTCCCCAGGCTATTTTTTTGTCCTATTAGACTTTTTAACCAATCTTGTGCATCGAATAGGTGTGTTTATGTCTTTCGGGGAACATTTACGTTACTTTCGTCCCCCCTAGGCTTATTCTTGTCCAATTAGGGTTTTTAACCAATCATGGGAATCCAATAGGTGTGTTTGTGTCATTGGATGAACATTTAAGTCATTTTCGTCCTCCCTAGGCTAATACATTTCCGATTAGGGTTTTTAACCAATCTTGTGCATCCAATAGGTATGTTTGTCTCATTGGATATACATTTAGGACATTTTCGTCCTCCCTAGTCTTATTCTTGTCCAATTAGTGTTTTTAAGCAATCTTGTGCATATAAAAAGTTCATTTGTGTCGTTGGATTAACATTTAGGTTATTTTCGACCTCCCTAGTCTTATTCTTGGGCAATTAGGGTTTTTAAACAATCTTGTGCATCCATTAGGAGTGTTTATGTCATTGGATAAACATTTAGGTCATTTTCGTCCTTCCTAGGCTTATTCTTGTCCAATTAGAGTTATTAACATATCTTGTGCATCCAATAGGTGTGTTTGTGTAATTGGGTTAACATTTAGGTCATTGTCGTCCTCCCTAACCTTATTCTTGTCCAATTAGGGTTTTTAAGCAATCTTGTGCAAACAATAAGTTCATTTGTGTCGTTGCATTAACATTTAGGTCATTTTCTTCCTCCATAGGCTTATTCTTGTCCAATTAGAGTTCTTAACATATCTTGTGCATCCAATAGGTGTGTTTGTGTAATTGGTTTAACATTTAGGTCATTGTCGTCCTCCCTAACCTTATTCTTGACCAATTTGGGTTTTTAAGCAATCTTGTGCATCCAATAAGTTCATTTGTGTCGTTGCATTAAAATTTTGGTCATTTTCGTCCTCCCTAGGCTTATTCTAGTCCAATTAGGGTTTTTAAATGCACTTGTGCATCGAATAGGTGTGTTTGTGTCATTGGATGAATATTTAGGTCATTTTCGTCCTCCCTAGGCTAATACATTTCCGATTAGGGTTTTTAACCAATCTTGTGCATCCAATAGGTATGTTTGTCTCATTGGATATACATTTAGGACATTTTCGTCCTCCCTAGTCTTATTCTTGTCCAATTAGTGTTTTTAAGCAATTTTGTGCATATAATAAGTTCATTTGTGTCGTTGGATTAACATTTAGGTTATTTTCGACCTCCCCAGACTTATTCTTGGGCAATTAGGGTTTTTAAACAATCTTGTGCATCCAATAAGTTCATTTGTGTCGTTGCATTAACATTTAGGTCATTTTCTTCCTCCAGAGGCTTATTCTTGTCCAATTAGGGTTTTCGTCTTCCCCAGGCTATTTTTTTGTCCTATTAGACTTTTTAACCAATCTTGTGCATCGAATAGGTGTGTTTATGACTTTGGGTGAACATTTACGTCACTTTCGTACCCCCTAGGCTTATTCTTGTCCAATTAGGGTTTTTAACCAATCATGGGAATCCAATAGGTGTGTTTGTGTCATTGGATGAACATTTAAGTCATTTTCGTCCTCCCTAGGCTAATACATTTCCGATTAGGGTTTTTAACAAATCTTGTGCATCCAATAGGTATGTTTGTCTCATTGGATATACATTTAGGACATTTTCGTCCTCCCTAGTCTTATTCTTGTCCAATTAGTGTTTTTAAGCAATCTTGTGCATATAATAAGTTCATTTGTGTCGTTGGATTAACATTTAGGTTATTTTCGACCTCCCCAGACTTATTCTTGGGCAATTAGGGTTTTTAAACAATCTTGTGCATCCAATAAGTTCATTTGTGTCGTTGCATTAACATTTAGGTCATTTTCTTCCTCCAGAGGCTTATTCTTGTCCAATTAGGGTTTTCGTCTTCCCCAGGCTATTTTTTTGTCCTATTAGACTTTTTAACCAATCTTGTGCATCGAATAGGTGTGTTTATGACTTTGGGTGAACATTTACGTCACTTTCGTCCCCCCTAGGCTTATTCTTGTCCAATTAGGGTTTTTAACCAATCATGGGAATCCAATAGGTGTGTTTGTGTCATTGGATGAACATTTAAGTCATTTTCGTCCTCCCTAGGCTAATACATTTCCGATTAGGGTTTTTAACAAATCTTGTGCATCCAATAGGTATGTTTGTCTCATTGGATATACATTTAGGACATTTTCGTCCTCCCTAGTCTTATTCTTGTCCAATTAGTGTTTTTAAGCAATCTTGTGCATATAATAAGTTCATTTGTGTCGTTGGATTAACATTTAGGTTATTTTCGACCTCCCCAGACTTATTCTTGGGCAATTAGGGTTTTTAAACAATCTTGTGCATCCAATAAGTTCATTTGTGTCGTTGCATTAACATATAGGTCATTTTCTTCCTCCATAGGTTTATTCTTGTCCAATTAGGGTTTTCATCTTCCCGAGGCTATTTTGTTGTCCTATTAGACTTTTTAACCAATCTTGTGCATCGAATAGGTGTGTTTATGACTTTGGGTGAACATTTACGTCACTTTCGTCCCCCCTAGGCTTATTCTTGTCCAATTAGGGTTTTTAACCAATCATGGGAATCCAATAGGTGTGTTTGTGTCATTGGATGAACATTTAAGTCATTTTCGTCCTCCCTAGGCTAATACATTTCCGATTAGGGTTTTTAACCAATCTTGTGCATCCAATAGGTATGTTTGTCTCATTGGATATACATTTAGGACATTTTCGTCCTCCCTAGTCTTATTCTTGTCCAATTAGTGTTTTTAAGAAATCTTGTGCATATAATAAGTTCATTTGTGTCGTTGGATTAACATTTAGGTTATTTTCGACCTCCCTAGACTTATTCTTGGGCAATTAGGGTTTTTAAACAATATTGTGCATCCAATAGGTGTGTTTATGTCATTGGATAAACATTTAGGTCATTTTCGTCCTTCCTAGGCTTATTCTTGTCCCATTAGGGTTATTAACCAATCTTGTGCATCCAATAGGTGTGTTTGTGTATTTGGATTAACATTTAGGTTATTTTCGTCCTCCCTAACCTTATTCTTATCCAATTAGGATTTTTAAGCAATCTTGTGCATCCAATAAGTTCATTTGTGTCGTTGCATTAACATTTAGGTCATTTTCGTCCTCCCTAGGCTTATTCTTGTCCAATTAGAGTTATTAACATATCTTGTGCATCCAATAAGTGTGTTTGTGTAATTGGATTAACATTTAGGTCATTGTCGTCCTCCCTAACCTTATTCTTGTCCAATTAGGGTTTTTAAGCAATCTTGTGCATCCAATAAGTTCATTTTTGTCGTTGCATTAACATTTAGGTCATTTTCTTCCTCCATAGGCTTATTCTTGTCCAATTAGAGTTCTTAACATATCTTGTGCATCCAATAGGTGTGTTTGTGTAATTGGTTTAACATTTAGGTCATTGTTGTCCTCCTTAACCTTATTCTTGTCCAATTTGGGTTTTTAAGAAATCTTGTGCATCCAATAAGTTCATTTGTGTCGTTGCATTAACATTTTGGTCATTTTCGTCCTCCCTAGGCTTATTCTAGTACAATTAGGGTTTTTAAATGCACTTGTGCATCGAATAGGTGTGTTTGTGTCATTGGATGAACATTTAGGTCATTTTCGTCATCCCTAGGCTTATTGTTGTCCCATTAGGGTTTTTAACAAATCTGGTGCATCCAATAAGTGTGTTTATGTCATTGGATGAACATTTAGGTCATTTTCGTCTTCCCTAGGCTATTTTTTTGTCCAATTAGACTTTTTAACCAATCTTGTGCATCGAATAGGTGTGTTTATGACTTTGGGTGAACATTTACGTCACTTTCGTCC
>JBBPBR010000003.1:41320538-41351947 GCA_037974775.1 Cicer pinnatifidum
CATCCAATAGGTGTGTTTGTGTAATTGGTTTAACATTTAGGTCATTGTCGTCCTCCCTAACCTTATTCTTGTCCAATTAGTGTTTTTAAGAAATCTTGTGCATCCAATAAGTTCATTTGTGTCGTTGCATTAACATTTTGGTCATTTTCGTCCTCCCTAGGCTTATTCTAGTACAATTAGGGTTTTTAAATGCACTTGTGCATCGAATAGGTCTGTTTGTGTCATTGGATGAACATTTAGGTCATTTTCGTCATCCCTAGGCTTATTGTTGTCCCATTAGGGTTTTTAACAAATCTGGTGCATCCAATAAGTGTGTTTATGTCATTGGATGAACATTTAGGTCATTTTCGTTTTCCCTAGGCTATTTTTTTGTCCAATTAGACTTTTTAACCAATCTTGTGCATCGAATAGGTGTGTTTATGACTTTGGGTGAACATTTACATCACTTTCGTCCCTCCTAGGCTTATTCTTGTCCAATTAGGGTTTTTAACCAATCATGGGAATCCAATAAGTGTGTTTGTGTCATTGGATGAACATTTAGGTCGTTTTCGTCCTCCCTAGGCTAATACATTTCCGATCAGGGTTTTTAACCAATCTTGTGCATCCAATAGGTATGTTTGTCTCATTGGATATACATTTAGGACATTTTCGTCCTCCCTAGTCTTATTCTTGTCCAATTAGTGTTTTTAAGCAATCTTGTGCATATAATAAGTTCATTTGGGTCGTTGGATTAACATTTAGGTTATTTTCGACCTCCCCAGACTTATTCTTGGGCAATTAGGGTTGTTAAACAATCTTGTGCATCCAATAAGTTCATTTGTGTCGTTGCATTAACATTTAGGTCATTTTCTTCCTCCATAGGCTTATTCTTGTCCAATTAGGGTTTTCGTCTTCTCCAGGCTATTTTTTTGTCCTATTAGACTTTTTAACCAATCTTGTGCATCGATTAGGTGTGTTTATGACTTTGGGTGAACATTTACGTCACTTTCGTCCCCCCCTAGGCTTATTCTTGTCCAATTAGGGTTTTTAACCAATCATGGGAATCCAATAGGTGTGTTTGTGTCATTGGATGAACATTTAGGTCATTTTCGTCCTCCATAGGCTAATACATTTCGGATTAGGGTTTTTAACCAATCTTGTGCATCCAATAGGTATGTTTGTCTCATTGGATATACATTTAGGACATTTTCGTCCTCCCTAGTATAATTCTTGTCCAATTAGTGTTTTTAAGCAATCTTGTGCATATAAAAAGTTCATTTGTGTCGTTGGATTAACATTTAGGTTATTTTCGACCTCCCTAGACTTATTCTTGGGCAATTAGGGTTTTTAAACAATCTTGTGCATCCAATAGGTGTGTTTATGTCATTGGATAAACATTTAGGTCATTTTCGTCCTTCCTAACCTTATTCTTGTCCAATTAGGGTTTTTAAGCAATCTTGTGCAAACAATAAGTTCATTTGTGTCGTTGCATTAACATTTAGGTCATTTTCTTCCTCCATAGGCTTATTCTTGTCCAATTAGAGTTCTTAACATATCTTGTGCATCCAATAGGTGTGTTTGTGTAATTGGTTTAACATTTAGGTCATTGTCGTCCTCCATAGGTTAATACATTTCCGATTAGGGTTTTTAACCAATCTTGTGCATCCAATAGATGTGTTTGTGTAATTGGATTAACATTTAGGTTATTTTCGTCCTCCCTAACCTTATTCTTATCCAATTAGGATTTTTAAGCAATATTGTACATCCAATAAGTTCATTTCTGTCGTTGCATTAAAATTTAGGTCATTTTCGTCCTCCCTAGGCTTATTCTTGTCCAATTAGAGTTATTAACATATCTTGTGCATCCAATAGGTGTGTTTGTGTAATTGGATTAACATTTAGGTCACTTTCGTCCTCCATAGGCTAATACATTTCCGATTAGGGTTTTTAACCAATCTTGTGCATCCAATAGATGTGTTTGTGTAATTGGATTAACATTTAGGTTATTTTCGTCCTCCCTAACCTTATTCTTATCCAATTAGGATTTTTAAGCAATATTGTACATCCAATAAGTTCATTTCTGTCGTTGCATTAAAATTTAGGTCATTTTCGTCCTCCCTAGGCTTATTCTTGTCCAATTAGAGTTATTAACATATCTTGTGCATCCAATAGGTGTGTTTGTGTAATTGGATTAACATTTAGGTCATTGTCGTCCTCCGTAACCTTATTCTTGTCCAATTAGGGTTTTTAAGCAATCTTGTGCAAACAATAAGTTCATTTGTGTCGTTGCATTAACATTTAGGTCATTTTCTTCCTCCATAGGCTTATTCTTGTCCAATTAGAGTTCTTAACATATCTTGTGCATCCAATAGGTGTGTATGTGTAATTGGTTTAACATTTAGGTCATTGTCGTCCTCCCTAACCTTATTCTTGACCAATTTGGGTTTTTAAGCAATCTTGTGCATCCAATAAGTTCATTTGTGTCGTTGCATTAAAATTTTGGTCATTTTCGTCCTCCCTAGGCTTATTCTAGTCCAATTAGGGTTTTTAAATGCACTTGTGCATCGAATAGGTGTGTTTGTGTCATTGGATGAACATTTAGGTCATTTTCGTCCTCCCTAGGCTAATACATTTCCGATTAGGGTTTTTAACAAATCTTGTGCATCGAATAGGTATGTTTGTCTCATTGGATATACATTTAGGACATTTTCGTCCTCCCTAGTCTGATTCTTGTCCAATTAGTGTTTTTAAGCAATCTTGTGCATATAATAAGTTCATTTGTGTCGTTGGATTAACATTTAGGTTATTTTCGACCTCCCCAGACTTTTTCTTGGGCAATTAGGGTTTTTAAACAATCTTGTGCATCCAATAAGTTCATTTGTGTCGTTGCATTAACATTTAGGTCATTTTCTTCCTCCATAGGCTTATTCTTGTCTAATTAGGGTTTTCATCTTCCCGAGTCAATTTTTTTGTCCTATTAGACTTTTTAACCAATCTTGTGCATCGAATAGGTGTGTTTATGACTTTGGGTGAACATTTACGTCACTTTCGTCCCCCCTAGGCTTATTCTTGTCTAATTAGGGTTTTTAACCAATCATGGGAATCCAATAGGTGTGTTTGTGTCATTGGATGAACATTTAAGTCATTTTCGTCCTCCCTAGGCTAATACATTTCCGATTAGGGTTTTTAACCAATCTTGTGCATCCAATAGGTATGTTTGTCTCATTGGATATACATTTAGGACATTTTCGTCCTCCCTAGTCTTATTCTTGTCCAATTAGTGTTTTTAAGCAATCTTGTGCATATAAAAAGTTCATTTGTGTCGTTGGATTAACATTTAGGTTATTTTCGACCTACCTAGACTTATTCTTGGGCAATTAGGGTTTTTAAACAATCTTGTGCATGCAATAGGTGTGTTTATGTCATTGGATAAACATTTAGGTCATTTTCGTCCTTCATAGGCTTATTCTTGTCCCATTAGGGTTCTTAACCAATCTTGTGCATCCGATAGGTGTGTTTGTGTAATTGGGTTAACATTTAGGTCATTGTCGTCCTCCCTAACCTTATTCTTGTCCAATTAGGGTTTTTAAGCAATCTTGTGCAAACAATAAGTTCATTTGTGTCGTTGGATTAACATTTAGGTCATTTTCGTCCTCCTTAGGCTTATTCTTGTCCAATTAGAGTTATTAACATATCTTGTGCATCCAATAAGTGTGTTTGTGTAATTGGATTAACATTTAGGTCATTGTCGTCCTCCCTAACCTTATTCTTGTCCAATTAGGGTTTTTAAGCAATCTTGTGCAAACAATAAGTTCATTTGTGTCGTTGCATTAACATTTAGGTCATTTTCTTCCTCAATAGGCTTATTCTTGTCCAATTAGAGTTCTTAACATATCTTGTTCATCCAATAGGTGTGTTTGTGTAATTGGTTTAACATTTAGGTCATTGTCGTCCTCCCTAACCTTATTCTTGTCCAATTAGTGTTTTTAAGAAATCTTGTGCATCCAATAAGTTCATTTGTGTCGTTGCATTAACATTTTGGTCATTTTCGTCCTCCCTAGGCTTATTCTAGTACAATTAGGGTTTTTAAATGCACTTGTGCATCGAATAGGTCTGTTTGTGTCATTGGATGAACATTTAGGTCATTTTCGTCATCCCTAGGCTTATTGTTGTCCCATTAGGGTTTTTAACAAATCTGGTGCATCCAATAAGTGTGTTTATGTCATTGGATGAACATTTAGGTCATTTTCGTTTTCCCTAGGCTATTTTTTTGTCCAATTAGACTTTTTAACCAATCTTGTGCATCGAATAGGTGTGTTTATGACTTTGGGTGAACATTTACATCACTTTCGTCCCTCCTAGGCTTATTCTTGTCCAATTAGGGTTTTTAACCAATCATGGGAATCCAATAAGTGTGTTTGTGTCATTGGATGAACATTTAGGTCGTTTTCGTCCTCCCTAGGCTAATACATTTCCGATCAGGGTTTTTAACCAATCTTGTGCATCCAATAGGTATGTTTGTCTCATTGGATATACATTTAGGACATTTTCGTCCTCCCTAGTCTTATTCTTGTCCAATTAGTGTTTTTAAGCAATCTTGTGCATATAATAAGTTCGTTTGGGTCGTTGGATTAACATTTAGGTTATTTTCGACCTCCCCAGACTTATTCTTGGGCAATTAGGGTTTTTAAACAATCTTGTGCATCCAATAAGTTCATTTGTGTCGTTGCATTAACATTTAGGTCATTTTCTTCCTCCATAGGCTTATTCTTGTCCAATTAGGGTTTTCGTCTTCCCCAGGCTATTTTTTTGTCCTATTAGACTTTTTAACCAATCTTGTGCATCGAATAGGTGTGTTTATGACTTTGGGTGAACATTTACGTCACTTTCGTCCCCCCTAGGCTTATTCTTGTCCAATTAGGGTTTTTAACCAATCATGGGAATCCAATAGGTGTGTTTGTGTCATTGGATGAACATTTAAGTCATTTTCGTCCTCCCTAGGCTAATACATTTCCGATTAGGGTTTTTAACAAATCTTGTGCATCCAATAGGTATGTTTGTCTCATTGGATATACATTTAGGACATTTTTGTCCTCCCTAGTCTTATTCTTGTCCAATTAGTGTTTTTAAGCAATCTTGTGCATATAATAAGTTCATTTGTGTCGTTGGATTAACATTTAGGTTATTTTCGACCTCCCCAGACTTATTCTGGGGCAATTAGGGTTTTTAAACAATCTTGTGCTTCGAATAGGTGTGTTTATGACTTTGGGTGAACATTTACGTCACTTTCGTCCCCCCTAGGCTTATTCTTGTCCAATTAGGGTTTTAACCAATCATGGGAATCCTATAGGTGTGTTTGTGTCATTGGATGAACATTTAAGTCATTTTCGTCCTCCCTAGGCTAATACATTTCCGATTAGGGTTTTTAACCAATCTTGTGCATCCAATAGGTATGTTTGTCTCATTGGATATACATTTAGGACATTTTCGTCCTCCCTAGTCTTATTCTTGTCCAATTAGTGTTTTTAAGCAATCTTGTGCATATAAAAAGTTCATTTCTGTCGTTGGATTAACATTTAGGTTATTTTCGACCTCCCTAGACTTATTCTTGGGCAATTAGGGTTTTTAAACAATCTTGTGCATCCAATAGGTGTGTTTATGTCATTGGATAAACATTTAGGTCATTTTCGTCCTTCCATGGCTTATTCATGTCCAATTAGAGTTATTAACATATCTTGTGCATCCAATAGGTGTGTTTGTGTAATTGGATTAACATTTAGGTCAATGTCGTCCTCCCTAACCTTATTCTTGTCCAATTAGGGTTTTTAAGCAATCTTGTGCAAACAATAAGTTCATTTGTGTCGTTGCATTAACATTTAGGTCATTTTCTTCCTCCATAGGCTTATTCTTGTCCAATTAGAGTTCTTAACATATCTTGTGCATCCAATAGGTGTGTTTGTGTAATTGGTTTAACATTTAGGTCATTGTCGTCCTCCCTAACCTTATTCTTGTCCAATTTGGGTTTTTAAGCAATCTTGTGCATCCAATAAGTTCATTTGTGTCGTTGCATTAAAATTTTGGTCATTTTCGTCCTCCCTAGGCTTATTCTAGTCCAATTAGGGTTTTTAAATGCACTTGTGCATCGAATAGGTGTGTTTGTGTCATTGGATGAACATTTAGGTCATTTTTGTCATCCCTAGACTTATTGTTGTCCCATTAGGGTTTTTAACAAATCTTGTGCATCCAATAAGTGTGTTTATGTCATAGGATGAACATTTAGGTCATTTTCGTCTTCCCCAAGCTATTTTTTTTGTCCAATTAGAGTTTTTAACCAATCTTGTGCATCAAATAGGTGTGTTTATGTCTTTGGGTGAACATTTACGTCACTTTCGTCCTCCCTAGGCTTATTCTTGTCCAATTAGGGTTTTTAACCAATCATGGGAATCCAATAGGTGTGTTTGTGTCATTGGATGAACATTTAGGTCATTTTCGTCCTCCATAGGCTAATACATTTCCGATTAGGGTTTTTAACCAATCTTGTGCATCCAATAGGTATGTTTGTCTCATTGGATATACATTTAGGACATTTTCGTCCTCCCTAGTCTTATTCTTGTCCAATTAGTGTTTTTAAGCAATCTTGTGCATATTATAAGTTCATTTGTGTCGTTGGATTAACATTTAGATTATTTTCGACCTCCCTAGACTTATTCTTGGGCAATTAGGGTTTTTAAACAATCTTGTGCATCCAATAGGTGTGTTTATGTCATTGGATAAACATTTAGGTCATTTTCGTCCTTCCTAGGCTTATTCTTGTCCCATTAGGGTTCTTAACCAATCTTGTGCATCCAATAGGTGTGTTTGTGTAATTGGATTAACATTTAGGTTATTTTCGTCCTCCATACCTTATTCTTATCCAATTAGGATTTTTAAGCAATCTTGTGAGTCCAATAAGTTCATTTGTGTCGTTGCATTAACATTTAGGTCATTTTCGTCCTCCCTAGGCTTATTCTTGTCCAATTAGAGTTATTAACATATCTTGTGCATCCAATAGGTGTGTTTGTGTAATTGGATTAACATTTAGGTCATTGTCGTCCCCCCTAACCTTATTCTTGTCCAATTAGGGTTTTTAAGCAATCTTGTGCAAACAATAAGTTCATTTGTGTCGTTGCATTAACATTTAGGTCATTTTCTTCCTCCATAGGCTTATTCTTGTCCAAATAGAGTTCTTAACATATCTTGTGCATCCAATAGGTGTGTTTGTGTAATTGGTTTAACATTTAGGTCATTGTCGTCCTCCCTAACCTTATTCTTGACCAATTTGGGTTTTTAAGCAATCTTGTGCATCCAATAACTTCATTTGTGTCGTTGCATTAAAATTTTGGTCATTTTAGTCCTCCCTAGGCTTATTCTAGTCCAACTAGGGTTTTTAAATGCACTTGTGCATCGAATAGGTGTGTTTGTGTCATTGGATGAACATTTAGGTCATTTTCGTCATCCCTAGGCTTATTGTTGTCCCATTAGGGTTTTTAACAAATCTTGTGCATCCAATAAGTGTGTTTATGTCATTGGATGAACATTTAGGTCATTTTCGTCATCCCCAGGCTATTTTTTTGTCCAATTAGACTTTTTAACCAATCTTGTGCATCGAATAGGTGTGTTTATGACTTTGGGTGAACATTTACGTCACTTTCGTCCCTCCTAGGCTTATTCTTGTCCAATTAGGGTTTTTAACAAATCATGGGAATCCAATAGGTGTGTTTGTGTCATTGGATGAATATTTAGGTCATTTTCGTCTTCCCTAGGCTAATACATTTCCAATTAGGGTTTTTAACCAATCTTGTGCATCCAATAGGTATGTTTGTCTCATTGGATATACATTTAGGACATTTTCGTCCTCCCTAGTCTTATTCTTTTCCAATTAGTGTTTTTAAGCAATCTTGTGCATATAATAAGTTCATTTGGGTCGTTGGATTAACATTTAGGTTATTTTCGACCTCCCCAGACTTATTCTTGGGCAATTAGGGTTTTTAAACAATCTTGTGCATCCAATAAGTTCATTTGTGTCGTTGCATTAACATTTAGGTCATTTTCTTCCTCCATAGGCTTATTCTTGTCCAATTAGGGTTTTCGTCTTCCCCAGGCTATTTTTTTGTCCTATTAGACTTTTTAACCAATCTTGTGCATCGAATAGGTGTGTTTATGACTTTGGGTGAACATTTACGTCACTTTCGTCCCCCCTAGGCTTATTCTTGTCCAATTAGGGTTTTTAACCAATCATGGGAATCCAATAGGTGTGTTTGTGTCATTGGATGAACATTTAAGTCATTTTCGTTCTCCCTAGGCTAATACATTTCCGATTAGGGTTTTTAACAAATCTTGTGCATCCAATAGGTATGTTTGTCTCATTGGATATACATTTAGGACATTTTTGTCCTCCCTAGTCTTATTCTTGTCCAATTAGTGTTTTTAAGCAATCTTGTGCATATAATAAGTTCATTTGTGTCGTTGGATTAACATTTAGGTTATTTTCGACCTCCCCAGACTTATTCTGGGGCAATTAGGGTTTTTAAACAATCTTGTGCATCCAATAAGTTCATTTGTGTCGTTGCATTAACATTTAGGTCATTTTCTTCCTCCATAGGCTTATTCTTGTCCAATTAGGGTTTTCATCTTCGCGAGGCTATTTTTTTGTCCTATTAGATTTTTTAACCAATCTTGTGCATCGAATAGGTGTGTTTATGACTTTGGGTGAACATTTACGTCACTTTCGTCCCCCCTAGGCTTATTCTTGTCCAATTAGGGTTTTAACCAATCATGGGAATCCAATAGGTGTGTTTGTGTCATTGGATGAACATTTAAGTCATTTTCGTCCTCCCTAGGCTAATACATTTCCGATTAGGGTTTTTAACCAATCTTGTGCATCCAATAGGTATGTTTGTCTCATTGGATATACATTTAGGACATTTTCGTCCTCCCTAGTCTTATTCTTGTCCAATTAGTGTTTTTAAGCAATCTTGTGCATATAAAAAGTTCATTTGTGTCGTTGGATTAACATTTAGGTTATTTTCGACCTCCCTAGACTTATTCTTGGGCAATTAGGGTTTTTAAACAATCTTGTGCATCCAATAGGTGTGTTTATGTCATTGGATAAACATTTAGGTCATTTTCGTCCTTCCATGGCTTATTCATGTCCAATTAGAGTTATTAACATATCTTGTGCATCCAATAGGTGTGTTTGTGTAATTGGATTAACATTTAGGTCAATGTCGTCCTCCCTAACCTTATTCTTGTCCAATTAGGGTTTTTAAGCAATCTTGTGCAAACAATAAGTTCATTTGTGTCGTTGCATTAACATTTAGGTCATTTTCTTCCTCCATAGGCTTATTCTTGTCCAATTAGAGTTCTTAACATATCTTGTGCATCCAATAGGTGTGTTTGTGTAATTGGTTTAACATTTAGGTCATTGTCGTCCTCCCTAACCTTATTCTTGTCCAATTTGGGTTTTTAAGCAATCTTGTGCATCCAATAAGTTCATTTGTGTCGTTGCATTAAAATTTTGGTCATTTTCGTCCTCCCTAGGCTTATTCTAGTCCAATTAGGGTTTTTAAATGCACTTGTGCATCGAATAGGTGTGTTTGTGTCATTGGATGAACATTTAGGTCATTTTTGTCATCCCTAGACTTATTGTTGTCCCATTAGGGTTTTTAACAAATCTTGTGCATCCAATAAGTGTGTTTATGTCATTGGATGAACATTTAGGTCATTTTCGTCTTCCCCAAGCTATTTTTTTTGTCCAATTAGAGTTTTTAACCAATCTTGTGCATCAAATAGGTGTGTTTATGTCTTTGGGTGAACATTTACGTCACTTTCGTCCTCCCTAGGCTTATTCTTGTCCAATTAGGATTTTTAACCAATCATGGGAATCCAATAGGTGTGTTTGTGTCATTGGATGAACATTTAGGTCATTTTCGTCCTCCATAGGCTAATACATTTCCGATTAGGGTTTTTAACCAATCTTGTGCATCCAATAGGTATGTTTGTCTCATTGGATATACATTTAGGACATTTTCGTCCTCCCTAGTCTTATTCTTGTCCAATTAGTGTTTTTAAGCAATCTTGTGCATATAATAAGTTCATTTGTGTCGTTGGATTAACATTTAGATTATTTTCGACCTCCCTAGACTTATTCTTGGGCAATTAGGGTTTTTAAACAATCTTGTGCATCCAATAGGTGTGTTTATGTCATTGGATAAACATTTAGGTCATTTTCGTCCTTCCTAGGCTTATTCTTGTCCCATTAGGGTTCTTAACCAATCTTGTGCATCCAATAGGTGTGTTTGTGTAATTGGATTAACATTTAGCTTATTTTCGTCCTCCATACCTTATTCTTATCCAATTAGGATTTTTAAGCAATCTTGTGCGTCCAATAAGTTCATTTGTGTCGTTGCATTAACATTTAGGTCATTTTCGTCCTCCCTAGGCTTATTCTTGTCCAATTAGAGTTATTAACATATCTTTTGCATCCAATAGGTGTGTTTGTGTAATTGGATTAACATTTAGGTCATTGTCGTCCTCCCTAACCTTATTCTTGTCCAAATAGGGTTTTTAAGCAATCTTGTCCAAACAATAAGTTCATTTGTGTCGTTGCATTAACATTTAGGTCATTTTCTTCCTCCATAGGCTTATTCTTGTCCAATTAGAGTTCTTAACATATCTTGTGCATCCAATAGGTGTGTTTGTGTAATTGGTTTAACATTTAGGTCATTGTCGTCCTCCCTACCCTTATTCTTGACCAATTTGGGTTTTTAAGCAATCTTATGCATCCAATAACTTCATTTGTGTCGTTGCATTAAAATTTTGGTCATTTTAGTCCTCCCTAGGCTTATTCTAGTCCAACTAGGGTTTTTAAATGCACTTGTGCATCGAATAGGTGTGTTTGTGTCATTGGATGAACATTTAGGTCATTTTCGTCATCCCTAGGCTTATTGTTGTCCCATTAGGGTTTTTAACAAATCTTGTGCATCCAATAAGTGTGTTTATGTCATTGGATGAACATTTAGGTCATTTTCGTCATCCCCAGACTATTTTTTTGTCCAATTAGACTTTTTAACCAATCTTGTGCATCGAATAGGTGTGTTTATGACTTTGGATGAACATTTACGTCACTTTCGTCCCTCCTAGGCTTATTCTTGTCCAATTACGGTTTTTAACAAATCATGGGAATCCAATAGGTGTGTTTGTGTCATTGGATGAATATTTAAGTCATTTTCGTCCTCCCTAGGCTAATACATTTCCAATTAGGGTTTTTAACCAATCTTGTGCATCCAACAGGTATGTTTGTCTCATTGGATATACATTTAGGACATTTTCGTCCTCCCTAGTCTTATTCTTGTCCAATTAGTGTTTTTAAGCAATCTGGTGCATATAATAAGTTCATTTGGGTCGTTGGATTAACATTTAGGTTATTTTCGACCTTCCCAGACTTATTCTTGGGCAATTAGGGTTTTTAAACAATCTTGTGCATCCAATAAGTTCATTTGTGTCGTTGCATTAACATTTAGGTCATTTTCTTCCTCCATAGGCTTATTCTTGTCCAATTAGGGTTTTCGTCTTCCCCAGGCTATTTTTTTGTCCTATTAGACTTTTTAACCAATCTTGTGCATCGAATAGGTGTGTTTATGACTTTGGGTGAACATTTACGTCACTTTCGTCCCCCCTAGGCTTATTCTTGTCCAATTAGGGTTTTTAACCAATCATGGGAATCCAATAGGTGTGTTTGTGTCATTGGATGAACATTTAAGTCATTTTCGTCCTCCCTAGGCTAATACATTTCCGATTAGGGTTTTTAACAAATCTTGTGCATCCAATAGGTATGTTTGTCTCATTGGATATACATTTAGGACATTTTCGTCCTCCCTAGTCTTATTCTTGTCCAATTAGTGTTTTTAAGCAATCTTGTGCATATAATAAGTTCATTTGTGTCGTTGGATTAACATTTAGGTTATTTTCGACCTCCCCAGACTTATTCTGGGGCAATTAGGGTTTTTAAACAATCTTGTGCATCCAATAAGTTCATTTGTGTCGTTGCATTAACATTTAGGTCATTTTCTTCCTCCATAGGCTTATTCTTGTCCAATTAGGATTTTCATCTTCCCCAGGCTATTTTTTTGTCCTATTAGACTTTTTAACCAATCTTGTGCATCGAATAGGTGTGTTTATGTCTTTCGGGGAACATTTACGTTACTTTCGTCCCCCCTAGGCTTATTCTTGTCCAATTAGGGTTTTTAACCAATCATGGGAATCCAATAGGTGTGTTTGTGTCATTGGATGAACATTTAAGTCATTTTCGTCCTCCCTAGGCTAATACATTTCCGATTAGGGTTTTTAACCAATCTTGTGCATCCAATAGGTATGTTTGTCTCATTGGATATACATTTAGGACATTTTCGTCCTCCCTAGTCTTATTCTTGTCCAATTAGTGTTTTTAAGCAATCTTGTGCATATAAAAAGTTCATTTGTGTCGTTGGATTAACATTTAGGTTATTTTCGACCTCCCTAGTCTTATTCTTGGGCAATTAGGGTTTTTAAACAATCTTGTGCATCCATTAGGAGTGTTTATGTCATTGGATAAACATTTAGGTCATTTTCGTCCTTCCTAGGCTTATTCTTGTCCAATTAGAGTTATTAACATATCTTGTGCATCCAATAGGTGTGTTTGTGTAATTGGGTTAACATTTAGGTCATTGTCGTCCTCCCTAACCTTATTCTTGTCCAATTAGGGTTTTTAAGCAATCTTGTGCAAACAATAAGTTCATTTGTGTCGTTGCATTAACATTTAGGTCATTTTCTTCCTCCATAGGCTTATTCTTGTCCAATTAGAGTTCTTAACATATCTTGTGCATCCAATAGGTGTGTTTGTGTAATTGGTTTAACATTTAGGTCATTGTCGTCCTCCCTAACCTTATTCTTGACCAATTTGAGTTTTTAAGCAATCTTGTGCATCCAATAACTTCATTTGTGTCGTTGCATTAAAATTTTGGTCATTTTCGTCCTCCCTAGGCTTATTCTAGTCCAATTAGGGTTTTTAAAGGCACTTGTGCATCGAATAGGTGTGTTTGTGTCATTGGATGAACATTTAGGTCATTTTCGTCATCCCTAGACTTATTGTTGTCCCATTAGGGTTTTTAACAAATCTTGTGCATCCAATAAGTGTGTTTATGTCATTACATAAACATTTAGGTCATTTTCGTCTTCCCCAGGCTATTTTTTTTGTCCAATTAGAGTTTTTAACCAATCTTGTGCATCGAATAGGTGTGTTTATGACTTTGGGTGAACATTTACGTCACTTTCGTCCCCCCTAGGCTTATTCTTGTCCAATTAGGGTTTTTAACCAATCATGGGAATCCAATAGGTGTGTTTGTGTCATTGGATGAACATTTAAGTCATTTTCGTCCTCCCTAGGCTAATACATTTCCGATTAGGGTTTTTAACAAATCTTGTGCATCCAATAGGTATGTTTGTCTCATTGGATATACATTTAGGACATTTTCGTCCTCCCTAGTCTTATTCTTGTCCAATTAGTGTTTTTAAGCAATCTTGTGCATATAATAAGTTCATTTGTGTCGTTGGATTAACATTTAGGTTATTTTCGACCTCCCCAGACTTATTCTGGGGCAATTAGGGTTTTTAAACAATCTTGTGCATCCAATAAGTTCATTTGTGTCGTTGCATTAACATTTAGGTCATTTTCTTCCTCCATAGGCTTATTCTTGTCCAATTAGGATTTTCATCTTCCCCAGGCTATTTTTTTGTCCTATTAGACTTTTTAACCAATCTTGTGCATCGAATAGGTGTGTTTATGTCTATTGGATGAACATTTAGGTCATTTTCGTCTTCCCTAGGCTAATACATTTCCGATTAGGGTTTTTAACCAATCTTGTGCATCCAATAGGTATGTTTGTCTCATTGGATATACATTTAGGTCATTTTCACCCTCCCTAGTCTTATTCTTATCTAATTAGTGTTTTTAAGCTATCTTGTACATATATTAAGTTCATTTGTGTCGTTGCATTAACATTTAGGTCATTTTCTTCCTCCATAGGCTTATTCTTGTCCAATTAGGGTTTTCGTCTTCCCTAGGCTATTTTTTTGTCCAATTAGACTTTTTAACCAATCTTGTGCATCGAATAGGTGTGTTTATGTCTTTTGGTGAACATTTACGTCACTTTCGTCCTCCCTAGGCTTATTCTTGTCCAATTAGGGTTTATAACCAATCATGGGAATCCAATAGGTGTGCTTGTGTCATTGGATGAACATTTAGGTCATTTTCGTCCTCCCTAGGCTAATACATTTCCGATTAGGGTTTTTAACCAATCTTGTGCATCCAATAGGTATGTTTGTCTCATTGGATATACATTTAGGTCATTTTCGCCCTCCCTAGTCTTATTCTTATCCAATTAGTGTTTTTAAGCTATCTTGTACATATATTAAGTTCATTTGTGTCGTTGCATTAACATTTTGGTCATTTTCGTCCTCCCAGGCTTAGGCTTATTCTGGTCCAATTAGGGTTTTTAAATGCACTTGTGCATCGAATAGGTGTGTTTGTGTCATTGGATGAACATTTAGGTCATTTTCGTCATCCCTAGGCTTATTCTTGTCCCATTAGGGTTTTTAACAAATCTTGTGCATCCAATAGGTGTGTTTATGCCATTGAATGAACATTTAGGTCATTTTCGTCTTCCCCAGGCTATTTTTGTCCAATTAGAGTTTTTAACCAATCTTGTGCATCGAATAGGTGTGTTTATGTCTTTGGGTGAACATTTAGGTCATTTTCGTCATCCCTAGGGTTATTCTTGTCCCATTAGGGTTTTTAACAAATCTTGTGCATCCAATAGGTATGTGTATGCCATTGAATGAACATTTAGGTCATTTTCGTCTTCCCCAGGCTATTTTTTTGTCCAATTAGAGTTTTTAACCAATCTTGTGCATCGAATAGGTGTGTTTATGTATTTGGGTGAACATTTTTGTCACTTTCGTCCTCCCTAGGCCTATTCTTGTCCAATTAGGGTTATTAACCAATCATGGGAATCCAATAGGTATGTTTGTCTCATTGGATATACATTTAGGTCATTTTCGTCCTCCCTAGTCTTATTCTTGTACAATTAGTGTTTTTAAGAAATCTTGTGCATATAATAAGTTCATTTGTGTCGATGGATTAACATTTTGGTTATTTTCGACCACCCTAGACTTATTATTCGGAAAATAGGATTTTTAAACAATCTTGTGCATCCAATAGGTGAGTTTGTGTAATTGGATTAACATTTAGGTCATTGTCGTCCTCCCTAACCTTATTCTTGTCCATTTAGGGTTTTTAAGCAATCTTGTGCATCCAATAAGTTCATTTGTGTCGTTGCATTATTATTTAGGTCATTTTCGTCCTCCCTAGGCTTATTATTGTCCAATTAGGGTTTTTAACTGCACTTCTGCATCAAATAGGTGTGTTTGTGTTATTGGATGATCATTTAGGTCATTTTCGTCCTCCCTAGGCTTATTCATGTCCCATTAGGGTTTTTAACCAATCTTGTGCATCCAATTGGTGTGTTTGTGTCATTGGATGAACATTTAGGTCATTTTCGTCTTCCTTAGGCTTATTCTCATCCAATTAAGGTTTTTAACCAATGTTATGCATGCCATAAGTTCATTTGTGTCCTTGGATGAACATTTAGGTTATGTTCGTCCTCCCTAGGCTTATTTTTGTCCAATTGGGGTTTTTAACAAATCTTGTGCATCCAATAGGTGTGTTTGTGTAATCGGATAAACATTTAGGTCATTTTCGTCCTTTCTAGGCTTATTCTTGCCCCATTAGGGTTCTTCACCAATCTTGTGCATCCAATAGGTGTGTTTGTGTAATTCGATTAACATTTAGGTCATTTTTGTCCTTCCTAACCTTATTCTTGTCCAATTAGGGTTTTTAAGCAATCTTGTGCATCCAATAAGTTCATTTGTGTCGTTGCATTAACATTTAGGTCATTTTCGTCCTCCCCAGGCTTATTCTTGTCAAATTAGAGTTCTTAACATATCTTGTGCATCCAATAGGTGTGTTTGTGTAATTGGTTTAACATTTAGGTCATTGTCGTCCTCCCTAACCTTATTCTTGTCCAATTAGGGTTTTTAAGCAATCTTGTGCATCCAATAATACATTTGTGTCGTTGCATTAACATTTAGGTCATTTTCGTCCTCCCTACGCTTATTCTTGTCCAATTAGAGTTCTTAACATATCTTGTACATCCAATAGGTGTGTTTGTGTAATTGGTTTAACATTTAGGTCATTGTCGTCCTCCCAAACCTTATTCTTGTCCAATTTGGGTTTTTAAGCAATCTTGTGCATCCAATAGGTGTGTTTATGTCATTGGATGAACATTTAGTTCATTTTCGTCTTCCCCAGGCTAGTTTTTGTCCAATTAGAGTTTTTGACCAATCTTGTGCTTCGAATAGGCGTGTTTATGTCTTTTGGGGAACATTTACGTCACTTTCGTCCTCCCTAGGCTTATTCTTGTCAATTAGGGTTTTTAACCAATCATGGGAATCCAATAGGTGTGTTTGTGTCATTGGATGAACATTTAGGTCATTTTCGTCGTCCCTAGGCTAATACATTTTCGATTAGGGTTTTCAACCAATCTTGTGCATCCAATAGGTATGTTTGTCTCATTGGATATACATTTAGGTCATTTTCGTCCTCCCTAACCTTATTCTTGTCCAATTTGGGTTTTTAAGCAATCTTGTGCATCCAAAAAGTTCATTTGTGTCGTTGCATTAACATTTTGGTCATTTTCGTCCTCCCTAGGCTTATTCTGGTCCAATTAGGGTTTTTAAATGCACTTGTGCATCAAATAGGTGTGTTTGTGTCATTGGATGAACATTTAGGTCATTTTCGTCATCCCTAGGCTTATTCTTGTCCCATTAGGGTTTTTAACAAATCTTGTGCATCCAATAGGTGTGTTTATGTCATTGGATGAACATTTAGGTCATTTTCGTCTTCCCCAGGCTATTTTTTTGTCCAATTAGAGTTTTTAACCAATCTTGTGCATCGAATAGGTGTGTTTATGTCTTTGGGTGAACATTTACGTCACTTTCGTCCCCCCTAGGCTTATTCTTGTCTAATTAGGGTTTTTAACCAATCATGGGAATCCAATAGGTGTGTTTGTGTCATTGGATGAACATTTAGGTCATTTTCGTCCTCCCTAGGGTAATACATTTCCGATTAGGGTTTTTAACCAATCTTGTGCATCCAATAGGTATGTTTGTCTCATTGGATATACATTTAGGTCATTTTCGCCCTCCCTAGTATTATTCTTGTCCAGTTAGTGTTTTTAAGCAATCTTGTGCAAATAATAAGTTCATTTGTGTCGTTGGATTAACATTTAGGTTATTTTCGACCTCCCTAGACTTATTCTTGGGCAATTAGGGTTTTCAAACAATCTTGTGCATCCAATAGGTGTGTTTATGTCATTGGATAAACATTTAGGTCATTTTCGTCCTTCCTAGGCTTATTCTTGTGCATCCAATAGGTGTGTTTGTGTAATTGGATTAACATTTAGGTTATTTTCGTCCTCCCTAACCTAATTCTTGTCCAATTAGGATTTTTAAGCAATCTTGTGCATCCAATAAGTTCATTTGTGTCGTTGCATTAACATTTAGGTCATTTTCGTCCTCCCAAGGCTTATTCTTGTCCAATTAGAGTTCTTAACATATCTTGTGCATCCCATAGGTGTGTTTGTGTAATTGGATTAACATTTAGGTCATTTTCGTCCTCCCTAACCTTATTCTTGTCCAATTAGGGTTTTTAAGCAATCTTGTGCATCCAATAAGTTCATTTGTGTCGTTACATTAACATTTAGGTCATTTTCGTCCTTCCTAGGCTTATTCTTTTCCAATTAGGGTTTTTAAATGCACCTGTGCATCAAATATGTGTGTTTGTGTCATTGGATGATCATTTAGGTCATTTTCGTCCTCCCTAGGCTTATTCTTGTCCCATTAGGGTTTTTAACCAATCTTGTGGATCCAATTGGTGTGTTTGTGTCATTGGATGAACATTTAGGTTATTTTCGTCTTCCTTAGGCTTATTCTCATCCAATTAAGGTTTTTAACCAATGTTTTGCATGCCATAAGTTCATTCGTATCCTTGGATGAACATTTAGGTCATGTTCGTCCTCCCTAGGCTTATTTTTGTCCAATTGGGGTTTTTAACCAATCTTGTGCATCCAATAGGTGTGTTTGTGTCATTGGATGAACATTTTGGTAATTTTCGTCCCCCTAGACTAATACATGTCCAATTCCGGTTTTTAACCAATTAGGTCCTTTTCATCCGCCCTAGTCTTATTCTTATCCAATTAGGGTTTTTAACCAATCTTGTGCATCCTATAGGTGTGTTTGGGTCATTGAATGAACATTTAGGACATTTTCGTCCTCCTTAGGCTAGTTCTTCTCCAACTAGGGTTTTTAACCAATCTTGTGCATTCAATGCGTGTGTTTGTGTCATTGGATGAACATTTAGGTCATTTTCGTCATCCCTAGGCTTATTCTTGTTCCATTAGGGTTTTAACAAATCTTGTGCATCCAATAGGTGTGTTTATGTCATTGGATGAACATTCAGGTCATTTTCGTCTTCCCCAGGCTATTTTTTTGTCCAATTAAGGTTTTTAACCAATCTTGTGCATTGAATAGGTGTATTTATGTCTTTGGATGAATATTTACGTAACTTTCGTCCTCCGTAGGCTTATTCTTGTCCAATTAGGGTTTTTTTACCAATCTTGGGAATCCAATAGGTGTGTTTGTGTCGTTGGATGAACATTTAGGTCATTTTCGTCCTCCTTAGGCTTATTCTCATCCAATTAGGATTTTTAACCAATCTTGTGCATCCAATAAGTTCAGTTGTGACCTTGGATGAAAATTTAGGTCATTTTCGTCCTCCCTAGGCTTATTTTTGTCTAATTTGGGTGTGTAACCAATCTTGTGCATCCAATAGGTGTGTTTGTGACATTCAATGAACATTTAGGTCATTTTCGTCCTCCCTAGGCTAATACATGTCCAATTAGGGTTTTTAACCTATCTTGTGCATCCAATAGGTGTGTTTGTCTCATTGGATAAACATTTAGGTCATTTTCATTCTCCCTAGTCTTATTCTTGTCAAATTAGTGTTTTTAAGCTATCTTTTGCATCCAATAAGTTCATTTGTGTTGTTGGATTAACATTTAGGTCATTTTCTTCGTGCCTAAGGTTATTCTTGTCCAATTAGGGTTTTAAACCAATCTTGTTCATCCAATAGGTGTTTTTGTGTCATTGGATGAACATTTAGGTCATTTTCGTCCTCCCTAGGCTTATTCTTATCCTATTAGGGTTTTTAACCAAACTTTTGCATCCAATAGGTGTGTTTGTGTCATTGGATTAACATTTATGTCATTTTCTTCCTCCCTAGTCTTATTCTTGTCCAATTATGGTTTTTAAGCAATCTTGTGCATCCAGTATGATCATCTGTGTCGTTGGATTAACATTTATGTCTTTTTTGTCATCCCAAAGCTTATTCTCGTTCAATTAGGGGTTTTAACCAATCTTGTGCCTCCAATAGGTGTATTTGTGTCATTGGACTAACATTTAGTCCATTTTCATCCTCACTAGGCTTATTCTTGTCCAATTAGGAATTTTAACCAATCTTGTGCATCCATTAAGTTCATTTGTGTCCTTCGATAAACATTAAGGTCATTTTCGTCCTCCCTGGGCTTATTCTTGTCCGATTAGGGTTTTTAACCAATCTTGTGCATCCAATAGGTGTGTTTGTGTCATTGGATTAACATTTATATCATTTTCGTCCTCCTTAGTCTTATTCTCGTCCAATTAGGGTTTTTAACCAATCTTCTGCATCCAATAAGTTCATTTGTGTCCTTGGATGAACATTTAGGTCATTTTCGTCCTCCCTAGGCTTATACATATCCGATTAGGAATTTTAACCAATCTTGTGCATCCAATAAGTTCGTTTGCATCCTTGGATAAACATTAAGAACATTTTCGTTTTGGCTAGGCTTATTCTTGTCCGATTTGGGTTTTTAACCAATCTTGTGCATCCAATGGGTGTGTTTGTGTCATTGGATTAACATTTAGATAATTTTCGTCCTATGTAGTCTTATTCTCGTCCAATTATGGTTTTTTACCAATCTTCTGCATCCAATAAGTTCATTTGTGTCCTTGGATGAACATTTAGGTCATTTTCGTCCTCCTTAGGCTTATTTATGTCCATATAGGGTTTTTAACCAATCTTGTACATCCTATAGGTGTATTTGTGTCATCGGATGAAAATTTAGGTCATTTTCGTCCTCCCTAGGCTAATACATTTCCGATTAGGATTTTTAACCAATCTTGTGCATCCAATAGGTATGTTTGTCTCATTGGATATACATTTAGGTCATTTTCTTCCTCCCTAGTCGTATTCTTGTCCAAATAGTGTTTTTAAGCAATCTTGTGCATACAATAAGTTCATTTGTGTCGTTGGATTAACATTTAGGTTATTTTTGTCCTCCCTAGGCTTATTCTTGTCCAATTAGAGTTCTTAACATATCTTGTGCATCCAATAGGTGTGTTTGTGTATTTGGTTTAACATTTAGGTCATTGTTGTCCTCCATAACCTTTTTCTTGTCCAATTTGGGTTTTAAGCAATCTTGTGCATCCAATAAGTTCATTTTTGTCGTTGCATTAACAGTTTGGTCATTTTCTTCTTCCCTATGCTTATTCTGGACCAATTAGGGTTTTTAAATGCACTTCTGCATCGAATAGGTGTGTTTGTGTCATTGGATGAACATTTAGGTCATTTTCGTCATCCCTAGGCTTATTCTTGTCCCATTAGAGTTTTTAACAAATCTTGTGCATCCAATAGGTGTGTTTATGTCATTGGATGAACATTTAGGTCATTTTCGTCTTCCCCAGGCTATTTTTTTGTCCAATTAGAGTTTTTAACCAATCTTGTGCATCGAATAGGTGTGTTTATGTCTTTGGGTGAACATTTACGTCACTTTCGTCCTCCCTAGGCTTATTCTTGTCCAATTAGGGTTTTTAACCAATCATGGGAATCCAATAGGTGTGTTTGTGTCATTGGATGAACATTTAGGTCATTTTCGTCCTCCCTAGGCTAATACATTTCCGATTAGGGTTTCTAACCAATCTTGTGCATCCAATAGGTATGTTTGTCTCATTGGATATACATTTAGGTCATTTTCGTCCTCCCTAGTCTTATTCTTGTCCAATCAGTGTTTTTAAGCAATCTTGTGCATATAATAAGTTCATTTGTGTCGTTGGATTAACATTTAGGTTATTTTCGACCTCCCTAGACTAATTATTGGGCAATTAGGGTTTTTAAACAATCTTGTGCATCCAATACGTGTGTTTATGTCATTGGATAAACATTTAGGTCATTTTCGTCCTTCCTAGGCTTCATTCTTGTCCCATTAGGGTTCTTAACCAATCTTGTTCATCCAATAGGTGATTTTGTGTCATTGGATGAACATTTAGGTCATTTTCGTCCTCCCTAGGCTTATTCTTATCCCATTAGGGTTTTCAACCAAACTTTTGCATCCAATAGGTGTGTTTGTGTCATTTGATTAATATTTATGTCATTTTCGTCCTCCCTGGTCTTATTCTTGTCCAATTAGGGTTTTTAAGCAATCTTGTGCATCCAGTAGGATCATCTCTGTTGTTGGATTAACATTTAG
Organism: Cicer pinnatifidum; assembly: GCA_037974775.1. Taxonomy (NCBI): domain Eukaryota; kingdom Viridiplantae; phylum Streptophyta; class Magnoliopsida; order Fabales; family Fabaceae; genus Cicer; species Cicer pinnatifidum. Next base: position 41,342,273 of record JBBPBR010000003.1, read on the forward strand.
GTCATTTTTGTTTTCCCCAAGCTTATTCTCGTCCAATTAGGAGTTTTAACCAATCTTGTGCCTCCAATAGGTGTATTTGTGTCATTGGACTAACATTTAGTCCATTTTCATCCTCACTAGGCTCATTCTTGTCGAATTAGGAATTTTAACCAATCTCGTGCATTGAATAAGTTCATTTGAGTCCTTCGATAAACATTAAGGTCATTATCGTCCTCCCTAGGCTTATTCTTGTCCGATTAGGGGTTTTAACCAATCTTGTGCATCCAATAGGTGTGTTTGTGTCCTTGGATGAACATTTAGGTCATTTTCGTCCTCCCTAGGCTTATTTATGTCGAATTAGGATTTTTAACCAATCTTGCGCATCCTATAGGTGTGTTTGTGTCATTGGATGAACATTTAGGTGATTTTCTTCCTCCCTAGGCTAATACATTTCCGATGAGGGTTTTTAACCAATCTTGTTCCTCCAATAGGTGAATTTGTGTCATTGGATTAACATTTAGTCCATTTTCGTCCTCACTAGGCATATTCTTGTCGAATTAGGAATTTTAACCAATCTTGTGCATCCAATAAGTTCATTTGTGTCCTTGGATGAACATTAAGATCATTTTCGTTCTGCCTAGGCTTATTCTTGTGCGATTTGGGTTTTTAACCAATCTTGTGCGTCCAATGGGTGTGTTCGTGTCATTGGATTAACATTTAGATAAATTTCGTCCTCCTTAGTCTTATTCTCATCCAATTAGGGTTTTTTTACCAATCTTCTGCATCCAATAAGTTCATTTGTGTCATTGGATGATCATTTAGGTCATTTTCGTCCTCCCTAGGCTTATTCTTGTTCCATTAGTGTTCTTAACTATCTTGTGCATCCAATTGGTGTGTTTGTGTCATTGGATGAACATTTAGGTCATTTTTGTCCTCCCTAGACTAATACATGTCCAATTATGGTTTTTAACCAATCTTGTGCATCCAATAGGTGCGTTTGTTTCATTGGATAAACATTTAGGCCATTTTCCTCCTCCCTAGGCTTATTCTTATCCAATTAGGGTTTTTAACCAATCTTGTTCATCCTATAGGTGTGTTTGGGTCATTGAATGAACATTTAGGACATTTTCGTCCTCCCTAGGCTAATTCTTCTCCAATTAGGGGTTTTAACCAATCTTGGGCATTCAATAGGTGTGTTTGTGTCATTGGATGAACATTTAGGTCATTTTCGCCTTCCTTAGGCCTATGCTCGTCCAATTAAGGTTTTTAACCAATCTTGTGCATCCAATAAGTTCATTTGTGTCATTGGATGAACAATTCGGTCATTTTCGTCCTCCCTAGGCATATTCTTGTCCAATTAGGGTTTTTAACCAATCTTGTGCATCCAATAGGTGTGTTTGTGTCATTGGATGAACATTTAGGTCATTTTCTTCCTCCTTAGGCTTATTGTCGTCCAACTAGGGTTTTTAACCAATCTTATGCTTCCAATAAGTTCATTGGTGTCCTTGGCTGAACATTTAGGTCATTTTCGTCCTCCCTAGGCTTATTTTGGTACAATTAGGGTATTTAACCAGTCTTGTGCATCCAATAGGTGTGTTTGTGTAATTGGATGAACATTTAGGTCATGTTCGTCCTCCCTAGGCTAATACATTTCCAATTAGGGTTTTTAACCAATTTGGTGCATCTAATAGGTATGTTTGTCTCATTGGATATCCATTTAGGTCATTTACATCCTCCCTAGTCTTATTCTTGTCCTATTAGTGTTTTTAGGCAATCTTGTGCATACAATAACTTCATTTGTGTCGTTGGATTTACATTTAGGTTATTTTCGACCTCCCTAGACTTATTATTTTGCAATTAGGGTTTTTAAACAATCTTGTGCATCCAATACGTGTGTTTGTGTTATTGGATAAACATTTAGGTCATTTTCGTCCTCCATAGGCTTATTCTTGTCCCATTAGGGTTCTAAACCAATGTTGTGCATGCAATAGGTGTGTTTGTGTAATTGGATTAACATTTAGGTCATTTTTGTCCCCCCTAAACCAATGTTGTGCATCCAATTAGGGTTTTTAAGCAATCTTATGCATCCAATAATACATTTGTGTCGTTGCATTAACATTTAGGTCATTTTTGTCCTCCCTAGGCTTATTCTTGTCCAATTAGAGTTCTTATCATATCTTGTGCATCCAATAGGTGTGTTTGTGTAATTGGATTAACATTTAGTCCATTTTCATCCTCACTAGGCTTATTCTTGTCGAATTAGGAATTTTAACCAATCTCGTGCATCCAATAAGTTCAATTGTTTCCTTCGATAAACATTAAGGTCATTTTCGTCCTCCCTAGGCTTATTCTTGTCCAATAAAGGGTTTTAACCAATCTTGTGCATCCAATAGGTGTGTTTGTGTCATTGGATTAACATTTAGATCATTATCGTCATCCTTAGTCTTATTCTCGTCCAATTAGGGTTTTTACCCAATCTTCTGCATCCAATAAGTTCATTTGTGTCCTTGGATGAACATTTAGGTCATTTTCGTCCTCCCTAAGCTTATTTTTGTCGAATTAGGGTTTTTAACCAATCTTGTGCATCCTATAGGTGTGTTTGTGTTATTGGATGAACATTTAGGTGATTTTCATCCTCCCTAGGCTAATACATTTCCGATTAGGGTTTTTAACCAATCTTGTGCCTCCAATAGAGGTATTTGTGTTATTGGATTAACATTTAGTCCATTTTCGTCCTCACTAGGCTTATTCTTATCGAATTAGGAATTTTAACTAGTCTTGTGCATCCAATAAGTTTATTTTTGTCCTTGGATGAACATTAAGGTCATTTTCGTCATGCCTAGGCTTATTCGTGTCCGATTTGGGTTTTTAACCAATCTTGTGCATCCAATGGGAGTGTTTGTGTAATTGGATTAACATTTAGATCATTTTCGTCCTTCTTAGTCTTATTATCGCCCAATTAAGGTTTTTTTACCAATCTTCTGCATCCAATAAGTTCATTTGTGTCCTTGGATGAACATTTAGGTCATTTTCGTCCTCCCTAGGCTAATACATTTCCGATTAGGGTTTTTCACGAATCTTGTGCATCCAATAGGTATGTTTGTCTCATTGGATATACATTTAGGACATTTTCGTCCTCCCTAGTCTTATTCTGGTCCAATTAGTGTTTTTAAGCAATCTTGTGCATATAATAAGTTCATTTATGTCGTTGGATTAACATTTAGGTTATTTTCGACCTCCCCAGACTTATTCTTGGGCAATTAGGGTTTTTAAACAATCTTGTGCATCCAATAAGTTCATTTGTGTCGTTGCATTAACATTTAGGTCATTTTCTTCCTCCATAGGCTTATTCTTGTCCAATTAGGGTTTTTAAATGCACTTGTGCATCAAATAGGTGTGTTTGTGTCATTGGATGAACATTTAGGTGATTTTCATCATCCCTAGGCTTATTCTTGTCCCATTAGGGTTTTTAACAAATCTTGTGCATCCAATAGGTGTGTTTATGTCATTGGATGAACATTTAGGTCATTTTCGTCTTCCCCAGGCTATTTTTTTTTTGTCCAATTAGAGTTTTTAACCAATCTTGTGCATCGAATAGGTGTGTTTATGTCTTTTGGTGAGCATTTACGTCACTTTCGTCCTCCCTAGGCTTATTCTTGTCCAATTAGTGTTTTGAAGAAATCTCTTGCATATAATAAGTTCATTTGTGTCGTTGGATTAACATTTAGGTTATTTTCGACCTCCCTAGACTTAATCTAGGGCAATTAGGGTTTTTAAACAATCTTGTGCATCCAATAGGTGTGTTTATGTCATTGGATAAACATTTAGGTCATTTTCGTCTTTCCTAGGCTTATTCTTGTCCCATTAGGGTTCTTAACCAATCTTGTGCATCCAATAGGTGTGCTTGTGTAATTTGTTAACATTTAGGTTATTTTCGTCCTCCCTAACCTTATTCTTGTCCAATTAGGATTTTTAAGCAATCTTGTGCATCCAATAAGTTCATTTGTGTCGTTGCATTAACATTTAGGTCATTTACGTCCTCCCTAGGCTTATTCTTGTCCAATTAGAGTTATTAACATATCTTGTGCATCCAATAGGTGTGTTTGTGTAATTGGAACATTTAGGTCATTGTCGTCCTCCCTAACCTTATTCTTGTCCAATTAGAGTTTTTAAGCAATCTTGTGCATTCAATAATTTCATTTGTGTTGTTGCATTAACATTTAGGCCATTTTCGTCCTCCATAGGCTTATTCTTGTCCAATAGGGATTTTAAATGCACTTGTGCATCGAATAGGTGTGTTTGTGTCATTGCATGATCATTTAGGTCATTTTCGTCCTCCTTAGGCTTATACTGGTTCCATTAGGGTTTTTAACCAACCTTGTGCATCCAATTGGTGTGTTTGTGTCATTGGATGAACATTTAGGTCATTTTCGTCCTCCCTAGACTAATACATGTCCAATTACCGTTTTTAACCAATCTTGTGCATCCAATAGGTGTGTTTGTTTCATTGGATAAACATTTAGGTCATTTTCGTCCTCCATAGGCTTATTCTTATCCAATTAGGGTTTTTAACCAATCTTGTGCATCCTATAGGTGTGGTTGGGTCATTGAATGAACATTTAGGACATTTTCGTCATCCCTAGGCTAATTCTTCTCCAATTAGGGTTTTTAACAAATCTTGGCCATTCAATAGGTGTGTTTGTGTCATTGGATGAAAATTTAGGTCATTTTCGCCTTCCTTAGGCCTATGCTCGTCCAATTAAGGTTTTTAACCAATCTTGTGCATCCAATAAGTTCATTTGTGCCCTGGGATGAACATTTCGGTCATTTTCGTCCTCCCTAGGCTTATTCTTGTCCAATTAGGGTTTTTAACCAATCTAGTGCATCCAATAGGTGTGTTTGTGTCATTAGATGAACATTTAGGTAATTTTCTTCCTGCTTAGGCTTATTGTCGTCCAATTAGGGTTTTTAACCAATCTTATGCTTTCAATAAGTTCATTGGTGTCCTTGGCTGAACATTTAGGTCATTTTCGTCCTCCCTAGGCTTATTTTGGTCCAATTAGGGTATTTAACCAATCTTGTGCATCCAATAGGAGTGTTTGTGTAATAGGATGAACATTTAGGTCATTTTCGTCCTCCCTAGGCTAATACATTTCCGATTAGCGTTTTTAACCAATCTGGTGCATCTAATAGGTAAGTTTGTCTCATTGGATATACATTTAGGTCATTTACGTCCTCCCTAGTCTTATTCTTGTCCTATTAGTGTTTTTAAGCAATCTTATGCATACAATAACTTCATTTGTGTCGTTGGATTAACATTTAGGTTATTTTCGACCTCCCTAGACTTATTATTGGGCAATTAGGGTTTTTAAACAATCTTGTGCATCCAATACGTGTGTTTGTGTCTATGGATAAACATTTAGGTCATTTTCGTCCTCCATTGGCTTATTCTTGTCCCATTAGGGTTCTAAACCAATGTTATGCATCCAATAGGTGTGTTTGTGTAATTGGATTAACATTTAGGTCATTTTTGTCCCCCCTAACCTTATTCTTGTCCAGTTAGGGTTTTTAAGCAATCTTATGCATCCAATAAGTACATTTGTGTCGCTGAATTAACATTTAGGTCATTTTTATCCTCCCTAGGCTTATTCTTGTCCAATTAGAGTTCTTATCATATCTTGTGCATCCAATAGGTGTGTTTGTGTAATTGGATTAAAATTTAGTCCATTTTCATCCACACTATGCTTATTCTTGTCGAATTAGGAATTTTAACCAATCTCGTGCATCCAATAAGTTCAATTGTGTCCTTCGATAAACATTAAGGTCATTTTCGTCCTCCCTAGGCTTATTCTTGTCCGATTAGGGGTTTTAGCCAATCTTGTGCATCCAATAGGTGTGTTTGTGTCATTGGATTAACATTTAGATCATTTTCGTCCTCCTTAGTCTTATTCTCGTCCAATTAGGGTTTTTACCCAATCTTCTGCATCTAATAAGTTCATTTGTGTCCTTGGATGAACATTTAGGTCATTTTCGTCCTCCCTAAGCTTATTTTTGTCGAATTAGGGGTTTTAACCTATCTTGTGCATCCTATAGGTGTATTTGTGTTATTGGATGAACATTTAGGTGATTTTCGTCCTCCCTAGGCTAATACATTTCCGATTAGGGTTTTTTACCAATCTTGTGCCTCCAATAGGTGTATTTGTGTCATTGGATTAACATTTAGTCCATTTTCGTCCTCACTAGGCTTATTCTTATCGAATTAGGAATTTTAACCAGTCTTGTGCGTCCAATAAGTTCATTTGTGTCCTTGGATGAACGTTATGGTCATTTTCGTCATGCCTAGGCTTATTCTTGTTCGATTTGGGTTTTTACCCAATCTTGTGCATCCAATGGGAGTGTTTGTGTCATTGGATTAACATTTAGATCATTTTCGTCCTCCTTAGTCTTATTATCGCCCAATTAAGGTTTTTTACCAATCTTCTGCATCCAATAAGTTCATTTGTGTCCTTGGATAAACATTTAGGTCATTTTCGTCCTCCCTAGGCTAATACATTTCCGATTAGGGTTTTTAACCAATCTTGTGCATCCTATAGGTATGTTTGTCTCATTGGATATACATTTAGGTCATTTTCGTCCTCACTAGTCTTATTCTAGTCCAATTAGGGTTTTTAAATGCACTTGTGCATCGAATAGGTGTGTTTGTGTCATTGGATGAGCATTTAGGTCATTTTCGTCATCCCTAGGCTTATTCTTGTCCCATTAGGGTTTTTAACAAATCTTGTGCATCCAATAGGTGTGTTTATGTCATTGGATGAACATTTAGGTCATTTTCGACTTCCCCATGCTATTTTTTTTTGTCCAATTAGAGTTTTTAACCAATCTTGTGCATCGAATAGGTGTGTTTATGTCTTTTGGTGAACATTTACGTCACTTTCGTCCTCCCTAGGCTTATTCTTGTCCAATTAGGGTTTATAACCAATCATGGGAATCCAATAGGTGTGTTTGTGTCATTGGATGAACATTTAGGTCATTTTCGTCCTCCCTAGGCTAATACATTTCCGATTAGGGTTTTTAACCAATCTTGTGCATCCAATAGGTATGTTTGTCTCATTGGATATACATTTAGGTCATTTTCGTCCTCGCTGGTCTTATTCTTGTCCAATTAGTGTTTTTAAGCAATCTTGTGCATATAATAAGTTCATTTGTGTCGTTGGATTAACATTTAGGTTATTTTCGACCTCCCTAGACTTATTCTTGGGCAATTAGGGTTTTTAAACAATCTTGTGCATCCAATAGGTGTGTTTATGTCATTGGATAAACATTTAGGTCATTTTCGTCCTTCCTTGGCTTATTCTTGTTCCATTAGGGTTCTTAACCAATCTTGTGCATCCAATAGGTGTGCTTGTGTAATTGGAATAACATTTAGGTTATTTTCGTCCTCCCTAACCTTATTCTTGTCCAATTAGGATTTTTAAGCAATCTTGTGCATCCAATAAGTTCATTTGTGTAGTTGCATTAACATTTAGGTCATTTTCGTCCTCCCTAGGCTTATTCTTGTCCAATTAGAGTTATTAACATATCTTGTGCATCCAATAGGTGTGTTTGTGTAATTGGATTAACATTTAGGTCATTGTCGTCATCCCTAACCTTATTCTTGTCCAATTAGGGTTTTTAAGCAATCTTGTGCATCCAATAACTTCATTTGTGTTGTTGCATTAACATTTAGGTCATTTTCGTCCTCCCTAGGCTTATTCTTGTCCAATTAGGCTTTTTAAATGCACTTGTGCATCGAATAGGTGTGTTTGTGTCATTGGATGATCATTTAGGTCATTTTCGTCCTCCCTAGGCTTATTCTGGTTCCATTAGGGTTTTTAACCAATCTTGTGCATCCAGTTGGTGTGTTTGTGTCATTGGATGAACATTTAGGTCATTTTCGTCCTCCCTAGACTAATACATGTCCAATTACGGTTTTTAACCAATCTTGTGCATCAAATAGGTGTGTTTGTTTCATTGGATAAACATTTAGGTCATTTTCGTCCTCCATAGGCTTATTCTTATCCAATTAGGGTTTTTAACTAATCTTGTGCATCCTATAGGTGTGTTTGGGTCATTGAATGAACATTTAGGACATTTTCGTCCTCCCTAGGCTAATTCTTCTCCAATTAGGGTTTTTAACCAATCTTGGCCATTCAATAGGTGTGTTTGTGTCATTGGATGCACATTTAGGTCATTTTCGCCTTCCTTAGGCCTATGCTCGTCCGATTAAGGTTTTTAACGAATCTTGTGCATCCAATAAGTTCATTTGTGTCCTTGGATGAACATTTAGGTCATTTTCGTCCTCCCTAGGCTTATTTTGGTCCAATTAGGGTATTTAACCAATCTTGTGCATCCAATAGGTGTGTTTGTGTAATTGGATGAACATTTAGGTCATTTTCGTCCTCCCTAGTCTTATTCTTGTCCTATTAGTGTTTTTAAGCAATCTTGTGCATACAATAACTTCATATGTGTCGTTGGATTAACATTTAGGTAATTTTCGACCTCCCTAGACTTATTCTTGGGCAATTAGGGTTTTTAAACAATCTTGTGCATCCAATACGTGTGTTTGTGTCATTGGATAAACATTTAGGTCATTTTCGTCCTCCATAGGCTTATTCTTGTCCCATTAGGGTTCTAAACCAATGTTATGCATCCAATAGGTGTGTTTGTGTAATTGGATTAACATTTAGGTCATTTTCGTCCCCCCTAACCTTATTCTTGTCCAATTAGGGTTTTTAAGCAATCTTATGCATCCAATAAGTACATTTGTGTCGTTGCATTAACATTTAGGTCATTTTTGTCCTTTCTATGCTTATTCTTGTCCAATTAGAGTTCTTATCATATCTTGTGCATCCAATAGGTGTATTTGTGTAATTGGATTAACATTTAGTCCATTTTCATCCTCACTAGGCTTATTCTTGTCAAATTAGGAATTTTAACCAATCTCGTGCATCCAATAAGTTCAATTGTGTCCTTCCATAAACATTAAGGTCATTTTCGTCCTCCCTAGGCTTATTCTTGTCCGATTAGGGGTTTTAGCCAATGTTGTGCATCCAATAGGTGTGTTTGTGTCATTGGATTTACATTTAGATCATTTTCGTCCTCCTTAGTCTTATTCTCGTCCAATTAGGGGTTTTACCCAATCTTCTGCATCCAATAAGTTCATTTGTGTCCTTGGATGAACATTTAGATCATTTTAGTCCTCCCTAGGCTTATTTTTGTCGAATTAGGGTTTTTAACCAATCTTGTGCATCCTATAGGTGTGTTTGTGTCATTGGATGAACATTTAGGTGATTTTCGTCCTCCCTAGGCTAATACATTTCCGATTAGGGTTTTTAACCAATCTTGTGCCTCCAATAGGTGTATTTGTGTCATTGGATTAACATTTAGTCCATTTTCGTCCTCACTAGGCTTATTCTTGTCGAATTAGGAATTTTAACCAATCTTGTGCATCCAATAAGTTCATTTGTGTCCTTGGATGAACATTAAGGTCATTTTCGTCCTGCCTAGGCTTATTCTTGTCCGATTTGGGTTTTTAACCAATCTTGTGCATCCAATGGGAGTGTTTGTGTAATTGGATTAACATTTAGATCATTTTCGTCCTTCTTAGTCTTATTATCGCCCAATTAAGGTTTTTTTACCAATCTTCTGCATCCAATA
>JBBPBR010000003.1:41352206-41366589 GCA_037974775.1 Cicer pinnatifidum
TGTCCGATTTGGGTTTTTAACCAATCTTGTGCATCCAATGGGAGTGTTTGTGTAATTGGATTAACATTTAGATCATTTTCGTCCTTCTTAGTCTTATTATCGCCCAATTAAGGTTTTTTTACCAATCTTCTGCATCCAATATGTTCATTTGTGTCCTTGGATGAACATTTAGGTCATTTTCGTCCTCCCTAGGCTAATACATTTCCGATTAGGGTTTTTCACCAATCTTGTGCATCCAATAGGTATGTTTGTCTCATTGGATATACATTTAGGACATTTTCGTCCTCCCTAGTCTTATTCTGGTCCAATTAGTGTTTTTAAGCAATCTTGTGCATATAATAAGTTCATTTATGTCGTTGGATTAACATTTAGGTTATTTTTGACCTCCCCAGACTTATTCTGTGGCAATTAGGGTTTTTAAACAATCTTGTGCATCCAATAAGTTCATTTGTGTCGTTGCATTAACATTTAGGTCATTTTCTTCCTCCATAGGCTTATTCTTGTCCAATTTGGGTTTTTAAATGCACTTGTGCATCAAATAGGTGTGTTTGTGTCATTGGATGAACATTTAGGTGATTTTCATCATCCCTAGGCTTATTCTTGTCCCATTAGGGTTTTTAAGAAATCTTGTGCATCCAATAGGTGTGTTTATGTCATTGGATGAACATTTAGGTCATTTTCGTCTTCCCCAGGCTATTTTTTTTTGTCCAATTAGAGTTTTTAACCAATCTTGTGCATCGAATAGGTGTGTTTATGTCTTTTGGTGAGCATTTACGTCACTTTCGTCCTCCCTAGGCTTATTCTTGTCCAATTAGTGTTTTGAAGAAATCTCTTGCATATAATAAGTTCATTTGTGTCGTTGGATTAACATTTAGGTTATTTTGGACCTCCCTAGACTTAATCTAGGGCAATTAGGGTTTTTAAACAATCTTGTGCATCCAATAGGTGTGTTTATGTCATTGGATAAACATTTAGGTCATTTTCGTCTTTCCTAGGCTTATTCTTGTCCCATTAGGGTTCTTAACCAATCTTGTGCATCCAATAGGTGTGCTTGTGTAATTGGATTAACATTTAGGTTATTTTCGTCCTCCCTAACCTTATTCTTGTCCAATTAGGATTTTTAAGCAATCTTGTGCATCCAATAAGTTCATTTGTGTCGTTGCATTAACATTTAGGTCATTTACGTCCTCCCTAGGCTTATTCTTGTCCAATTAGAGTTATTAACATATCTTGTGCATCCAATAGGTGTGTTGGTGTAATTGGAACATTTAGGTCATTGTCGTCCTCCCTAACCTTATTCTTGTCCAATTAGAGTTTTTAAGCAATCTTGTGCATTCAATAATTTCATTTGTGTTGTTGCATTAACATTTAGGCCATTTTCGTCCTCCATTGGCTTATTCTTGTCCAATTAGGGATTTTAAATGCACTTGTGCATCGAATAGGTGTGTTTGTGTCATTGCATGATCATTTAGGTCATTTTCGTCCTCCTTAGGCTTATACTGGTTCCATTAGGGTTTTTAACCAACCTTGTGCATCCAATTGGTGTGTTTGTGTCATTGGATGAACATTTAGGTCATTTTCGTCCTCCCTAGACTAATACATGTCCAATTACGGTTTTTAACCAATCTTGTGCATCCAATAGGTGTGTTTGTTTCATTGGATAAACATTTTGGTCATTTTCGTCCTCCATAGGCTTATTCTTATCCAATTAGGGTTTTTAATCAATCTTGTGCATCCTATAGGTGTGGTTGGGTCATTGAATGAACATTTAGGACATTTTCGTCATCCCTAGGCTAATTCTTCTCCAATTAGGGTTTTTAACAAATCTTGGCCATTCAGTAGGTGTGTTTGTGTCATTGGATGAACATTTAGGTCATTTGCGCCTTCCTTAGGCCTATGCTCGTCCAATTAAGGTTTTTAACCAATCTTGTGCATCCAATAAGTTCATTTGTGCCCTTAGATGAACATTTCAGTCATTTTCGTCCTCCCTAGGCTTATTCTTGTCCAATTAGGGTTTTTAACCAATCTTGTGCATCCAATAGGTGTGTTTGTGTCCTTGGATGAACATTTAGGTAATTTTCTTCCTGCTTAGGTAATTTAACCAATCTTGTGCATCCAATACGTGTGTTTGTGTCAATAGATAAACATTTAGGTCATTTTCGTCCTCCATAGGCTTATTCTTGTCCCATTAGGGTTCTAAACCAATGTTTGTGTAATTGGATTAACATTTAGGTCATTTTTGTCCCCCCTAACCTTATTCTTGTCCAGTTAGGGTTTTTAAGCAATCTTATGCATCCAATAAGTACATTTGTGTCGCTGAATTAACATTTAGGTCATTTTTGTCCTCCCTAGGCTTATTCTTGTCCAATTAGAGTTCTTATCATATCTTGTGCATCCAATAGGTGTGTTTGTGTAATTGGATTAAAATTTAGTCCATTTTCATCCACACTAGGCTTATTCTTGTCGAATTAGGAATTTTAACCAATCTCGTGCATCCAATAAGTTCAATTGTGTCCTTCGATAAACATTAAGGTCATTTTCGTCCTCCCTAGGCTTATTCTTGTCCGATTAGGGGTTTTAGCCAATCTTGTGCATCCAATAGGTGTGTTTGTGTCATTGGATTAACATTTAGATCATTTTCGTCCTCCTTAGTCTTATTCTCGTCCAATTAGGGTTTTTACCCAATCTTCTTCATCCAATAAGTTCATTTGTGTCCTTGGATGAACATTTAGCTCATTTTCGTCCTCCCTAAGCTTATTTTTGTCGAATTAGGGGTTTTAACCTATCTTGTGCATCCTATATGTGTATTTGTGTTATTGGATGAACATTTAGGTGATTTTCGTCCTCCCTAGGCTAATACATTTCCGATTAGGGTTTTTAACCAATCTTGTGCCTCCAATAGGTGTATTTGTGTCATTGGATTAACATTTAGTCCATTTTCGTCCTCACTAGGCTTATTCTTATCGAATTAGGAATTTTAACCAGTCTTGTGCGTCCAATAAGTTCATTTGTGTCCTTGGATGAACATTATGGTCATTTTCATCATGCCTAGGCTTATTCTTGTCCGATTTGGGTTTTTAACCAATCTTGTGCATCCAATGGGAGTGTTTGTGTCATTGGATTAACATTTAGATCATTTTCGTCCTCCTTAGTCTTATTATCGCCCAATTAAGGTTTTTTACCAATCTTCTGCATCCAATAAGTTCATTTGTGTCCTTGGATAAACATTTAGGTCATTTTCGTCCTCCCTAGGCTAATACATTTCCGATTAGGGTTTTTAACCAATCTTGTGCATCCTATAGGTATGTTTGTCTCATTGGATATACATTTAGGTCATTTTCGTCCTCACTAGTCTTATTCTTGTCCAATTAGGGTTTTTAAATGCACTTGTGCATCGAATAGGTGTGTTTGTGTCATTGGATGAACATTTAGGTCATTTTCGTCATCCCTAGGCTTATTCTTGTCCCATTAGGGTTTTTAACAAATCTTGTGCATCCAATAGGTGTGTTTATGTCATTGGATGAACATTTAGGTCATTTTCGACTTCCCCATGCTATTTTTTTTGTCCAATTAGAGTTTTTAACCAATCTTGTGCATCGAATAGGTGTGTTTATGTCTTTTGGTGAACATTTACGTCACTTTCGTCCTCCCTAGGCTTATTCTTGTCCAATTAGGGTTTATAACCAATCATGGGAATCCAATAGGAGTGTTTGTGTCATTGGATGAACATTTAGGTCATTTTCGTCCTCCCTAGGCTAATACATTTCCGATTAGGGTTTTTAACCAATCTTGTGCATCCAATAGGTATGTTTGTCTCATTGGATATACATTTAGGTCATTTTCGTCCTCCCTGGTCTTATTCTTGTCCAATTAGTGTTTTTAAGCAATCTTGTGCATATAATAAGTTCATTTGTGTCGTTGGATTAACATTTAGGTTATTTTCGACCTCCCTAGACTTATTCTTGGGCAATTAGGGTTTTTAAACAATCTTGTGCATCCAATAGGTGTGTTTATGTCATTGGATAAACATTTAGGTCATTTTCGTCCTTCCTTGGCTTATTCTTGTTCCATTAGGGTTCTTAACCAATCTTGTGCATCCAATAGGTGTGCTTGTGTAATTGGAATAACATTTAGGTTATTTTCGTCCTCCCTAACCTTATTCTTGTCCAATTAGGATTTTTAAGCAATCTTGTGCATCCAATAAGTTCATTTGTGTAGTTGCATTAACATTTAGGTCATTTTCGTCCTCCCTAGGCTTATTCTTGTCCAATTAGAGTTATTAACATATCTTGTGCATCCAATAGGTGTGTTTGTGTAATTGGATTAACATTTAGGTCATTGTCGTCCTCCCTAACCTTATTCTTGTCCAATTAGGGTTTTTAAGCAATCTTGTGCATCCAATAACTTCATTTGTGTTGTTGCATTAACATTTAGGTCATTTTCGTCCTCCCTAGGCTTATTCTTGTCCAATTAGGCTTTTTAAATGCACTTGTGCATCGAATAGGTGTGTTTGTGTCATTGGATGATCATTTAGGTCATTTTCGTCCTCCCTAGGCTTATTCTGGTTCCATTAGGGTTTTTAAACAATCTTGTGCATCCAGTTGGTGTGTTTGTGTCATTGGATGAACATTTAGGTCATTTTCGTCCTCCCTAGACTAATACATGTCCAATTACGGTTTTTAACCAATCTTGTGCATCAAATAGGTGTGTTTGTTTCATTGGATAAACATTTAGGTCATTTTCGTCCTCCATAGGCTTATTCTTATCCAATTAGGGTTTTTAACTAATCTTGTGCATCCTATAGGTGTGTTTGGGTCATTGAATGAACATTTAAGACATTTTCGTCCTCCCTAGGCTAATTCTTCTCCAATTAGGGTTTTTAACCAATCTTGGCCATTCAATAGGTGTGTTTGTGTCATTGGATGCACATTTAGGTCATTTTCGCCTTCCTTAGGCCTATGCTCGTCCGATTAAGGTTTTTAACGAATCTTGTGCATCCAATAAGTTCTTTTGTGTCCTTGGATGAACATTTAGGTCATTTTCGTCCTCCCTAGGCTTATTCTTGTCCGATTAGGGGTTTTAGCCAATGTTGTGCATCCAATAGGTGTGTTTGTGTCATTGGATTTACATTTAGACCATTTTCGTCCTCCTTAGTCTTATTCTCGTCCAATTAGGGGTTTTACCCAATCTTCTGCATCCAATAAGTTCATTTGTGTCCTTGGATGAACATTTAGATCATTTTAGTCCTCCCTAGGCTTATTTTTGTCGAATTAGGGTTTTCAACCAATCTTGTGCATCCTATAGGTGTGTTTGTGTCATTGGATGAACATTTAGGTGATTTTCGTCCTCCCTAGGCTAATACATTTCCGATTAGGGTTTTTAATCAATCTTGTGCCTCCAATAGGTGTATTTGTGCCATTGGACTAACATTTAGTCCATTTTTATCCTCACTAGGCTTATTCTTGTCGAATTAGGAATTTTAACCAATCTCGTGCATCCAATAAGTTCATTTGAGTCCTTCGATAAACATTAAGGTCATTTTCATCCTCCCTAGGCTTATTCTTGTCCGATTAGGGTTTTAACCAATCTTGTGAATCCAATGGGTGTGTTTGTGTCATTGGATTAACATTTAGATCATTTTCTTCCTCCTTAGTCTTTTTCTTGTCCAATTAGGGGTTTTAACCAATTTTCTGCATCCAATAAGTTCATTTGTGTCCTTGGATGAACATTTAGGTCATTTTTGTCCTCCCTAGGCTTATTTATGTCGAATTAGGGTTTTTAACCAATCTTGTGCATCCTATAGGTGTGTTTGTGTCTTTGGATGAACATTTAGGTGATTTTCGTCCTCCCTAGGCTAATACATTTCCGATTAGGGTTTTTAACCAATCTTGTTCCTCCAATAGGTGAATTTGTGTCATTGGATTAACATTTAGTCCATTTTCGTCCTCACTAGGCATATTCTTGTCGAATTAGGAATTTTAACCAATCTTGTGCATCCAATAAGTTCATTTGTGTCCTAGGATGAACATTAAGGTCATTTTCGTTCTGCCTAGGCTTATTCTTGTCCGATTTGGGTTTTTAACCAATCTTGGGCATCCAATGGGTGTGTTCGTGTCATTGGATTAAATTTTAGATAATTTTCGTCCTCCTTAGTCTTATTCTCGTCCAATTAGGGTTTTTCCCAATCTTCTGCATCCAATAAGTTCACTTGTGTCCTTGGATGAACATTTAGGTCGATTTCGTCCTCCCTAGGCTTATTTTTGTCCATATAGGGTGTTTAACCAATCTTGTGCATCCTATAGGTGTGTTTGTGTCATTGGATGAACATTTAGGTCATTTTTGTCCTCGCTAGGCTAATACATTTCCGATTAGGGTTTTTAAACAATCTTGTGCATCCAATAGGTATGTTTGTCTCATTGGATATACATTTAGGTCATTTTCTTCCTCCCTAGTCTTATTCTTGTCAAAATAGTGTCTTTAAGCAATCTTGTGCATAGAATAAGTTCATTTGTGTCGTTGGATTAACATTTAGGTTATTTTCGACCTCCCTAGACTTATTCTTGGGCAATTAGGGTTTTTAAACAATCTTGTGCATCCAATAGGTGTGTTTGTGTCATTGGATAAACATTTAGGTCATTTTCGTCCTTCCTAGGCTTATTCTTGTCCCATTAGGGTTCTTAACCAATCTTGTGCATCCAATAGGTGTGTTTATGTAATTAAATTAACATTTAGGTCATTTTTGTCCTCCCTAACCTTATTCTTGTCCAATTAGGGTTTTTAAGCAATCTTGTGCATCCGATAAGTTCATTTGTGTCGTTGCATTAATATTTAGGTCATTTTCGTCCTCCCTAGGTTTATTCTTGTCCAAATTGGGTTTTTAAGCAATCTTGTGCATCCAATAAGTTCATTTGTGTCGTTGCATTATTATTTTGGTCATTTTCGTCCTCCCTAGGCTTATTCTGGTCCAATTAGGGTTTTTAAATGCACTTGTGCATCAAATAGGTGTGTTTGTGTCATTGGATGAACATTTACGTCATTTTCGTCATCCCTAGTCTTATTCTTGTCCCATTAGGGTTTTTAACAAATCTTGTGCATCCAATAGGTGTGTTTATGTCATTGGATGAACATTTAGGTCGTTTTCGTCTTCCGCAGGCTATTTTTTTTTGTCCAATTAGAGTTTTTAACCAATCGTGTGCATCAAATGGGTGTGTTTATGTCTTTTGGTGAACATTTACGTCACTTTCGTCCTCCCTAGGCTTATTCTTGTCCAATTATGGTTTTTAACCAATCATGGGAATCCAATAGCTGTGTTTTTGTCATTGGATGAACATTTAGGTCATTTTCGTCCTCCCTAGGCTTATTTTTGTGGAATTAGGGTTTTTAACCAATCTTGTGCATCCTATAGGTGTGTTTGTGTAATTGGATGAACATTTAGGTGATTTTCGTCCTCCCTAGGCTAATACATTTCCGATTAGGGTTTTTAACCAATCTTGTACCTCCAATAGGTGTATTTGTGTCATTGGATTAACATTTAGTCCATTTTCGTCCTCACTAGGCTTATTCTTGTCGAATTAGGAATTTTAACCAGTCTTGTGCATCCAATAAGTTCATTTGTGTCCTTGGATGAACATTAAGGTCATTTTCGTCCTGCCTAGGCTTATTCTTGTCCGATTTCGGTTTTTAACCAATCTTGTGCATCCAATGGGAGTGTTTGTGTCATTGGATTAACATTGAGATCATTTTCGTCCTTCCTAGGCATATTCTTGTCCCGTTAGGGTTCTTAACCAATAATGTTCATCCAATAGGTGTTTTTGTGTCATTGGATGAACATTTAGGTCATTTGCGTCCTCCCTAGGCTTATTCTTATCCCATTAGGGTTTTTAATTGAACTTTTGCATCCAATAGGTGTGTTTGTGTCATTGGATTAATATTTATGTCATTTTCGTCCTCCCTGGACTTATTCTTGTCCAATTAGAGTTTTTAAGCAATCTTGTGCATCCAGTAGGATCAACTGTGTTGTTGGATTAACATTTAGGTCATTTTTGTCATCCCCAAGCTTATTCTCGTCCAATTAGGGGTTTTAACCAATCTTGTGCCTCCAATAGGTGTATTTGTGTCATTGGACTAACATTTAGTCCATTTTTATCCTCACTAGGCTTATTCTTGTCGAATTAGGAATTTTAACCAATCTCGTGCATCCAATAATGTTATTTGAGTCCTTCGATAAACATTAAGGTCATTTTCATCCTCCCTAGCCTTATTCTTGTCCGATTAGGGGTTTTAACCAATCTTGTGTCATTGGATTAACAGGTAGATCATTTTCTTCCTCCTTAGTCTTATTCTCGTCCAATTAGGGGTTTTAACCAATTTTCTGCATCCAATAAGTTCATTTGTGTCCTTGGAAGAACATTTAGGTCATTTTCGTCCTCCCTAGGCTTATTTATGTCGAATTAGGGTTTTTAACCAATCTTGTGCATCCTATAGGTGTGTTTGTGTCATTGGATGAACATTTAGGTGATTTTCGTCCTCCCTGGGCTAACACATTTCCGATTAGGGTTTTTAACCAATCTTGTACCTCCAATAGGTGAATTTGTGTCATTGGATTAACATTTAGTCCATTTTCGTCCTCACTAGGCATACTCTTGTCGAATTAGGAATTTTAACCAATCTTGTGCATCCAATAAGTTCATTTGTGTCCTTAGATGAACATTAAGGTCATTTTCGTTCTGCCTAGGCTTATTCTTGTCCGATTTGGGTTTTTAACCAATCTTGTGCATCCAATGGGTGTGTTCGTGTCGTTGGATTAACTTTTAGATAATTTTCGTCCTCCTTAGTCTTATTCTCGTCCAATTAGGGTTTTTACCAATCTTCTGCATCCAATAAGTTCACTTGTGTCCTTGGATGAACATTTAGGTCATTTTCGTCCTCCCTAGGCTTATTTTTCTCCATATAGGGTGTTTAACCAATCTTGTGCATCCTATAGTTGTGTTTGTGTCTTTGGATGAACATTTATGTCATTTTCGTCCTCCCTAGGCTAATACATTTCCGATTAGGGTTTTTAACCAATCTGGTGCATCTAATAGGTTAGTTTGTCTCATTGGATATACATTTGGGTCATTTACGTCCTCCCTAGTCTTATTCTTGTCCTATTAGTGTTTTTAAGCAATCTTGTGCATACAATAACTTCATATGTGTCGTTGGATTAACATTTCGGTAATTTTCGACCTCCCTAGTTTTATTCTTGGGCAATTAGGGTTTTTAAACAATCTTGTGCATCCAATACGTGTGTTTGTGTCAATTCATAAACATTTAGGTCATTTTCGTCCTCCATAGGCTTATTCTTGTCCCATTAGGGTTCTAAACCAATGTTATGCATCCAATAGGTGTTTTTGTGTAATTGGATTAACATTTAGGTCATTTTTGTCCCCCCTAACCTTATTCTTGTCCAATTAGGGTTTTTAAGCAATCTTATGCATCCAATAAGTACATTTGTGTCGTTGCATTAACATTTAGGTCATTTTTGTCCTCCCTATGCTTATTCTTGTCCAATTAGAGTTCTTATCATATCTTATGCATCCAATAGGTGTGTTTGTGTATTTGGATTAACATTTAGTCCATTTTCATCCTCACTAGGCTTATTCTTGTCGAATTAGGAATTTTAACCAATCTCGTGCACCAATAAGTTCAATTGTGTCCTTCGATAAACATTAAGGTCATTTTCGTCCTCCTTAGGCTTATTCTTGTCCGATTAGGGGTTTTAGCCAATGTTGTGCATCCAATAGGTGTGTTTGTGTCATTGGATTTACATTTAGATCATTTTCGTCGTCTTTAGTCTTATTCTGGTCCAATTAGGGTTTTTACCCAATCTTCAGCATCCATTAAGTTCATTTGTGTCCTTGGATGAACATTTAGGTCATTTTCGTCCTCCCTAGGCTTATTTTTGTCGAATTAGGGTTTTTAACCAATCTTGTGCATCCTATAGGTGTGTTTGTGTCATTGGATGAACATTTAGGTGATTTTCGTCCTCCCTAGGCTAATACATTTCCGATTAGGGTTTTTAACCAATCTTGTGCCTCCAATAGGTGTATTTGTGTCATTGGATTAACATTTAGTCCATTTTCGTCCTCACTAGCCTTATTCTTGTGAATTAGGAATTTTAACCAGTCTTGTGCATCCAATAAGTTCATTTGTGTCCTTGGATGAACATTAAGGTCATTTTCGTCCTGCCTAGGCTTATTCTTGTCCGATTTGGGTTTTTAACCAATCTTGTGCATCCAATGGGAGTGTTTGTGTCATTGGATTAACATTTAGATCATTTTCGTCCTTCCTAGGCATATTCTTGTCCCGTTAGGGTTCTTAACCAATAATGTTCATCCAATAGGTGTTTTTGTGTCATTGGATGAACATTTAGGTCATTTGCGTCCTCCCTAGGCTTATTCTTATACCATTAGGGTTTTTAACCGAACTTTTGCATCCAATAGGTGTGTTTGTGTCATTGGATTAATATTTATGTCATTTTCGTCCTCCCTGGTCTTATTCTTATCCAATTAGGGTTTTTAAGCAATCTTGTGCATCCAGTAGGATCATCTGTGTTGTTGGATTAACATTTAGGTCATTTTTGTCATCCCCAAGCTTATTCTCGTCCAATTAGGGGTTTTAACCAATCTTGTGCCTCCAATAGGTGTATTTGTGCCATTGGACTAACATTTAGTCCATTTTTATCCTCACTAGGCTTATTCTTGTCGAATTAGGAATTTTAACTAATCTCGTGCATCCAATAAGTTCATTTGAGTCCTTCGATAAACATTAAGGTCATTTTCATCCTCCCTAGGCTTATTCTTGTCCGATTAGGGGTTTTAAACAATCTTGTGAATCCAATAGGTGTGTTTGTGTCATTGGATTAACATTTAGATCATTTTCTTCCTCCTTAGTCTTATTCTTGTCCAATTAGGGGTTTTAACCAATTTTCTGCATCCAATAAGTTCATTTGTGTCATTGGATGAACATTTAGGTCATTTTCATCCTCCCTAGGCTTATTTATGTCGAATTAGGGTTTTTAACCAATCTTGTGCATCCTATAGGTGTGTTTGTGTCATTGGATTAACATTTAGGTGATTTTCGTCCTCCCTAGACTAATACATTTCCGATTAGGGTTTTTAACCAATCTTGTTCCTCTAATAGGTGAATTTGTGTCATTGGATTAACATTTAGTCCATTTTCGTCCTCACTAGGCATATTCTTGTCGAATTAGGAATTCTAACCAATCTTGTGCATCCAATAAGTTCATTTGTGTCCTTGGATGAACATTAAGGTCATTTTCGTACTGCCTAGGCTTATTCTTGTCCGATTTGGGTTTTTAACCAATCTTGTGCATCCAATGGGTGTGTTCGTGTCATTGGATTAACTTTTAGATAATTTTCGTCCTCCTTAGGCTTATTCTCGTCCAATTAGGGTTTTTACCATTCTTCTGCATCCAATAAGTTCACTTGTGTCCTTGGATGAACATTTAGGTCATTTTCGTCCTCCCTAGGCTTATTTTTGTCCATATAGGGTGTTTAACCAATCTTGTGCATCCTATAGGTGTGTTTGTGTCATTGGATGAACATTTAGGTCATTTTCGTCCTCCCTAGGCTAATACATTTCCGATAAGGGTTTTTAAACAATCTTGTGCATCCAATAGGTATGTTTGTCTCATTGGATATACATTTAGGTCATTTTCTTCCTCCCTAGTCTTATTCTTGTCCAAATAGTGTCTTTAAGCAATCTTGTGCATAGAATAAGTTCATTTGTGTCGTTGGATTAACATTTAGGTTATTTTCGACCTCCCTAGACTTATTCTTGGGCAATTAGGGTTTTTAAACAATCTTGTGCATCCAATAGGTGTGTTCGTGCCATTGGATAAACATTTAGGTCATTTTTGTCCTTCCTAGGCTTATTCTTGTCCCATTAGGGTTCTTAACCAATCTTGTGCATTCAATAGGTGTGTTTATGTAATTGGATTAACATTTAGGTCATTTTCGTCCTCCCTAACCGTATTCTTGTCCAATTAGGGTTTTTAAGCAATCTTGTGCATCCAATAAGTTCATTTGTGTCGTTGCATTAACATTTAGGTCATTTTCGTCCTCCCTAGGCTTATTCTTGTCCAATTTGGGTTTTTAAGCAATCTTGTGCATCCAATAAGTTCATTTGTGTCGTTGCATTATTATTTTGGTCATTTTCGTCCTCCCTAGGCTTATTCTGGTCCAATTAGGGTTTTTAAATGCACTTGGGCATCAAATAGGTGTGTTTGTGTCATTGGATGAACATTTACGTCATTTTCGTCATCCCTAGTCTTATTCTTGTCCCGTTAGGGATTTTAACAAATCTTGTGCATCCAATAGGTGTGTTTATGTCATTGGATGAACATTTAGGTCATTTTCGTCTTCCCCAGGCTATTTTTTTTTTGTCCAATTAGAGTTTTTAACCAATCGTGTGCATCGAATAAGTGTTTTTATGTCTTTTGGTGAACATTTACGTCATTTTCGTCCTCCCTAGGCTTATTCTTGTACAATTAGGGTTTTTAACCAATCATGGGAATCCAATAGGTGTGTTTTTGTCATTGGATGAACATTTAGGTCATTTTCGTCCTCCCTAGGCTTATTTTTGTCGAATTAGGGTTTTTAACCAATCTTGTGCATCCTATAGGTGTGTTTGTGTCATTGGATGAACATTTAGGTGATTTTCGTCCTCCCTAGGCTAATACATTTCCGATTAGGGGTTTTAACCAATCTTGTGCATCCAATAGGTGTATTTGTGTCATTGGATTAACATTTAGTCCATTTTCGGCCTCACTAGGCTTATTCTTGTCGAATTAGGAATTTTAACCAGTCTTGTGCATCCAATAAGTTCATTTGTGTCCTTGGATGAACATTAAGGTCATTTTCGTCCTGCCTAGGCTTATTCTTGTCCGATTTGGGTTTTTAACCAATCTTGTACATCCAATGGGAGTGTTTGTGTCATTGGATTAACATTTAGATCATTTTCGTCCTTCCTAGGCAAATTCTTGTCCCGTTAGGGTTCTTAACCAATAATGTTCATCCAATAGGTGTTTTTGTGTCATTGGATGGACATTTAGGTCATTTGCGTCCTCCCTAGGCTTATTCTTATCCCATTAGGGTTTTTAACCGAACTTTTGCATCCATTTGGTGTGTTTGTGTCATTGGATTAATATTTATGTCATTTTCGTCCTCCCTGGTCTTATTCTTGTCCAATTAGGGTTTTTAAGCAATCTTGTGCATCCAGTAGGATCATCTGTGTTGTTGGATTAACATTTAGGTCATTTTTGTCATCCCCAAGCTTATTCTCGTCCAATTAGGGGTTTTAACCAATCTTTTGCGTCCAATTGGTGTATTTGTGTCATTGGACTAACATTTAGTCCATTTTTATCCTCACTAGGCTTATTCTTGTCGAATTAGGAATTTTAACCAATCTCGTGCATCCAATAAGTTCATTTGAGTCCTTCGATAAACATTAAGGTCATTTTCATCCTCCCTAGGCTTAATCTTGTCCGATTAGGGGTTTTAACCAATCTTGTGAATCCAATAGGTGTGTTTGTGTCATTGGATTAACATTTAGATCATTTTCTTCCTCCTTAGTCTTATTCTTGTCCAATTAGGGGTTTTAACCAATTTTCTGCATCCAATAAGTTCATTTGTGTCCTTGGATTAACATTTAGGTGATTTTCGTCCTCCCTATGCTTATTTTTGTCGAATTAGGGTTTTTAACCAATCTTGTGCATCCTATAGATGTGTTTGTGTCATTGGATGAACATTTAGGTGATTTTCGTCCTCCCTTGGCTAATACATTTCCGATTAGGGTTTTTAAGCAATCTTGTTCCTCCAATAGGTGAATTTGTGTCATTGGATTAACATTTAGTCCATTTTCGTCCTCACTAGGCATATTCCTGTCGAATTAGGAATTTTAACCAATCTTGTGCATCCAATAAGTTCATTTGTGTCCTTATGTGAACATTAAGGTCATTTCATTCTGCCTAGGCTTATTCTTGTCCGATTTGGGTTTTTAACCAATGTTGTGCATCCAATGGGTGTGTTCGTGTCATTGGATTAACTTTTAGATAATTTTCGTCCTCCTTAGTCTTATTCTCGTCCAATTAGGGTTTTTACCAATCTTCTGCATCCAATACGTTCACTTGTGTCCTTGGATGAACATTTAGGTCATTTTCGTCCTCCCTAGGCTTATTTTTGTCCATATAGGGTGTTTAACCAATCTTGTGCATCCTATAGGTGTGTTTGTGTCATTGGATGAACATTTAGGTCATTTTCGTCCTCCCTAGGCTAATACATTTCCGATTAGGGTTTTTAAACAATCTTGTGCATCCAATAGG
>JBBPBR010000003.1:41366815-41430007 GCA_037974775.1 Cicer pinnatifidum
GTTCACTTGTGTCCTTGGATGAACATTTAGGTCATTTTCGTCCTCCCTAGGCTTATTTTTGTCCATATAGGGTGTTTAACCAATCTTGTGCATCCTATAGGTGTGTTTGTGTCATTGGATGAACATTTAGGTCATTTTCGTCCTCCCTAGGCTAATACATTTCCGATTAGGGTTTTTAAACAATCTTGTGCATCCAATAGGTATGTTTGTCTCATTGGATATACATTTAGGTCATTTTCTTCCTCCCTAGTCTTATTCTTGTCCAAATAGTGTCTTTAAGCAATCTTGTGCATAGAATAAGTTCATTTGTGTCGTTGGATTAACATTTAGGTTATTTTCGACCACCCTAAACTTGTTCTTGGGCAATTAGGGTTTTTAAACAATCTTCTGCATCCAATAGGTGTGTTTGTGTCATTGGATAAACATTTAGGTCATTTTCGTCCTTCATAGGCTTATTCTTGTCCCATTAGGGTTCTTAACAAATCTTGTGCATCCAATAGGTGTGTTTATGTAATTGGATTAACATTTAGGTCATTTTCGTCCTCCCTTACCTTATTCTTATCGAATTAGGGTTTTTAAGCAATCTTGTGCATCCAATGGGTGTGTTCGTGTCATTGGTTAAACTTTTAGATAATTTTCGTCCTCCTTAGTCTTATCCTCGTCCAATTAGGGTTTTAACCAATCTTCTTCATCCAATAAGTTCACTTGTGTCCTTGGATGAACATTTAGGTCATTTTCGTCCTCCCTAGGCTTATTTTTGTCCATATAGGGTGTTTAACCGATCTTGTGCATCCTATAGGTGTGTTTGTGTCATTGGATGAACATTTAGGTCATTTTCGTCGTCCCTAGGCTAATACATTTCCGATTAGGGTTTTTAAACAATCTTGTGCATCCAATAGGTATGTTTGTCTCATTGGATATACATTTAGGTCATTTTCTTCCTCCCTAGTCTTATTCTTGTCCAAATAGTGTCTTTAAGCAATCTTGTGCATAGAATAAGTTCATTTGTGTCGTTGGATTAACATTTAGGTTATTTTCGACCTCCCTAAACTTGTTCTTGGGCAATTAGGGTTTTTAAACAATCTTCTGCATCCAATAGGTGTGTTTGTGTCATTGGATTAACATTTAGATCATTTTCGTCCTCCTTAGTCTTATTCTCGTCCAATTAGGGTTTTTACCCAATCTTCTGCATCCAATAAGTTCATTTGTGTCCTTGGATGAACATTTAGGTCATTTTCGTCCTCCCTAGTCTTATTTTTTTCGAATTAGGGTTTTTAACCAATCTTTTGCATCCTATGGGTGTGTTTGTTTTATTGGATTAATATTTAGGTGATTTTCGTCCTCCCTAGGCTAAAACATTTCCGATTAGGGTTTTTAACCAATCTTGTGCCTCCAATAGGTGTATTTGTGTCATTGGATTAACATTTAGTCCATTTTCGTCCTCACTAAGCTTATTCTTGATGAATTAGGAATTTTAACCAGTCTTGAGCATCCAATAAGTTCATTTGTGTCCTTGGATGAACATTAAGGTCATTTTCGTCCTGCCTAGGCTTATTCTTGTCCGATTAGGGGTTTAAACCAATCTTGTGCATCCAATGGGAGTGTTTGTGTCATTGGATGAACATTATGATCATTTTCGTCCTCCTTAGTCTTATTATCGCCCAATTAAGGTTTTTTACCAATCTTATGCATCCAATAAGTTCATTTGTGTCCTTGGATGTACATTTAGGTCATTTTCGTCCTCCCTAGGCTTATTTTTGTCCATATAGGGTGTTTAACCAATCTTGTGCATCCTATAGGTGTGTTTGTGTCATTGGATGAACATTTAGGTCATTTTCGTCCTCCCTAGGCTAATACATTTCCGATTAGGGTTTTTAAACAATCTTGTGCATCCAATAGGAATATTTGTCTCGTTGGATATACATTTAGGTCATTTTCTTCCTCCCTAGTCTTATTCTTGTCCAAATAGTGTCTTTAAGCAATCTTGTGCATAGAATAAGTTCATTTGTGTCGTTGGATTAACATTTAGGTTATTTTGGACCTCCCTAAACTTGTTCTTGGGCAATTAGGGTTTTTAAACAATCTTGTGCATCCAATAGGTGTGTTTGTGTCATTGGATAAACATTTAGGTCATTTTCGTCCTTCCTAGGCTTATTCTTGTCCCATTAGGGTTCTTAACCAATATTGTGCTTCCAATAGGTGTGTTTATGTAATTGGATTAACATTTAGGTCATTTTCGTCCTCCCTAACCTTATTCTTGTCCAATTAGTGTTTTTAAGCTATCTTGTGCATCCAATAAGTTCATTTGTGTCGTTGCATTAACATTTAGGTCATTTTCGTCCTCCCTAGGCTTATTCTTGTCCAATTTGGGTTTTTAAGCAATCTTGTGCATCCAATAAGTTCATTTGTGTCGTTGCATTATTATTTTGGTCATTTTCGTCCTCCCTAGGCTTATTCTGGTCCAATTAGGGTTTTTAAATGCACTTGTGCATCAAATAGGTGTGTTTGTGTCATTGGATGAACATTTAGGTCATTTTCGTCATCCCTAGTCTTATTCTTGTCCCATTAGGTTTTTTAACAAATCTTGTGCATCCAATAGGTGTGTTTATGTCATTGGATGAACATTTAGGTCATTTTCGTCCTCCCTAGGCTAATACATTTCCGATTAGGGTTTTTAACCAATCTTGTGCATCCAATAGGTATGTTTGTCTCATTGGATATACATTTAGGTCATTTTCGTCCTCCCTAGTCTTATTCTTGTCCAATTAGTGTTTTTAAGCAATCTTGTGCATATAATAAGTTCATTTGTGTCGTTGGATTAACATTTTGGTTATTTTCGACCTCCCTAGACTTATTCTTGGGCAATTCGGGTTTTTAAACAAACTTGTGTATCCAATAGGTGTGTTTATGTCATTGGATAAACATTTAGGTCATTTTCGTCCTTCCTAGGCTTATTGTTGTCCCATTAAGGTTCTTAACCAATCTTGTGCATCCAATAGGTGTGCTTGTGTAATTGGATTAACATATAGGTAATTTTCGTCCTCCCTAACCTTATTCTTGTCCAATTAGAATTTTTAAGCAATCTTGTGCATCCAATAAGTTCATTTGTGTCGTTGCATTAACATTTAGGTCATTTTCGTCCTACCTAGGCTTATTCTTGTCCAATTAGAGTTATTAACATATCTTGTGCATCCAATAGGTTCATTTGTGTTGTTGCATTAACATTTAGGTCATTTTCGTCCTCCCTAGGCTTATTCTTGTCTGATTAGGGGTTTTAACCAATCTTGTGCATCCAATTGGTGTGTTTGTGTCATTGGATGAACATTTAGGTCATTTTCGTCCTCCCTAGACTAATACATGTCCAATTACGGTTAGGTCATTTTCGTCCTCCCTAGGCTTATTTTGGTCCAATTAGGGTATTTAACCAATCTTGTGCATCCAATAGGTGTGTTTGTGTAATTGGATGAACATTTAGGTCATTTTCGTCCTCCCTAAGCTAATACATTTTCGATTAGGGTTTTAAACCAATCTGGTGCATCTAATAGGAAAGTTTGTCTCATTGGATATACATTTAGTTCATTTACGTCCTCCCTCGTCTTATTCTTGTCCTATTAGTGTTTTTAAGCAATCTTGTGCATACAATAACTTCATTTGTGTCGTTGGATTAACATTTAGGTTATTTTCGACCTCCCTAGACTTATTCTTGTCCAATTAGAGTTCTTATCATATCTTGTGCATCCAATAGGTGTGTTTGTGTAATTGGATTAACATTTAGTCCATTTTCATCCTCACTAGGCTTATTCTTGTCGAATTAGGAATTTTAACCAATCTCGTGCATCCAATAAGTTCAATTGTGTCCTTCGATAAACATTAAGGTCATTTTCGTCCTCCCAAGGCTTATTCTTGTCCGACTAGGGGTTTTAACCAATCTTGTGCATCCAATAGGTGTGTCTGTGTCATTGGATTATCATTTAGATCGTTTTCGTCCTCCTTAGTCTTATTCTCGTCCAATTAGGGTTTTTACCCAATCTTCTGCATCCAATAAGTTCATTTCTGTCCTTGGATGAACATTTAGGTCATTTTCGTCCTCCCTAGGCTTATTTTTGTCGAATTAGGGTTTTTAACCAATCTTGTGCCTCCAATAGGTGTATTTGTGTCATTGGATTAACATTTAGTCCATTTTCGTCCTCACTAGGCTTATTCTTGTCGAATTAGGAATTTTAACCAGTCTTGTGCATCCAATAAGTTCATTTGTGTCCTTGGATGAACATTAAGGTCATTTTCGTTCTGCGTAGGCTTAATCTTGTGCCATTGGATGAATATTTAGGTCATTTTCGTCCTCCCTAGGCTAAGAAATTTCCGATTAGGGTTTTTAACCAATCTTGTGCATCCAATAGGTATGTTTGTCTCATTGGATATACATTTAGGTCATTTTCGTCCTCCCTAGTCTTATTCTTGTCCAATTACTGTTTTTAAGCAATCTTGTGCATACAATAAGTTCATTTGTGTCGTTGGATTAACATTTAAGTTATTTTCGACCTCCTTAGAATTATTCTTGCGCAATTAGGGTTTTTAAACAATCTTGTGCATCCAATAGGTGTGTTTGTGTCATTGGATAAACATTTAGGTCATTTTCGTCCTTCCTAGGCTTATTCTTGTCCCATTAGGGTTCTTAACCAATCTTGTGCATCCAATAGGTGTGTTTGTGTAATTGGATTAACATTTAGGTCATTTTCGTCCTCCCTAACCTTATTCTTGTCCAATTAGGGTTTTTAAGCAATCTTGTGCATCCAATAAGTTCATTTGTGTCGTTGCATTAATATTTAGGTCATTTCCATACTCCCTAGGCTTATTCTTGGCCAATTAGAGTTCTTATCATATCTTGTGCATCCAATAGATGTGTTTGTGTAATTGGATTTACATTTAGTCCATTTTCATCCTCACTAGGCTTAATCTTGTCGAATTAGAAATTTTAACCAATCTCGTGCATCCAATAAATTCAATTGTGTCCTTTGATATACATTAAGGTCATTATCGTCCTCCCTAGGCTTATTCTTGTCCGATTAGGGGTTTTAACCAATCTTGAGCATCCAATTGGTGTGTTTGTGTCATTGGATTGACATTTAGATTATTTTCGTCCTCCTTAGTCTTATTCTCGTCCAATTAGGATTTTTACCCAATCTTCTGCATCCAATAAGTTCATTTGTGTCCTTGGATGAACATTTAGGTCATTTTCGTCCTCCCTAGGCTTATTTTTGTCGAATTAGGGTTTTTAACCAATCTTGTGCATCTTATAGGTGTGTTTGTGTTATTGGATGAACATTTAGGTGATTTTTGTCCTCCCTAGGCTAATACATTTCCGATTAGGGTTTTTAACCAATCTTGTGCCTCCAATAGGTGTATTTGTGTCATTGGATTAACATTTAGGTCATTTTCGTCCTCGCTAACCTTATTCTTGTCCAATTAGGGTTTTTAAGCAATCTTGTGCATCCAATAAGTTCATTTGTGTCGTTGCATTAACATTTAGGTCATTTTCGTCCTGCCTAGGCTTATTCTTGTCAGATTTGGGTTTTTAACCAATCTTGTGCATCCAATAGGTGTGTTTGTGTAATTGGATTAACATTTAGATCATTTTCGTCTTCCCTAACCTTATTCATGTCCAATTATGGTTTTTAAGCTATCTTGTGCATCCAATAAGTTCATTTGTGTCGTTGCATTAACATTTAGGTCATTTTTGTCCTCCCTAGGCTTATTCTTGTCCAATTAGAGTTCTTATCATATCTTGTGCATCCAATAGGTGTGTTTGTGTAATTGGATTAACATTTAGTCCATTTTCATCCTCACTAGGCTTATTCTTGTCGAATTAGGAATTTTAACCAATCTCGTGCATCCAATAAGTTCAATTGTGTCCTTCGATAAACATTAAGGTCATTTTCGTCCTCCCTAGGCTTATTCTTGTCCGATTAGGGGTTTTAACCGATCTTATGCATCCACTATATGTGTTTCTGTCATTAGACGAACCTTTAGGTCATTTTCGTCCTCCCTAGGCTTATTTTTGTCGAATTAGGGTTTTTAACCAATCTTGTGCATCTTATAGGTGTGTTTGTGTTATTGGATGAACATTTAGGTGATTTTTGTCCTCCCTAGGCTAATACATTTTCGATTAGGGTTTTTAACCAATCTTGTGCCTCCAATAGGTGTATTTGTGTCATTGGATTAACATTTAAGTCATTTTCGTCCTCCCTAACCTTATTCTTGTCCAATTAGGGTTTTTAAGCAATCTTGTGCATCCAATAAGTTCATTTGTGTCGTTGCATTAACATTTAGGTCATTTTCGTCCTGCCTAGGCTTATTCTTGTCCGATTTAGGTTTTTAACCAATCTTGTGCATCCAATAGGTGTGTTTGTGTAATTCGATTAACATTTAGATCATTTTCGTCTTCCCTAACCTTATTCATTTCCAATTATGGTTATTAAGCTATCTTGTGCATCCAATAAGTTCATTTGTGTCGTTGCATTAACATTTAGGTCATTTTCGTCCTCCCTAGGCTTATTCTTGTCCAATTAGGGTTTTTAAATGCACTTGTGCATCGAATAGGAGTGTTTGTATTATTGGATGAACATTTAGATCATTTTCGTCCTCCCTAGGCTTATACTTGTACCATTAGGGTTTTTAACCAATCTTGTGCATCCAGTTGGTGTGTTTGTGTCATTGGATGAACATTTAGGTCATTTTCGTCTTCCTTAGGCTTATTCTCATCCAATTAAGGTATTTAACCAATGTTATGCATGCCATAAGTTTATTTGTGTCCTTGGATGAACATTTAGGTCATTTTCGTCCTCCCTAGACTTATTCTTGTCTAATTAGGGTTCTTAACCAATCTTGTGCATCCAATAGGTGTGTTTGCGTAATTGGATTAACATTTAGGTCATTTTCGTCCTCCCTAACCTTATTCTTGTCCAATTAGGATTTTTAAGCAATCTTGTGCATCCAATAAATTCATTTGTGTCGTTGCATTAACATTTAGGTCATTTTCGTCCTCCCTAGGCTTATTCTTGTCAAATTAGGGTTTTTAAATGCACTTGTGCATTAAATAGTTGTGTTTGTGTCATTGGATGAACATTTAGGTCATTTTCGTTATCCCTAGCCTTATTCTTGTCCCATTAGGGTTTTTACCCAATCTTGTGCATCCAATAGGTGTGTTTATCTCATTGGATGAATATTTATGTCATTTCGTCCTCCCTAGGCCTTTTTTTTTCAATTAGGGTTTTTAACCAATCTTGTGCATCGAATAGGTGTCTTTGTCTCATTGGATAAACATTTAGGTCATTTTCATCCTCCTTAGTCTTATTCTTGTCAAATTACTGCTTTTAAGCAATCTTTTGCATCCAATAAGTTCATTTGTGTTATTGGATTAACAGTTAGGTCATTTTCGTCGTGCCTAGGGTTTTTCTTGTCTAATTATGGTTTTTAACCAATCTTGTTCATCCAATAGGTGTGTTTTGTTTCTTTGGGTGAACATTTAGGTCATTTTCGTCCTCCCTAGGCTTATTCTTATCCAATTAGGGTTTTTAACCAAACTTTTGCATCCAATAGGTGTGTTTGTCTCTTTGGATAAACATTTAGGTCATTTTCGTCCTCCCTGGTCTTATTCTTGTCCAATTAGGGTTTTTAAGCAATCTTGTGCATCCAATGTAAGAAAAAAGTGACTTCTAATGCAAGAAATATGTATATGGCAGTACTTCTAATGCAAGAATTATGTGTATTCAATTTTTCAATCAATCACGAAACGGAGCATGTATCAATGTTAACCAATCAAACAATTAAGTAAAAGATAAGGGATAGAAGAATGATACTCAGAAATTTATCCTGGTTCGGTCGTCTACAAGACAACCTACATCCAGTCCCAAGATCAACTTGATCTTAGCCTTTTTCACTTGAATCTTCTATAGTACTTTTACAGATTGTACAGCTAGCTCCTAGCCTATTTATCCAACTATCTTGATTCTAATATACATCCATTGCATCCTTTGAGTTATTCCGGCAAACTCACACAAGATCGCAATGAGGTTCCTTCTTGATGATCACAAGCATCAACGAACGGTAACCACCAGTGTAGCTACTGGATTTTTACAGAATTTGGTTTCAATGTAATTTTACAGAAAATGATAACAAAGAAGATCAAAAGATCTTTCTAACAAAAGTGACTTGATCACACAATGATGTTCAAACTATAGGTGTTTGCCAAACGGTTAAGTTTTCTCAAAGTATTGTGTGTATCAAAGTTCAAAGTCTCAAAGGTTCTGTTTTTGGAAAGTTTTGAATTCTATGTCAAATCAAAAGTTATGTTTGTATATTTTGAAAACAGTTTTGAGACAGTTTTTATATGTTTCAGAAAAACACATATAAATCGATTTGCCAATCGATTTTATAAAGCATAGAAACACTCCAATCGATTTGCCAATCGATGCTCGTGTTTCTTGTTTTTCTTGAATCTTGAAAACATATGTATCAATCTATTTCCCAATCGATTGTGTTAATTCATAAATCAGAAAACTGAGACAAGTTCATATCAGCATCGATTGAGTAATCGATTTCGAATGTTTTGTTCCAACAACGAGATCAAAACAATCGATTCCACAATCGATTGATATTTCATCATAATCGATTTGGCAATTGGTCTGTAACTGAAACAATTACTCCAATCGATTTGTCAATCGATTGGACTGGTCTCTGGGACTTTAGAAAATTGCACGAATCGATTCGTCAATCGATTTGCTTTGTCCCAGTGTTCCAGTTGTTCAATTCCAATCGATTTACCAATCGATTTGAATTGTTACTTGGACTTAGCCATTTTGAAAACATTGATTTGCCAATCGACTAGGAACTTGGTTTCTGATATATGATAAAACATTTTCAACACCCAATCGATTTGTCAATCGATTAGTATATGTCTTGTAGGTCAAGAAATAAAGTTCAATTGATGTCTCAATCGATTGATTTTGTCACAGATCTACTGACTTAGAAAAACTTTTGTCCAATCGATTTGCCAATCGATTTGGTTTAAGGATTTTTGTCTCTGTGTCTCATTCAATCGATTCATCAATTGATGTTCCAATCGATTGTCCAATCGATTGGTATGTTACAGAGGTTAAGTCAGAAACAAAATAAGCTCGAAATCGATTTAAAAACTTGTGACTTGCCCCTGTAACTCACACAATCGATTCCTCAATTGATGCATGAATCGATTGTCCAATCGATTGCTTTGCACCCAGAGTTCAAGTTTCACTGCTATCCTTCACAGAATCGATTCACCAATCGATTGGATCAGTGATAACTTTACTCCTGAGTCAATCAATCGATTGCCCAATGGATTAGCCAATTGATTAGTCAATCGATTTGTTTACTAAGTTCAAATTAAAAACATTTTAACCTTGGCAACACTTATGCATGAACTCATGTATGATAAGTCTAAAGCCTAATAAACATAATCACTAAAGACACAAAAACATAGTTGACTTTGTCTGGCACATGCTTCACTTCAAGCTTGATTCCTTGCGTTCCAAGCATTGTGTCCATATGTTTAGTGTGTGTGTGTTTCTACCTGAAATGCAACTTGATTCAAACAGTTAGCTTGATCACAGGACATTGTATGTTTGTTAATTATGTCAAAACTAGAATCAGGGGAACTTATGTCCAACAATCTCCCCCTTTTTGCATAAGTAACAAACATACAAGTTAAACTTGATTATGACATTTCAAGGTATATAAGCAAATAGTTAATTAAAAAGCTCCCCCTGAGTTTTTGCATTCGTGAATCATTTAAAAAAAACAACAACATAAACACATGCAAAACATCAGAAAAGAAAGTACTATGATTACTGCAATAGTATCAAAGCTATACACTGCATTTCAGTAATCATAGTTGCAGAGCTTTATAAACAAGATTATAAAAACAATCAGAGCAATATCAACAGCAGTCATATATCAAATTCATTTGCAGCGGATAAAACAAATATCATAGCACAACTAGACTGAATGTGACTATTGATTGTAACAGAGAAAAATCAGCAGAATCAGAAAGGTTCATTTCAGAAATAACATCATATCACTGAAAACACAAGTTTAAATTGTAGCATTTTCTCCCCCTTTGTTACTGCATCCAAAAAGGCATAACAAAGTAAAAAAAGAAAGTAAGATCAAAATGATATTCATATATAAACTTATCAGGTACAAGGCAATACAGAAAAAAAACAGATACAAAGCAATAAAGAACCTTAACACCTAAGCTCCTAAACTAGGCTGATCCTCATTATTATCTCAGGATGAGGCAGAGACCGCTGTATTATTCTCAGCAGGTGTCTCCTCAACATGAGGTGTAGGGCTAGCGAGGGGTGTGGGAGCAGGTTCGCCAGTTGCTTGTCAGCCAACATCAGCAATGTCACTGAAAGACAGGTTGAGGCCGAGGTGATCTTGTATCGCCGCAACATCCTGTGAAACTGTGTTCAGATGCTCCTGAAGCTTATCCAGAGCTGATTCAACTCTAGCACTATGAGCAGCTTGAGTTTCCATAAACTCTAGCAACTTTGCTGGAACTGTAGATGATGTGCTAATCTGCTCAGCTGGTTGATCCGCAGCAGGCTGAGCTGGTTCAGCAGCAGATTGAGGGCGCGTCCAAATCCCGTTCACCTTTTTCAATTGCATTTGATTTACAATTGACTCTCCAAAGGTGAGGGTAGTTTTGGCGCATTCTTCTTTTGCCAAAGGGATTTTGGAATGCTTTAGAACCCGTGTGATAAGCTGAGGATATGGAAGCACTAACTTTCCTTGTGCAGCTTCCTGCATGTGTTTGAGTACAATCCATGCCCAGCTCATCTTGAGCTCCTTGCAAAGTCCCCAAAGAAAAAGAATGTCCAACTTTTGGACAACTGCGTGATTTCCGGAACGGGGAACAAGCATCCTTGTGAGAGCATACATCAACATGCGTTCCTGGACTTTCATCTGGCCGATAGGTAATGCGACAGACTCCGCATAACCTTCTACCATCAAGTCCTGAACAGCTGTATGACGATCAACTGACTATTCCCATCCTTCATCAGTAGTATCGGCTTCTGAACTTCCATCAATAGATTTCCTGTGGAAGGGAAGTCCAGATAGTGTTGAAAAATCTTCAAAAGACATACTAATCTTCTTCCCTTTGACTTCAGCTTTGAAGCCATCATCTGTGAGTCTGAAAGAAGAGTAAAAAGCTCTAATGAGCTTAGGATACGAGTCCAGAGATGAAGACAAGAAAGGTTCCAGACCATGAAACCTCAGATGGTTCTGGAAAGTGAAGCCGTCAACATCAAAGTAGGTGAAATCCATGATTCTGGCTTCATGGATTTTTCTGTTGAGAAAATTAGCATGAATCTCAACAGTAGCAGCTGGTTTCTCCTTCTGAGGTGGAGCTTGCTTTGGCTTAGGGGAAGGAGCAGCCTTCTTCTTCTTGGGAGCTAGAGTCCTCATAGCATCAGCCATAAGCTTTTCTGTTGGAGGCTCCTTTCTCTTTTTAGGTTTGCCTTGATCAACAGCAACAACCTTGCCTTTGTCATTGGCACAGATGTTGTGTGTAGGAATAGGCACTCACACAATGAAGGGGTTTTAGAACAATGAAGGGGTTTTAGGAGAGGGAGTTCTTCCACTTGAAGAAGATGAAGAAGATAATGAAGGGGTTTTAGAACAATCTTGCTTAACACGTGCCATTGTTAAGAAAGTTTTGATTTTGAGATGAAGATGAATATCAGAGATAGGTTGGGAGATGAATTTTTGTAGAAAGGCAGAGACTTGGTGAGAAAATTTCTGAAAAAAGAAGAAGTAATCGATTGGGGGTTTAAGCAGGGTTTATATAGACCTGTTCACAATCGAGTTCCAAATCGATTTATTTAAGACTGGGTAAAGGTCAATCGATTGCTCAATCGATTGAGTTACCGTTACTGGGGAAGTGAAATCGATTGAGCCATAATTACCTCTCAACGGCTATAAAAAAACTGGCAACAGTAATAATGTCAATCGATTTCCAAATCGATTTCCATTATTTACTCAATCGATTTCCAAATCGATTTCGAGGAAGATTTTCTCAAGTCAGAAGTCTGGAATCAAACTAATCGATTTCCAAATCGATTGGATTTAGGAATAGAATAGCACAGAAGGAAACAAGGGACCACGAAATCGATTTACCAATCGATTTCGAGTTATCTAATTTTTCAAATTAGACACTGTGTTCTACGTAATCGATTCTCCAATAGATTTGGTGAAGCACAATTCCTGTTGATCCACTGGATAATCGATTTTGCAATCGATTGGGCACCTGTATCAGATTTCATTCTGATAAACTATTCCTAGCTTCATTCTAATATGAAGGAAACTTTCTTTGGGTAAAACTTTAGTGAATATGTCAGCCAACTGATCAGTTGTATTGACATATTCAAGCTTTATATTCCCATTTTGAAATTGATCCCTTATGAAATGATGCCTTATTTCTATATGCTTGGTCCTAGAATGCATGATTGGGTTTTTGGTAATAAAAATAGGACTTGTATTATCACACATGATAGGCATTGTCCCTAAGTCTACTCCAAAGTCACACAAGTGCTGTTTCATCCAAAGGATCTGAGCACAGCAGCTTCCAACTACAATATACTCAGCTTCAGTTGTGGATAAAGCAATACTTGTTTGCTTCTTGCTATACCAAGAAACAAGGGAGTTACCTAGTAAGTGACAGGTGCTTGAGGTGCTCTTTCTATCTATTTTGCACCCTGCAAAGTCTGAATCTGAGAAGCCAACTAAGGTACAGGTAGATCCCTTAGGATACCAAAGTCCTAGATTTCTAGTTCCTATAAGGTATCTGAAAATCCTCTTAACTGCAGTAAGGTGAGACTCCTTTGGATTAGACTGAAACCTAGCACACATGCAGACACTAAACATAATGTCAGGCCTACTTGCAGTAAGGTAAAGTAAGGACCCTATCATGCCTCTATACTTGGTAACATCTACTGGTTTACCTATCTCATCCCTATCTAGGTGACAAGCTGAGCTCATTGGAGTATCAATGGATTTATACTTATCAAAGCAAAACTTCTTTATTAAATCATTGCAATACTTTGTTTGGCTAATGAAAATTCCAAGCTTGCTTTGGTTAATTTGAAATCTCAGAAAATAGGAGAGTTCTCCCATCATTGACATTTCAAATTTACCTTTCATTAAATTTTCAAAGTCTTTCCATAGCTTGTTATTGGTTGATCGAAAGATTATGTCATCAACATAAACTTGGACCAGCAATATATCATTTCCATTATTTTTATAAAAAGGGTTTTGTCAACATTGCCTCTTACAAAGTTTTGTTGAATGAGAAAAGTGCTCAGCTTCTCATACCAAGCTCTAGGAGCTTGTTTCAACCCATAGAGGGCCTTTGTTAGCTTGTACACATGATTAGGAAAATCAGGATTTTCAAAACTAGGTGTTTGGCTAACAAACACTTCCTCTTGGATGTCACCATTGAGAAAGGCACTTTTCACATCCATTTGATAAAGTTTGAAGTCCATGATACAAGCAAAAGCCAGCAGGATTCTAATAGCTTCTAGTCTAGCTACTGGGGCATAGGTCTCATCATAGTTTATCCCTTCCTCTTGGTTATACCCCTTGGCTACTAGCCTAGCTTTGTTCCTGGTGATGACACCATTCTCATCCATTTTGTTTCTGAACACCCACCTTGTTCCTGTAATGTGTTTGTTGGCTGGTTTGGGAAGATCCACACATTGTTTCTCTCAAACTGGTTCAACTCCTCTTGCATGGCAATGATCCACTCATCATCTAAGAGGGCTTCCTTAACATTTTTGGGTTCTAGTTGGGAAACAAAGGCGGTATAGTTGCAGAACTGTCTAAGGCTTCTCCTAGTTGCCACTCCCTTTGAGATATCTCCTATGATGTTGTCTATAGGATGATTTCTAATGAACTTCCATTCTCTAGGTAGATCATCTAATCTAATTGGTTCAGCACAGTCCAGGTTGGTTTGAGGTTCAGGTTCAGCAGTCTCTAATGGTTCAGATTCTACAACTTCATCTAAAGAAGTATCAACTATAGAAGGAGTCTTGTTCAGATTTTCAGAAAATAGTTCATCAAATTTTACATGAACAGACTCTTCTATGGTTTTAGTCCTTTTGTTGTAGATTCTATAGGCCTTACTAGTTTGGGAACACCCTAGGAAAATACCCTCATCTGCCTTAGGATCAAACTTACCTAGATGTTCTTTGCCATTGTTTAAAACAAAGCATTTACATCAAAAGACCCTAAAGTAAGATATGTTTGGTTTCCTACCCTTGTATAACTCATAAGGAGTTTTCCAGAGGATTGGCCTAATCAGAACCCTATTGACTACATGTGTGGCTGTATTGATCGCATCAGCCCAAAAGTACTTGGGCAGATTGGAATCTTTAAGCATAGTCCTAGCTAACTCCTCCAAAGACCTGTTTTTCCTTTCAACCACCCCATTTTGTTGAGGAGTTCTAGGGGCTGAGTATAGATGATTGATACCGTTTTGTTCACAAAAGGCTTTAAAAGAGTCATTTTGGAATTCACCTCCATGATCACTTTTAATTGAGACTATTTTCTGATTATTCTCATTTTGAACTAAAGCAGCAAAGGTTTTAAAAATTGAGAATGTCTCACTCTTGTGAGTCAGAAAATATGTCCATGTGAATCTAGAATAATCATCAACTAATACAAATCCATACAGATTGCCACCAAAACTCTTCACTTGGGAAGGACCAAAAAGGTCCATGTGAATCAGCTGTAAAACCTTAGAGGTTTTAACTGAATCTATAGGGGAAAGGAAGTCTTAACAAGTTTGCTCTTCTCACAGGAGTCACACAGCCTATCTTTGGTAAACTTCCTATTTGGGAGACCTATGACAAGCTGCTTGCTAACTAGTCTATTCAAATGATCTATATGAATGTGTGCAACACGTTTATGCCATAGCCAATTCTCATCAGCATTTGACAACAAACAACATACAGAATCAGCAAGTAATGCAGAGAAATCTAACATATAAGTGTTGTTGAATCTATTACCAACCAATTTCATACCTTCGTTCTCCTTATGCTCTATTATGTAGGACTGAGAAGTAAAGTTTACCTTAAAGCCTTTATCACATAACTGGCTGATACTCAACAGGTTATGTTTGAGTCCTTCAACATATAATACATCTTTGATAACAGCAGTTGACTCATTACCTACATCTCCACTGTCCAAATACCATAAGTGGGTCTTGGATGCCAAGCACACCTGCACAAATAGATTAATGTTTGGATTCAGGTACCCAATTTAACTTGGGTCCTGGGGGGTCAGTTACTAACTTCGGTTTCTTGACCTTCCAAATCTGTCTACACCCTCTGTTGGCAAGTTTTTTAAATTTGCAATTGTACACAAAATGTCCTTTTATGCAGCAGAAATGACATGTGACAACAGAGGAGGCATACTGTTTTGGTTTAGTAGAGACACTATGCATATGACCAAATTTAGCATACTTCAGGTTATGTTTAGCAGTTCGATATCCAATACCATGTTTATTGTGATTTTGTTTAACATTCACATTGGGCATATAACCAAGTCCAGACTTTTCATTTAAATTTCTCTGGTTTCCAAGAAGCATATCTAACTTGGTTTTGCCACTGTTGAATTTTTCAATATCACAATGCAATGCATGAGTTTCCTTTTTCAGTTTTTCATTCATGTCTTTAAGAGACTCATGCTGCAATTTCAATTCATCATAACAAATGCATTTTTCTTCTAACAGTTTCTTATTGCTAATTAACTGTTTAATAGTGCTAACATATTCATCATGTAGTTCAGTAAATGCATTTTGTAACTCATCATATGAAGGATCAGATGAACTAACCTCGCTCTTCGAATCCGAGTCTGTTTTGGCCATGAGACACAAATTAGCTTTTTCTTCTTCAGAAGATGATGAGGATTCGTTGTCATTATCATTCCATGCGATATATGCTTTTTTGTTTTTCTGAGCCGGTTCCTTGCCTTTAGTTTTGGAATTTCTGTTTTTGTTCTGCAGCTTGTAACAATAAGCCTTTATATGACCAGGTTTTCCACATTCATAACATGTGACTGTTTTACTATCATTGTTCTTCGAGCTGGATTGTTTTCTGAATTTACTGTCTTTCTTTTTCAGAAATTTCTTAAATTTCTTGACAAGTAACCCAAGTTCAGGTTCCTCATTATCCTCAATGCTTGATTCATCTGAGCTGGTCTCATGTTCAGACTTTGATTTTTGATGTGCCTGGGCTTTCAATGATAGCCCTTTCTTCTTTCTGTCAACTTGCTCAGTTTCACTTAGCCTGTGGAGTTCCATTTCATGTTCTCTTAATTTCCCAAAGAGTGTAGCGATAGACATTGATCCAAGATCCTTTGACTCTGCAATGGCAGTAATCTTCGGCTGCCATTCCCGAGTTAGGCATCTCATTACTTTACTGATCTACTGATCGCTTTCAATCTCCTTTCCAAGTGCGTGCAAGTTGTTGATAATGTGTGTGAACCTGGTTTGCATGTCATTGATGGATTCTTCTTTCTTCATATTGAATAATTCATATTCGTGCATCAATGTGTTTATCCTTGCGCGCTTTACATCAGTGGTGCCTTCATGAGTTTGTTGCAAGGTATCCCACATTTCTTTTGCAGATTTACAATTTGATACCCTGAAAAATTCATCATGACTCAAAGCAGATGTTATAATATTTTTTGCTTTAGCATTGTAACCTACTTTCTTTTTGTCTTCTTCAGACCAATCAGATTTAGGTTTCAATATAGCAGATTCACTAGTTCCAGATAAGGTAGGCACAAAAGGTCCATTTTCAACAGCATCAAGAATATCAATTCCACTAGCTTCAAGAAAAATTAACATGCGTTGTTTCCAATACATATAGGCCGCACCATTAAAGGCAGGGGGCCTTGCAAGTGAAGCACCTTCACCTAAGAACTCTACAGAAGTCATGACTTATATGAGAGTTTTCTCTAAAATAAGTACAGGCTCTGATACCAATGTAAGAAAAAAGTGACTTCTAATGCAAGAATTATGTATATGGCAGTACTTCTAATGCAAGAATTTTGTATATTCAATTTATCAATCACAAAATGGAGCATGTATCAATATTAACCAATCAAACAATTAAGTAAAAGATAAGGGATAGAAGAACGATACTCATAAATTTATCCTGGTTCGGTCGTCTACGAGACAACCTACATCCAGTCCCAAGATCTACTTGATCTTAGCCTTTTTCACTAGAATCTTTTATAGTACTTTTACAGATTGTCCAGCTAGCTCCTAGCCTATTTATCTAACTATCTTGATTCTAACATACATCCATTTCATCCTTTGAGTTATTCCGGCAAACTCACACAAGATCGCAATGAGGTTCCTTCTTGATGATCACAAGCATCAACGAACGGTAACCACCAGTGTAGCTACTGGATTTTTACAGAATTTGGTTTCAATGTAGTTTTACAGAAAATGATAACAAAGAAGATCAAAAGATCTTTCTAACAAAAGTGACTTGATCACACAATGATGTTCAAACTATAGGTGTTTGCCAAACGGTTAAGTTTTCTCAAAGTATTGTGTGTATCAAAGTTCAAAGTCTCAAAGGTTCTGTTTTTGGAACGTTTTGAATTCTATGTCAAATCAAAAGTTATGTTCGTATATTTTAAAAAACAGTTTTGAGACAGTTTTTATATGTTTCAAAAAAACACATATAAATCGATTTGCCAATCGATTTTATAAAGCATAGAAACACTCCAATCGATTTGCCAATCGATGCTCGTGTTTCTTGTTTTTCTTGAATCTTGAAAACATATGTATCAACCGATTTCCCAATCGATTGTGTTAATTCATAAATCAGAAAACTGAGACAAGTTCATATCAGCATCAATTGAGTAATCGATTTCGAATGTTTTGTTCCATCAATGAGATCAAAACAATCGATTCCACAATCGATTGATATTTCATCATAATCGATTTGGCAATTGGTCTGTAACTGAAACAATTACTCCAATCGATTTGTCAATCGATTGGAATGGTCTATGGGACTTCAGAAAATTGCACGAATCGATTCGTCAATTGATTTGCTTTGTCCCAGTGTTCCAGTTGTTCAATTCCAATCGATTTACCAATCGATTTGAATTGTTACTTGGACTTAGCCATTTTGAAAACATTGATTTGCCAATCGACTAGGAACTTGGTTTTTGATATATGATAAAACATTTTCAACACCCAATCGATTTGTCAATTGATTAGTATATGTCTTGCAGGTCAAGAAATAAAGTTCAATTGATGTCTCAATCGATTGATTTTGTCACAGAGCTACTGACTTAGAAAAACTTTTGTCAAATCGATTTGCCAATCGATTTGGTTTAAGGATTTTTGTCTCTGTGTCTCATTCAATCGTTTCATCAATTGATGTTCCAATCGATTGGTATGTTACTGAGGTTAAGTCAGAAACAAAATAAGCTCGAAATCGATTTGCCAATCGATTTAAAAACTTGTGACTTGCCCCTGTAACTCACACAATCGATTTCTCAATTGATGCATGAATCGATTGTCCAATCGATTGCTTTGCACCCAGAGTTCAAGTTTCACTGCTATCCTTCACAGAATCGATTCACCAATCAATTGCATCAGTGATAACTTTACTCCTGAGTCAATCATTCGATTGCCCAATGGATTAGCTAATTGATTAGTCAATCGATTTGTTTACTAAGTTCAAATTAAAAACATTTTAACCTTGGCAACACTTATGCATGAACTCATGTATGATAATTCTAAAGCCTAATAAACACAATCACTAAAGACACAAAAACATAGTTGACTTTGTCCGGCACATGCTTCACTTCAAGCTTGATTCATTGCGTTCTAAGCATTGTGTCCATATGTTTAGTGTGTGTGTGTTTCTACCTGAAATGCAACTTGATTCAAACAGTTAGCTTGATCACAGGACATTGTATGTTTGTTAATTACGTCAAATTTGAATCAGGGGAACTTATGTCCAACATCCAATAGGTTCATTTGTGTTGTTGGATTAACATTTAGGTCATTTTTGTCATCCCTAGGCTTATTCTCGTCCAATTAGGGTTTTTAACCAATCTTGTGCCTCCAATATGTGTATTTGTGTCAATGGATTAACATTTAGTCCATTATCGTCCTCACTAGGCCTATTCTCGTCCAATTAAGGTTTTTAACCAATCTTGTGCATCCAATAAGTTCATTTGTGTCCTTGGATGAACATTAAGGTCATTTTCGTCCTGCCTAGGCTTATTCTTGTCCGATTTGGGTTGTTAACCAATCTTGTGCATCCAATTGGTGTGTCATACGAATAAAAATAGGTTTGGGAATGTATATGTGAGAAGGAATAAAAAGAATGTTAGTTAATTAGTTAGTTAGAATGTTAGTTAGTTAGTTTCCTTTTAGCCTAGCTGTCTTTCGGTTAGAAATTGGAGCCAAAACAGATTACTATAAATAGCAATCTGTTAGGAGCAGTTAGGGTGGTTAGAAAGAAGTAGAATTGGTTGGACTGATTCATAGGGAATCAGGAATTTTTTTCTCTAAGCTTGTAAGGTGTTCTTCATTGCAAAATAATACATTCAATTCAGATTCATTCTTATTCTGAATAGCATTCTTCTATTCTATCCCTAATTCCTCTTCCTTGAGTTACCCGTTGTAACACTGGTATCAGAGACACCGATTCCGGTGTCCTGTGATCGGTTGTTTCCGCTGCGATTGCGTATGGTTTGGACGAGAAACATGGCTCGTTCATCGGATGATTGGAATTTAGAGAGAGAAGAAATACGCACGAGGCTTGACCTAAATGAAGCGAGGACGAAGAAAACCGAAGAATTGCTTGCTGCAATCGCAAGCAAATTAGGAGTGCGATGTGATGACGATCATGGTGATGGAGGCAGTGAGATCGGAGATCGTGAATGCATCAGGGAGAATGGTCAAAATCGTTGGCGGAAATTGGAAATCCCAATTTTTTCCGGTGAGGACGCTTTTGGTTGGACACGCAAGCTAGATCGCTATTTTTCATTGCAAGTGGTCCAAGAAGAAGAGAAAATGCAGGCGATTCTGTTAGCATTGGAAGGAAGAGCTTTAAGCTGGTTTCAATGGTGGGAGAGGTGCAATCCAAATCCTTCATGGGATGCTTTCAAGGTGGCTGTCATAAGGAGATTTCAACAATCAATGATTCAAAATCCTTTTGAATTGTTGCTAGCTTTGAAACAGGTTGGTACAGTGGAAGAGTATGTGGCGGAATTTGAGAAGTATGTTGGCGCTCTAAGAGAAATTGATCAAGAATTTGCTAAGGGCATTTTTCTGAACGGATTAAAGGAAGAAATTCAGGTAGAGGTACGATTGTTTGAACTAAAAAGCCTTACTGATGTTATTCAAAACGCCCTAATGATAGAACAGAAAAATATTATTTTGAATAAGAAGGGCATCATTGATTATTCTAGACATACTAGCTTTACAAGAAATAATTCTTTCAGCAAGGTGGTAACTGTTGATTCTAAGAATACTGCTGATAAAAAAGTTGATAGTCCTGCTGGTGGTAGTGTTGTTAATAGCTCGGGACCCGTAAATATGAATGAAAGAAATAGGAGCAGAGGGGGAGAGTTCAAACACTTAACAGGAGAAGAAATGAGGGAAAAAAGAAAAAAAGGGGTTATGTTTCAGGTGTGATGAGCCTTATTCCAGGGAGCATAGATGCAAGAACAAGCAGTTTAAAATGTTAATAGTGGAGGAAGAAGATAGTACTGAAGAAGAGGATAAAGAGGACTTGGTTTCAAAACAATTTAATGCTCTTCACCTATCCTTATGTTCCATGGCAGGCCT
This sequence comes from Cicer pinnatifidum, assembly GCA_037974775.1. Lineage (NCBI taxonomy): Eukaryota > Viridiplantae > Streptophyta > Magnoliopsida > Fabales > Fabaceae > Cicer > Cicer pinnatifidum. The sequence continues at coordinate 41,387,742 of JBBPBR010000003.1, forward strand.
AACTTCATCCAAATCCTGGAAAATTTTAGGGGAGTTATATGGGAAATCTATGATCATTTTAATTGACTGTGGTGCCTCACACAATTTCATATCTATGATCTCAAGGAAAGTGTAAGAAGCTAAAACTTGCGATACAGGAGCTGGAAGTAGAACAGGATTTTTATCTGTTTAGCTTGAAAGGGGTGGATATAGTTTTGGGGCTGGATTGGCTAGCCAGTTTGGGGGAAGTGAAGGCTGATTTTGGGAAACTTGAATTATCTTTGAAGAGAGGCAAACAATGGGTCAAAATTGTTGGAGATCCTTCTCTAGCAAAAACTCAATTACACTTTGGTGCATTTATGCAAGTTCTAAAACAAGAAGGGCATGGATTGTTACTGCATTGCATTGAAGAGCCGAATACAAACAAGGAAAGACCTATGTTACCCAAGGAATTATTGGGAGTGTTGCAAGAGTTTGAAGGGGTGTTTAGGACCCACAAGGATTACCTCCAAAGCGAAAGCATGATCATGCTATTCACTTAAAGGAGAATGTTGAGGTTCCCAATTTGAGACCTTATAAATGTCCACATTATAAGAAGTCAGAAATTGAAAAGTTCGTGGGCGACATGTTACAAGCAGGGGTCATTAGACCTAGTATTAGCCCTTATTCCAGTCCTGTGATTTTAGTCAAGAAAAAGGATGGAGGATGGAGGTTTTGTGTAGACTACAGGGCTTTAAACAATATAACAATTCCAAACAAGTTTCCTACTCCCATTATAGAAGAGCTTCTTGATGAATTGCATGGAGCTAGTGTGTTTTCTAAGCTGGATCTAAAGGCTGGGTATCACCAAATCAGAATGAAAGAGGAAGATGTGGAAAAAACTGCATTTAGAACTCATGAAGGCCTTTATGAGTTCTTTGTCATGCCTTTTGGTCTATCAAATGCACCTTCTACATTTCAAGCCTTAATGAATGAGGTATTGAAACCATTTTTAAGGAAATTTGCTTTAGTCTTTTTTGATGACATATTGGTATACAGCCCCGATTTGTCTTCACATGTTTCTCATCTAAAGCAAATACTAGAATTGTTAGCTCAACATTCACTCAAGGCCAATAAGAAACAATGTAGTTTTGGTCAATTGAGTTTGGAATACCTTGGCCACATAATTTCAGGAGAAGGAGTTTCAGCTGATAAATCTAAGGTTGCAGCTATGCAAAATTGGCCAATTCCAACTGACATTTAAGGACTAAGAGGGTTCTTGGGCTTAACAGGATATTACAGAAGGTTTGTGAGGGATTATGGCAAGTTTGCAAAACCTCTTACTGATTTATTAAAGAAGGATAATTTCCATTGGTCAGAAGAAGCTGTTTCTGCTTTTCAAGCTCTCAAATCTGCCATGGTTGACTTACCAATGTTAGCAGTCCCTGATTTTGAGAAGGTGTTTATCATTGAGACTGACGCAGCAAGCAAGGGTTTAGGGGATGTTCTGATGCAAGAAGCAAGACCACTAGCATATTGGAGTAAAGGGTTATCTCTTAAAGCTCAGTTAAAGTCAGTCTACGAAAGAGAATTAATGGCTTTAGTGCAGGAAGTCCAGAGGTGGAGACATTACATTTTGGGCAGACATTTCATTATTAAGACTGATCAAAGAAGTCTTAAATTCTTAACAGAGCAAAGGTTATTCACGGATGAACAATTTAAGTGGGCTGTCAAGTTAATTGGGTTGGATTTTGAAATCCAATATAAACCTGGAAGTGAGAATACTGCTGCTGATGCTCTTTCGAGAAAGAGTATGTATTCAACTATTTCAGTTTTGTCCAATGAAGAAACTGAAGATTGGATATTGGATGTTCAACAGGATTCCAAATGGAAAAAAGTGATGCAAGATTTAGTGGTTGATCCTAATTCACATGCGGGTTTCGAATTGAAGGGAGGATTACTATTGTTTAAAGGAAAATTGGTCATTTCCAAAACATCTAATAGAATCCCTATAATTTTAGCAGAGTGCCATAATACTCCAATGGGGGGACAGTCAGGTTTTTTCAGAACTTACAAGAGAATTGCCAGTTTTCTGTTTTGGGAGGGCATGAAAAAAGATATCAAGCTGTATGTAGAAGCATGTGATATATGCCAGAGGAATAAATACTCCACATTAGCTCCAGGGGGTTTATTACAGCCATTACCAATTTCCACTCAGATTTGGATGGACATTTCTATGGATTTCATTGGAGGTCTTCCTCAGATCAAAGGAAAGGATACTGTTTTAGTAGTGGTTGACAGGCTTTCTAAATAATCTCATTTTATTGCTTTGGGCCATCCTTTCTCAGCTAAAGAAGTGGTTGTTGTCTTCATCACAGAAGTTGTTAAACTTCATGGCTTCCCATCAACAATTGTCAATGATAGGGATCCTATATTCTTAAGCCAATTTTGGAAAGAATTGTTTAGATTGGCTGGAACTCAATTAAAAATGAGCAACTCTTATCACCCTCAGACTGATGGCCAGACTGAAGTTGTTAATAGGTGTTTGGAGACTTACTTGAGATGTTTTGTGGGACCTAGACCTCGGAAATGGTTAGACTGGCTTGCTTGGGCAGAGTTTTGGTATAATACTACTTTCCAAAGTTCAGCAGGAATGACTCCGTTTAGAGCTGTGTATGGGAGAGATCCTCCATTGTTGATAAAAGGGTGTGAGATTCCATCCAAAGTTGAAGATGTCAATCAACTGGTCCAAGCCAGAGATGACATTTTGAAGGAACTCCAGCATAATTTACTTCATGCGCAGGATCAGATGCGAGTTCAAGCTAATAAGCACAAGAGATTGGTGGAATTTTCAGAAGGGGATTGGGTCTATTTGAAATTACAGCCTTACAAAATCAAATCCTTAGCCTCAAGACCCTATGCTAAACTGGCTGCAAGGTTCTATGGTCCTTATCAGGTGCTATCTAAAGTCGGTCCAGTAGCCTATAAACTACTGTTACCTTCTCATTCTAAAAATCACCCAGTTTTCCATGTCTCTCTTTTGAAAAAAGCCTTACAGCCCCATCAGCAGCCCCAACCTCTTCCTCCTATGTTGAATGAAGAGTATGAACTCCAAGTAGAACCAGCGGATATAGTAAACTGGCGTGAAGATCAGCAAGGATTAGTGGAAGTTTTGGTCCTTTGGAAAAATCTACCTACTTGTGAAAGTACTTGGGAGAGTGCAGCTAAATTGCAGGAACTATTTCCAACTTTTCCCCTTGAGGACAAGGTCATTCTTTTAGGGGGGGGGGGGTATTGATACGAATAAAAATAGGTTTGGGAATGTATATGTGAGAAGGAATAAAAAGATTGTTAGTTAATTAGTTAGTTAGAATGTTAGTTAGTTAGTTTCTTTTTAGCTTAGCTGTCTTTCTGTTAGAAATTGGAGCCAAAACAGATTACTATAAATAGCAATCTGTTAGGAGCAGTTAGGGTGGTTAGAAAGAAGTAGAATTGGTTGGACTGATTCATAGGGAATCAGGAATTACTTCTCTAATTCAGATTCATTCTTATTCTGAATAGCATTCTTCTATTCTATCCCTAATTCCTCTTCCTTGAGTTACCCGTTGTAACAGTGTGTTTGTGTCATTGGATGAATATTTAGGTCATTTTCGTCTTCCTTAGGCTTATTATCATCCAATTAGGGGTTTTAACCAATCTTGTGGATGCAATAAGTTCATTTGTGTCCTTTGATGAACATTTACTTCATTTTCGTCCTCCCTTGGCTTATTTTTGTCCAATTTGGGTTTTTAACCAATCTTGTGCATCCAATAGGTGTGTTTGTGTCATTAGATAAACATTTTGGTCATTTTCGTCCTCCCTAGGCTAATACATTTCCAACTACGGTTTTTAACCAATCTTGTGCATCCTATAGGTGTGTTTGGGTCATTGAATGAATATTTAGGACATTTTCGTCCTCCCTAGGCTAATTCTTCTCCAATTAAGTTTTTTAACCAATCTTGTGCATTCAATAGGTGTGTTTGTGTCATTGGATGAACATTTAGGTCATTTTCGTCTTCCTTAGGCCTATTCTTGTCCAATTAAGGTTTTTAACCAATCTTGTGCTTTCAACAGGTGTGTTTGTGTGCTTAGATGAACATTTAGGTCATTTTCGTCCTCCCTAGGCTTATTCTTGTCCAATTAAGGTTTTTAACCAATCTTGTGCATCCAATAAATACATTTGTATAATTGCATTAACATTTAGGTCATTTTCGTCCTCCCTAGACTTATTCTTGTCCGATTTGGGTTTTTAACCAATCTTGTGCATCCAATGGGAGTGTTTGTGTCATTGGATTAACATTTAGATTATTTTCGTCCTCCTTAGTCTTATTATCGCCCAATTAGGGTTTTTTTACCAATCTTCTGCATCCAATAAGTTCATTTGTGTCCTTGGATGAACATTTAGGTCATTTTCGTCCTCCCTAGGCTTATTTTTTGTCCATATAGGGTTTTTAACCAATCTTGTGCATCCAATAGGTATGTTTCTCTCATTGGATATACATTTAGGTCATTTTCGTCCTCCCTAGTTTTATTCTCGTCCAATTACTGTTTTTGAGCAATCTTGTGCATACAATAAGTTCATTTGTGTCGTTGGATTAACATTTAGGTTATTTTCGACCTCCCTAGACTTATTCTTGGGCAATTAGGGTTTTTAAACAATCCTGTGCATCCAATAGGTGTGTTTGTGTCATTGGATAAACATTTAGGTCATTTTCGTCCTTCCTAGGCTTATTCTTGTCCCATTAGGGTTCTTAACCAGTCTTGTGCATCAAATAGGTGTGTTTGTGTACTTGGATTAACATTTAGGTCATTTTGGTCCTCCCTAACCTTATTCTTGTCCAATTAGGTTTTTTAAGAAATCTTGTGCATCCAATAAGTTCATTTGTGTCGTGGCATTAACATTTAGGTCATTTTCGTCCTCCCTAGGCTTATTCTTGTCCAATTAGAGTTCTTAGCATATCTTGTGCATCCAATAGGTGTGTTTGTGTAATTGGATTAACATTTAGGTCATTGTCGTCTTCCCTAACCTTAGTCATGTCCAATTAGGGTTTTTAAGCTATCTTGTGCATGCAATAAGTTCATTTGTGTCATTGCATTAACATTTAGGTCATTTTCGTCCTCCCTAGGCTAATTCTTGTCCAATTAGGGTTTTTAAATGCACTTGTGCATCGAATAGGTGTGTTTGTATCATTGGATGAACATTTAGGTCATTTTCGTCCTCCCTAGGCTTATTCTTGCCCCATTAGGGTTTTTAACCAATCTTGTGCTTCCAATTGGTGTGTTTGTGTCGTTGGATGAACATTTAGGTCATTTTCGTCTTCCTTAGGCTTATTCTTATCCAATTAAGGTTTTAACCAATCTTGTGCATGCAATAAGTTCATTTGTGTCCTTGGATGAACATTTTGGTCATGTTCGTCCTCCCTAGGCTTATTTTTGTCCAAATGGGATTTTTAACCAATCTTGTGCATCCAATAGGTGTGTTTGTGTCATTGGATGAACATTTTGGTAATTTTCGTACTCCTTAGGCTAATACATGTCCAATTACAGTTTTTAACCAATCTTGTGCATCTAATAGGTGTGTTTGGGACATTGAATGAACATTTAGGACATTTTCGTCCTCCCTAGGCTAATTCTTCTCCAATTAGGGTTTTTAACCAATCTTGTGCATTCAATAGGTGTGTTTGTGTCATTGGATGAACATTTAGGTCTTTTTCGCCTTCCTTAGGCCTATTCTCGTCCAATTAAGGTTTTTAACCAATCTTGTGCATCGAATAAGTTCATTTCTGTCCTTGGATGAACATTTAGGTCATTTTCGTCCTCCCTAGGCTTATTCTTGTCCAATTAGGGTTTTTAACCAAGCTAGTGCATCCAATAGGTGTGTTTGTGTCATTGGATGAACATTTAGGTCATTTTCTTCCTCCTTAGGGTTATTGTCGTCCAATTAGGGTTTTTAATCAATCTTATGCTTCCAATAAGTTCATTGGTGTCCTTGGCTGAACATTTAGGTCATTTTCGTCCTCCCTAGGCTTATTTTGGTCCAATTAGGGTTTTTATCCAATCTTGGGATTCCAATGCGTGTGTTTGTGTAATTGGACGAACATTTAGGTCATTTTCGTCCTCCATAGTCTTATTCTTATCCAATTAGTGTTTATAAGCAATCTTGTGCATCCAATAAGTTCAATTGTGTCGTAGGATTAACTTTTAGGTTATTTTCGTCCTCCCTAGGTTTATTCTTGTCCAATTAGGGTTTGTTAACGCACTTGTGCATCGAATAGGTGTGTTTGTGTCATTGGATGAACATTTAGGTCATTTTTGTCATCCCTAGGCTTATTGTTGTCCTATTAGGGTTTTCAATGAATCTTGTGCATCCAATAGGTGTGTTTATGTCATTGGATGAACATTTAGGTCATTTTCGTCCTCCCTAGGCTTATTCTTGTCCAATTAGGGTTCTTAACCAATCTTGTGCATCCAATAGGTGTGTTTGTGTAATTGGATTAACATTTAGGTCATTTTCGTCCTCCATAACCTTATTCTTGTCCAATTGTTGTTTTTAAGGAATCTTGGGCATCCAATAAGTTCATTTGTGTCGTTGGATTAACATTTAGGTCATTTTCGTCGTGCCTAGGCTTATTCTTGTCCAATTATGGTTTTTAACCAATCTCTTGCATCCAATAGGTGTGTTTGTGTCATTGGATGAACATTTAGGTCATTTTCGTCCTCCCTAAGCTTATTCTTGTCCAATTAGGGTTCTTAACCAATCTTGTGCATCCAATAGGTGTGTTTGTGTAATTGGATTAACATTTAGGTCGTTTTCGTCCTCCCTAATCTTATTCTTGTCCAATTAGTGTTTTTAAGAAATCTTGTGCGTCAAATAGGTGTGTTTGTGTCATTGGATGAACATTTAGGTCATTTTCGTTATCCCTAGCCTTATTCTTGTCCCATTACGGTTTTTAACCAATCTTGTCCCATTATGTCATTGGATGAACATTTAGGTCATTTTCGTCCTCCCTTGGCTAATACATGTCCAATTAGGGTTTTTAACCAATCTTGTGCATCCAATAGGTGTGTATGTCTCATTAGATAAACATTTAGGTCATTTTCATCCTCCCTAGTCTTATTCTTGTCAAATTAGTGCTTTTAAGCAATCTTGTGCATCCAATAAGTTCATTTATGTTGTTGGATTAACATTTAGGTCATTTTCGTCGTGCCTAGGGTTTTTCTTGTCCAATTAGGGTTTTTAACCAATGTTGTTCAATAGGTGTGTTTGTTTCATTGGATGAACATTTAGGTCATTTTCGTCCTCCCTAGACTTATTCTTAACCAATTAGGGTTTTTAACCAAACTTTTGCATCCAATAGGTGTGTTTGTCACATTGGATAAACATTTAGGTCATTTTCGTCCTCCCTGGTCTTTTTCTTGCCCAATTAGGGTTTTTAAGCAATCTTGTGCATCCAATAGGTTCATCTGTGTCGTTGGATTAACATTTAGGTCATTTTTGTCATCCCTAGGCTTATTCTCGTCCAATTAGTGTTTATAACCAATCTTGTGCCTCCAATAGGTGTATTTGTGTCAATGGATTAACATTTAGTCCATTATCGTCCTCACTAGGCTTATTCTTGTCGAATTAGGGATTTTAAGCAATCTTGTGCATTCAATAATTTCATTTGTGTCCTTGGATGAACATTAAGGTCATTATTGTCCTCCCTAGGCTTATTCTTGTCCGATTAGGTTTCTTAACCAATCTTGTGCATCCAATTGGTGTGTTTGTGTCATTGGATGAACATTTAGGTCATTTTCGTCTTCCTTTGGCTTATTCTCATCCAATTAGGGGTTTTAACCAATGTTGTGCATGCAATAAGTTCATTTGTGTCATTGGATGAACATTTAGGTCATTTTCGTCCTCCCTTGGCTTATTTTTGTCCAATTGAGGTTTTTAACCAATCTTGTGCATCCAATAGGTGTGTTTGTGTCATTGGATGAACATTTTGGTCATTTTCGTCCTCCCTAGGCTAATACATGTCCAATTACGGTTTTTAACCAATCTTGTGCATCCTATAGGTGTGTTTGGGTCATTGAACGAACATTTAGGATATTTTCGTCCTCCCTAGGCGAATTCTTCTCCAATTAGGTTTTTTAACCAATCTTGTGCATTCCATAGGTGTGTTTGTGTCATTGGATGAACATTTAGGTCATTTTCGCCTTCCTTAGGCCTATTCTCGTCGAATTAAGGTTTTTAACCAATCTTGTGCATTCAATAAGTTCATTTGTTTCCTTGGATGAACATTTAGGTCATTTTTGTCCTCCCTACGCTTATTCTTGTCCAATCAGGGTTTTTAAGCAATCTTGTGCATCCAATAAGTTCATTTGTGTCATAGGATTAACATTGAGGTCATTTTCGTCCTCCCTAGGTTTATTCTTGTCCAATAAGGGTTTGTTAACGCACTTGTGCATCGAATAGGTTTGTTTGTGTCATTGGATGAACATTTAGGTCATTTTCGTCATCCCTACCCTTATTCTTGTCCTAATAGGGTTTTTAACCAATCTTGTGCGTCTAATAGGTGTGTTTATGTTATTGGATGAACATTTAGGTCATTTTGGTCCTCCCTAGGCTTATTCTTGTCCATTTAGGGTTCTTCACCAATCTTGTGCATCCAATAGGTGTGTTTGTGTAATTTGAGTAACATTTATGTCATTTTCGTCCTCCCAAACCTTATTCTTGTCCAATTATTGTTTTTAAGCAATCTTGGGCATCCAATAAGTTCATTTGTGTCGTTGGATTAACATTTAGGTCATTTTCGTCGTGCCTAGGCTTATTCTTGTCCAATTATGGTTTTTAACCAATCTCTTGCATCCAATAGGTGTGTTTGTGTCATTGGATGAACAATTAGAGTAGGAAATTATGGCCTCTATTATTAAAAATTATATGAAATGACTTCACCAATTTTACAAGCTTATTACCAAGTTAACAATTCAGAAAGTTATCAAGACAAAGATTCAAGGACAATTGTTCTATCAAGATGAGAGTACAGATACAATGCTTATTCAAAAGATTAATCAAGACAGAAATTCACCAATACAAACATACAAGAATAAGCATTCAAGCAATATCAAAACAAAAAGAAAAGATAAGAAAAACGTGCACCAAGATTTATACTGGTTCGGCTATCAGTTTGATAGCCTACATCCAGTCCTGAAATCTAAACCAGATTTCAGCCTTTCCAATAGAATTGACTTGAGTACGTTTTACAGATTGTCCAGCTCACACAAGGCCTATCTATCCAACTCACTCGCTTCTATTACAATGCCACCTTATCCCTGGAGTTACTCGCCAAACTGTCACGAGATCAAGATGAGACTTCTTCTTGATGAACTCACTCGCAAACAAAGTTAGTCACTAGTTTGTACTACTGGATTTTCTAGAACTTTCTTTACAGATTGTATTTACAGAAAAGATAAAAGATGTCTAATGAAGATGACTCAATCACAATATGAATTTTACACAAAAAAGGATTTGCCAAATAAGTATTTTGTGTGTGTTTACAATTATTTCTCTCAAAGTGTTTTTCCTTATTTCTCAGTTATGAAAACGTGTAGTGAATAATTGTCAAAGTTATTGTGATTGATTCAATTTATATATGTTCAGAAAAACATCAATTAAATCGATTTCTCAATCGATTTTATAAAAGTTTAAAACCAGCTTAATCGATTGCCCAATCGATTATCGCGTTTCTTGTTTTTCTTGAATCTTGAAAATATATGAATGAATCGATTTGCCAATCGATTCTTTTAATGCACAAATCAGAAACTGAAGCTAAGTTCATATTATAATCGATTGGGTAATCGATTATAAGTGTTTTGTTTAAACAACGAGATCAAAACAATCGATTACTCAATCGACTCACATACATTGACATAATCGATTTGGCAATGGGCTGAATTCTCCCTGTAACTCAAACATTTTCCCCAATCGATTTATCAATCGATTTTGCTGGTCACAGTGACTCAGACATTTTACTCCAATCGATTCGACTGATCACTGTGACTCAGATGTTTTCTTCCAATCGATTTGCCAATCAATTTGGCTTGTTACAATAGCTCAGCTATTTAGTCAAAATCGATTTACCAATCGATTATGCAATATGTTTCTAATGAGTGATTAACTAATTCATTCTTTCAATCGATTACCTAATCGATTGCCAAAAAACTTGCAGTTTAAGAAACTTAATTCACTTGATTGTCCAATCGTTTTGGTTGATCACATAACTCATTCCTGATGAAAAACTTTTTCACAATCGATTTGCCAATCGATTGATTTACTCAGTGGTTGGTTCTGGTAATCACAAAATCGATTACTCAATTGATGTCCCAATCGATTGTCCACCTGATTGGTTTAAACCTAGAACTCAGGTTTCACACAAAGTCTTTAAGTAATCGATTTCCTAATCGATTTACTTAGTAACAACTTTTGTTCTGAGTCAGACAATCGATTGCCCAATTGATTCATCAATTGACTTATCAATTGATTGTTTTACTTTCTTATTTTATGATTTCATTTTTACTTTGGCAAATACTTAAGTATGAAACCATATTGATGAGTCTACTAAATAACTACTATAACCACTATTAACACTAGACATATTTACATCTTTCTCAAGCACATCCTCCAATTATGCTTGATTCCTTGTGTTCCAAGCTTTTGCCCAAGTGTATAGTGTTTGCTTGTTTTTCCTGAAATGTTACTCAGTTCAAACTGTTAGTTTTATCAAATGTTGCATGTACATTGTATGTTTGTTAATTATGTCAAAATCATGATCAAGAGGACTTATGTCTAACAATCTCCCCCTTTTTGATTAAATGACAAACATACAATTTTAACTTGAGTTTAACATTTCAAGATTTAACATTATAATTACTATTATTTAAAAACTCCCTTTGAATTTTAGAATTCATGACTCATTGAAGTAACACAAGCATACTCCCCAAATCTTTTCAGGTTCAGTAACATATTATGGTATCATAGCTGGTTGTTCAAATTTATTGAACTTTGGTATCAGGGTATTAGAGTTTAGAAAAAAACAAAATTTTAACATCAGAGTATCAGAGTTTACTTATCACAAAGTAATATCATAACATCAGAGCATCATAATCAAATTTGGTTTCATTGCAATTTAACAACGCTTAACATTATCAGCATAGTATAATTAGAGCTTGTTAAAAACAATTATTAGAATTAATATCAGAGTACCAAATCAGAGCTATATTGCGACACAAGATTTTATCAATTTAGTAGTGCAGTAACAGCTATCTAACACAAGTTAGCGATATCAGAGCTATTTACAACATCCAATATCAGAGCTATCAGAATTAGAGCTAACTATCACAAACTACATTATCAGAGGTATATAGCAATATCAGAGCAATTTACCAATTTAGCAACAACAAGTTAAATTTAGTACACATCAACACAAGTTAAATTTTTAGTACTCTCCCCTTTTGTCATTTAAAGCAAAAAGATATTAACAGAAGATAAACATTACAAAGTTATAACAGAACATTACAAAACAGCAAAGAAAACAAAATCCTAGACAACTAATCTAGGGCTGTTCCTCATTATTACGAACGGGAGATGCAGAGATTGCTGTATTAGTCTCAGCGAGTGTCTCCTCACCATGAGGTTCAGTGCTATCTAAGTTGGTGGGGTTTTGTTCTTCCGTTGCTTGTCAGCCTATGTCAGCAACGTCTTCAAAGGATAGGTTGAGGCCTAAATGTTCAAGTATTGCAGCCACATCCTGAGTAGTTGTGTTTAGGGTTGCTTGGAGCTTTCTTAGAGAGGCTTCCACTCTAGCATTGTGAGCGGCTTGAGTCTCCAAAAACTCAAGAAACTTAGCCAAAACTTCCGATTGAGGTTCAGCTTGCTCAGGTTGTTCAACATTTGGTTGTGTCCTTGTCCAAATGCCGTTTATTCTTTTCAATTGCATCTGATTTACAATTGATTCACCAAAAATAAGAGTAGTTTTGGCTGATTCTTCATTGACAACAGAAACTTTGAAATGTCTCAGAATCTTTGTTATGAGTTGTGGGTAGGGGAGCAACTGCTCACCATGAGTTGTTTCTGACATGTTCATGAGAACAATCCAAACCCAGCTCATCTTGAGCTCCTTCAACAATCCAAGAATAATGTCCAGCCTCTGAACTACTGCGTGATTTCCTGATCTAGGAACTAACATCCTTGTTAGTACATACATGAGCATCCTATATTGGACCTTCATTTGACCTATTGGGAGTGATAGCTTTTCAACGAATCCCTCAATCATCAGGTCCTGAACAGCAGTGTGCCTGTCTACTGATGTTTCCCACGCTTCATCAGTAGAATCAGCTTCAGTGCTTCCATCAATGGATTCACCATGAAATGACAGACTTGAAAGTTCAGAAAATTCCTCAAAGGACATGGAAATTTTCTTTCCTTTTACTTCGGACTCAAAGTCAGTGTTGGTGAGTTTGAAGGTGGAATAGAATACCTTAATGAGTTTTGGATATATGTCAAGGGAGCAGGAGAGAAAACCTTCCAAACCATGGAATCTCAAATGGTTTTGGAACGTAAATCCATTTGAATCAAAATAAGAAAAATCCATAGTTCGTGCCTCATGGATTTTTCGTTTGAGAAAAGCAGGTGATAACTCAAAGTTCTCAACTTGTTTACCTTTAGAAGGTTGATGTTTCTTGGGTTGAGGAGAAGAAATGGGTTTCTTCTTTTTCTGAGTTGTATCTTTCATAGCGTCGCTCATTAATTTTTCAGCAGCGGGAGGATCCTTCCGTTTCTTATTATTTCCTTGATCAACTGCAATGGCCTTCCCTTTATCCTTGGCCATGATTTTATGCGTTGGGATGGATACTCTCTTTGAAGTAGGTGGAGGTGATGGGGTTCTTCCACTTGATGAAGATGAAGGTGATGGTGATCTTGCAGAGGTTTTCTTTACTCGTGCCATTAGTAAGATTGAAGATGTTTAGAAGTGTTTGAGAATGTTGAGAAAGATGTAAGGCTTACAGAGAAAGAGCAGAAAGGTGTGAGAAGTTTGAGAAATTTTGGAAAAGTGAGATGGGAAATCGATTTAGGGTTTAAGTATTCCTGTTTAGCATCGACTAGTCAATCGATGTTATTAGGTTTTTGCGCATGCTACATCGATTTCCCAATCGATTAAGTTACCGTTACTGTAGGAAGTTGAACGATCTCAGTCATGATTGTCTCCAACAGCTTGTAAATTTTTTGTAATAGTTAAATTTCAAATCGATTCCCAAATCGATTGTCTTTTAATTACTAAATCGATGTCCCAGTCGATTTCCATATCAGTTCAGGAAACTGCTCATCTCAGCATCGATTTCCAAATCGATTCACTTAAGTGCAAGTTTCAAAATTTTGACTCAATCGATTTCCCAATCGATGCTCGGGTTAGAGTTTGGAAAAATTTCTCATTTTTTTGATGTCTGGGACCAAGTTAATCGATTATGAAATCGATTCTTTAAACTATTTACCAATATTTCAATCGATTGACCAATCGATTGGATTGAGGAATATTCAAGCATTTACAACTACCTGTGATTAGAAAATCGATTAACCAATCGATTATCGTGTTTTCTACTTTGAAAAATTAGACACTGTGCATCATAAATCGATGTTTCAATCGATTTTTCACAGGGATCAGATTTCATTATGATCTATTATTCCTAGTTTCATACTAATATGGAGGAAGCTTTCTTTGGGTAAAGCTTTGGTAAATATGTCAGCAAACTGATCAGCAGTATTGACATATTCAAGCTTTATGTTCCCATTTTGATATTGGTCCCTTATAAAGTGATGCCTTATCTCTATGTGTTTAGTTCTAGAATGCATTTCATGATTTTTAGTAATGTTTATTGCACTAGTATTATCACACATGATTGGTACAGTCCCTAGATCAACACCAAAATCAGAGAGGTGTTGTTTCATCCAGGGAATCTGTGCACAACAGCTTCCAGCTGCAATATATTTAGCCTCAATTGTTGATAGTGCAATGCTAGTTTGTTTCTTGCTATGCCATGAAACAAGGGAGTTTCCTAATAGATGACAAGTACCAGATGTACTTTTTCTGTCTAGTTTGCATCCAGCAAAATCAGAATTGCCAACTAGAGTGCAAGTTGATCCCTTAGGATACCACAAACTTAGATTTTTGGTTCCTATAAGATATCTAAAGATTCTTTTGACTGCACTTAGATGGGATTCCTTTGGATTAGCTTGGTATCTAGCACACATGCATAAACTAAAAAAATTGTGTCAGGTCTACTAGCTGTAAGATATAGTAAGGATCCTATCATGCCCCTAAAAATTGTTACATCTACTGGTTTCTCCTTTTCATCTCTATCTAAATGGCAGGTTTGACTCATGGGTGTATCAATGGATTTAAACTTATCAAAGCCAAATTTCTTTAATAGGTCATTACAGTATTTGGTTTGACTTAGGAAAATGTCATTCTTGCTTTGATTGATTTGAAATCCCAAGAAGAAAGATAGTTCTCCCATCACTGACATTTCAAATCTTGCTTGCATCATGTTCTCAAAATCTTTGCATAGCTTATTATTTGTGGATCCAAATATTATGTCATCAACATATATTTGGACCAGCAGAATGTCTTTTCCATCTTTTTTAATAAAAAGTGTTTTATCAACATTTCCTCTTAAAAAGTTTTGTTGAATGAGGAAACTGCTGAGTTTTTCATACCATGCCCTTGGAGCTTGTTTCAATCCATAGAGGGCTTTTGTTTTCTTATAGACATGATTTGGAAAATCAGGATTCTCAAATCCTGGAGTTTGGCTAACAAACACTTCCTCTTGGATATCTCCATTTAAAAAGGCACTTTTTACATCCATTTGATAAAGTTTAAAGTCCATGATGCATGCATAAGCCAGCAGGATTCTAATAGCTTCTAATCTAGCTACAGGGGCATAGGTTTCATCATAATCAATACCCTCTTCTTGATTATAACCCTTAGCAACTAGTCTAGCTTTATTCCTAGTTATGACTCCATTTTCATACATTTTATTCCTAAACACCCATCTAGTTCCAATAATATGTTTATTCTCTGGTTTAGGAACTAAGATCCATACTTTGTTTCTCTCAAATTGATTAAGCTCTTCTTGCATAGCAATTATCCACTCATTGTCTAATAGAGCTTTTTTTATATTTTTAGGTTCTATTTGAGAAACAAAGGCTGTAAAGTTACAGAAGTGTTTAAGTGATTTTCTAGTTGCAATTCCTTTTGAGATTTCTCCTATGATGTTGTCTATAGGATGATTTTTATTAAACTTCCACTCCTTAGGTAATTCATCTTCCTCTATAGGCTCTATACAGTCAAGGTTAGTTGGAGGTACTGTTTTATTAGGTTCTTTTGTATCAGATTCTACAATTTCTTCTAGAGAATCATTAACTACTAGAGGAGTGCTGTACAAGTTTTCAGCAAACATTTCTTCAAATTTTACATGAACAGATTCCTCTATAGTTTTTGTTCTTTTATTGTAGATTCTACAGGCCTTACTAGATTGTGAATATCCTAGAAAGATTCCCTTATCTGCCTTAGAGTCAAACTTTCCTAGGTGTTCTTTCCCATTATTCAATATAAAGCATTTGCATCCAAAAATTCTAAAGTAAGAAATATTTGGCTTTCTACCTTTGTATAACTCATAGGGAGTTTTCCTAAGTATAGGCCTAATTAGAACCCTATTGATTACATGTGTGGCTGTGTTAATAGCGTCTGCCCAAAAACACTTAGGAAGATTGGAATCATTAATCATAGTTCTAGCTAATTCTTCTAGAGACCTATTCTTCCTTTCTACAACTCCATTTTGTTGTGGAGTTCTTGGGGCTGAATACATATGGTGAATTCCATTTTGTTCACACTAGATATTAAAGGATTCATTCTGGGAATTCTCCAACATGATCACTTTTGATGGAGATTATTTTCAGGTTCTTATCATTTTGAACTAAATTTGCAAATCTTTTGAAAATAGAGAAGGCCTCACTCTTGTGAGTTAGAAAAAATGTTCAAGTATACCTAGAGTAATCATCTACTAACACAAAATCATACAAGTTTCCTCCAAAACTTTTCACTTGAGATGGACCAAACAAGTCCATATGTATTAATTGTAAAACCTTATTGGTTTGAACTAAATCTATTGGGGGAAAGGATGACTTTTCTAGCTTGTTAGACATATGTTCGTTTTTGATGTTATTGACAAACATACAGTCTGAAATAAATCTAACATTGTCAACTGAGAAAAATTTCAGGAACAACAAATTCAATCCTACATACTCGAGACAATTGCTTGGAACTCAAGAAATCAACAAAAGCTTGAAGATCCATGAGCAAATCGATTAGTACAATCGATTCTGTAACAGGGTTGAATCTTTTTATAAAGTCTGGGGTTAACCAATCGATTGGCACATCTTTGAAGAAATCCAACAGGCTATCAATCGATTAGCCAAATCGATTGGTACACTTATTAGAAAATAAATTGTGCAAGTCAGAGAGCCAGTTTGCTACAAATCGATTAGGCAAATCGATTGATTAAATCACC
This sequence comes from Cicer pinnatifidum, assembly GCA_037974775.1. Taxonomy (NCBI): domain Eukaryota; kingdom Viridiplantae; phylum Streptophyta; class Magnoliopsida; order Fabales; family Fabaceae; genus Cicer; species Cicer pinnatifidum. The sequence continues at coordinate 41,404,344 of JBBPBR010000003.1, forward strand.
AAGACTTAACTGATTGTTTACATCGATTAGACAAATCGATTGACCTACTTACTGAAATTAAAATGTGCAAGTCATTGGCACGTTTTGCAGGCAATCGATTTGGCCAATCGATTAAACCAATCACATCTTTATTTATGTTTTGTCTACATCGATCGACACAATCGATTGTAAATGTCCCAGAGCCAAACCAATGTTTACTAAATTGATTAGGCCAATCGATTCACTAAAACAAGTTTCAAAATAACCTTGGTCTGGAACATACACAATCGATTACCACAATCTACTTATATACATCTGGTGTTACAAATGTTGGCATCAATCGACTTGGTAAATCGATTGAATAAACCAACTAATGAAAAGTGCTTCAGACTTAAAGTCCACAATCGATTGACACAATCGATTGGTACAAAAAGTTTTAGAAACAGAGATGACTGAATGGTTGAATCGATTAAGTACATCGATTGTTTTGATCTCGTTGTTTGAACAAAACACATCACGTCGATTATGCAAATCGATTCAATTATATACTGTCATCAAAGTCTGAAGAACTTAAAATAATCGATTGGGTAAATCTATTAGAATGTACAGTTTCAAGATTCAAGAAAAACAAGATTCGCGAAATCGATTGAGGAAATCGATTAGCCAACTTTGTGACTTTAATGAATCGATTGGGTAAATCGATTCATATGTTGTTTTTCCTAAAACTATATAAACTGCTTTCATCCACTTCTTCTCAAAAGACAATTACTTCAACAACTTGATAATATCAATTGCAATCATACACCACTAATTCTTTCTCAACTGATATTACTTTGAATATCCCTTTTCAGCCATCAACAAGATACACTTTGTGATCAACAAGGATGGAAAAAGACTGAATTGAGAAAGATTGCTTTGAGAAGAAGAAAGATCAAGAACTTTGTAATATTGATATGTTTCAATTTCTGTAAACCATTTTCTGTAACCAAATTACTTTGAGAAAATCCAGTTGTTACTGGGTGTGTTCTTCAAGGTTGAAGGTAGTCAACAAGAAGACGCTTGACTGAATTTTTGGTCAAGTTTATGGGACTTAAACTTGGGAATTCAGGGAGGGAAAGATAGAAGAAGTGGAATAGTTTAAGATTGGTGCGAGGCACTGTGTATAATCTGTAAACTGATTCTAAGAAGTTCTATAAGAAAGGCTAAGATCCTTTTGGATCTTGGGATTGGATGTAAGTCGTCGAGGGACGGCTGAACCAGTATAAATCTCCGCGTACACTTTTCTTTCCCTTATCTCGTTTAAATTTCTACAATTAGTACGTTTTTGATATTGATTGAATGTATGATAAAGTTTCTGTGTTAAGTGCATTTATATGTTTGATTATCTTAACATGATTGCATGAAAATCAATATCTTGAAAGATTGTCTCTGATGCATTTCTCCATATATACTGTGATCCATATACTTTGTGCATTCATTAGAATTGTATATTAGGGACCTTGTTTAATGCTGTGTTTAATAAATTTACAATTTGTTAAACTGCTGCGCATATCTCTTAGAATAGGCATTCTTCCGCATATTTTTCATCTAACAGAGGTTACTGGTACCATTAATTGGCATCATGAGCCTATTTTTGTTAGAGTAACTCTCTTCAAAAATCATGACCTATGATTTCCTAGGAGAGGGTGCATCATTAGCTAGGCCTCCCGCTTTTAACGAGGCCGCATACATGTGTTGGAAACAACGCATGTTAATTTTTCTTGAAGCTAGTGGTATTGATATTCTAGATGCTGTAGAAAATGAACCGTTTGTGCCAACCATAGCAGGTACAGGTGAATCAGCAATCCTAAAGCCAAAAAGTGACTGGACTGATGAAGACAAAAAGAAGGTTGGGTACAACGCCAAAGCCAAGAACATCATAACTGCAGCCTTGACTCATGATGAATTCTTCAGAGTCTCAAATTGCAAAACAGCAAAACAAATGTGGGATACACTTCAGCAAACGCATGAAGGAACCACAGATGTAAAGAGAGCTCGGATAAATACTCTCATGCACGAGTACGAATTGTTTAGCATGAAGAAAGAAGAATCAGTAAACGACATGCAGACCCGATTCACGCACATAGTCAACAACCTAAATGCCTTAGGCAAAGAGATTGATAATGATCAGCAAATTAGTAAAATAATGAGGTGTTTGACTAGGGAATGGCAGCCAAAAATCACTGCCATTGCAGAATCGAAGGATCTAGGAAGCATGACAATAGCTACATTGTTTGGAAAACTGAGAGAGCATGAGATAGAACTACATCGACTCAATGAAGCTGAGCATGTTGACAGGAAACGTAAAGGATTGTCGTTAAAAGCCCAAACACAACAGTCCAAATCTGAACATGAGACCAGCTCAGATGAATCAAGCAGTGAGGATGATGTGGAACCTGAATTGGGGCTACTTGTCAAGAGATTTAAGAAATTTCTGAAAAAGAAAGACAGTAAATTCAGAAAACAATCCAGCTCGAAAAACAATGACGGTAAAACAATTACATGCTACGAATGTAGCAAACCTGGTCATATAAAAGCTTATTGTTACAAGCTGCAGAACAAGAACAGAAATTCCAAAACTAAAGGCAAGGAACCAGCTCAGAAAAACAGAAAAGCATACATTGCGTGGAATGACAATGAAGAATCATCCACATCTTCTGAAACTGAAGAAGCAAATATGTGCTTCATGGTTAAAACGGATTCTGAATCAGAAAGTGAGATAAGCTCTCAATATAATCCTTCTTTTGATGAACTGCAAGATGCATTTAACGAACTGCATGCTGAATATGTTAAATCTGTTAAGCAGTTAGTTAGCACTAAGAAAATGCTTGAACAACAATGTAAATTGCATGATCAAATGAAAAATGATTATAAAAAGATTGAGGACTTATGTGAACAATTGAAAAAGGACTCACATGATAAATCTGCCAAATGCATTGATCTTGAGAATTCTGTTGCATTATTGAAGTCTGATTTATTGAAACTCTCTAGTAGCAAGGATAAACTAAATGATATTCTTAGCAACCAGAGAAGTGTCAATATAAAATCTGGACTTGATTTTAATAGCAAAAAGCATGCAAATCAGAATATGACTAAACATGGCATAGGTTATGGTAATGTTAAACATCACTAAAAATGTGCTAAGTCTAGTCAGATGCATAATGTCTTTGTCAAACCGAAACAGTCTGCATCCTCTGCTGTCACTTGTCATTTCTGTTGTAGAAAAGGACATTTGGTTTACAATTGCAAATTTAAAAGACTTGCCAATAGAGGATGTAAACAGATTTGGAAGATTAAGACACAAGATGTAAAATTAATCCCCCAGGACCCAATTTGTATTGGGGACCTAAATTCTAATTCTAATTCTATTGCAGGTATGCTTGAGATCCAGAAAACACCAATGGTATCTTGATAGTGGATGATCAAAGCACATGACAGGGGACAAATCTATGTTCATGTCCCTAAGCCTAAAAGAAGATGGATTTGTTAAATACGGTGACAACAATAAGGGTAAGATCTGCGGAATTGGTGACATAGGCAGCGAGTCAACTGTTATCATTAAAAATGTCTTATACGTGGAAGGATTGAAGCACAATCTTCTAAGCATAAGTCAACTCTGTGATAACGGATTTCAAGTTAGTTTTTCACCACTTTCCTATATCATTGAATATGAACTTGATAAAAGCATAAAACTCGTTGGTAATAGAGTTAATAATATCTACATGTTGGATTTAACTGCTATGCCTGTTAATTCTGTTTGTTGCTTATTATCAAATGCTGATGAAACATGGTTATGGCATAAACGCATTGCACACATTCATATTGATCATTTGAATAGACTTGTTAGCAAGCAGTTAGTCATAGGCCTTCCCAATAGAAAGTTTTCTAAAGATAGGTTGTGTGACTCCTGTGAGCAAAGCAAGCTTGTTAAGTCTTCTTTTCCCCCAATAGATCTGGTCAAAACCAATAGGGTTTTACAACTTATCCACATGGATTTGTTTGGACCATCCCAAGTGAGAAGTTTTGGTGGTAACTTTTATGGATTTGTGTTAATCGATGACTATTCTAGATTCACTTGGACCTACTTTCTGACTCATAAAAGTGACACTTTTTTTTGTTTTCAAAAAGTTTGCAAAATTAGTTCAAAATGAAACAAGTCAGAAAATTATGTCCATCAAAAGTGATCATGGAGGTGAATTCCAAAATGATTCTTTTGATACTTACTGTGAAGAGAATGGCATACATCACATGTTTTCAGCCCCTAGGACACCTCAGCAGAATGGTGTAGTGGAGAGAAAGAATAGGTCTTTAGAAGAGTTGGCTAGGACCATGCTGAAAGACTCAAATACTCCCAAGTATTTCTGGGCTGATGCGATTAACACTGCCACACATGTTATCAATAGGGTGTTGATTAGGCCCATACTTAAGAAAACTCCTTATGAGCTGTTCAAGGGTAGAAAGCCTAATATATCCTATTTTCGAGTGTTCGGTTGCAAGTGCTTTGTTTTGAATAATGGTAAAGAACACCTAGGCAAGTTTGATCCCAAGGCAGATGAGGGTATCTTTCTAGGTTATTCCCAAACTAGCAAAGCCTATAGAATCTATAACAAGAGAACAAAAACAATTGAAGAGTCAGTTCATGTGAAATTTGATGAGCTTTTCAAAGAAAACTTGAACAAAACTCCTTCTATTGTTGATGCTACTTTGGACGATGTTATAGAATCTGAACCTTTAGAACCAAAGGAACCTATACCTCCAACAAATAGAGACTGTGTTGAACCAATTAGAATAGATGAGTTACCTAAGGAGTGGAAGTTCAATAGAAACCGTCCCATAGACAACATCATAGGTGACATCTCTAAAGGAGTGGCAACTAGGAGGAACCTTAACCATTTTTGTAACCTTACAGCCTTTGTATCTCAGATTGAACCTTAGAACATTAAAGAAGCCTTACTAGATAGTGAGTGGATACTTGCTATGCAAGAGGAGTTAAACCAGTTTGAGAGAAACAAGGTGTGGCAGCTAGTACCTAAACCAGAAAACCAGCATATCATAGGAACTAGGTGGGTGTTTAGGAACAAGCTAGATGAGAATGGTGTTATAACTAGAAACAAAGCTAGTTTAGTGGCCAAGGGTTACAACCAAGAGGAGGGAATAGATTTTGATGAAACCTATGCCCCTGTAGCAAGACTAGAAGCCATTAGAATCCTCCTTGCTTATGCTTGTATAATGGACTTTAAGCTTTATCAAATGGATGTGAAAAGTGCCTTTCTCAATGGTGAGATCCAAGAGGAAGTTTTTGTTAGCCAAACACCTGGCTTTGAAAATCCAGAATTTCCAAATCATGTGTACAAGTTAACAAAAGCTCTCTATGGATTGAAACAAGCCCCTAGAGCTTGGTATGAGAAACTTAGCAATTTCCTCATTTCACAAAACTTTTTGAGAGGAAATGTGGACAAGACACTTTTCATAGAAACTAATGATAAAGATATCTTGCTGGTCCAAGTTTTTGTTGATGACATAATATTTGGATCCACAAATGATAAGTTGTGCAAAAATTTTGAAAATCTAATGAAAGGTCAATTTGAAATGTCAATGATGGGTGAACTGTCATACTTTTTGGGATTTCAAATTAACCAAAGCAAGCAAGGTATCTTCATTAGTCAAACAAAATATTGTAATGATTTGATAAAGAAATTCTCCTTTGATAGCTTCAAGCCCATTGATACTCCAATGAGCCAAGGAAACCTTTTAGATAGAGATGAGTTGGGTAAACCAGTGGATGTTACAAGGTATAGAGGCATGATAGGATCATTGCTCTATCACACAGCAAGCAGACCTGACATCATGTTCAGTGTTTGTTTGTGTGCGAGGTATCAATAAAATCCTAAAGAGTCTCACCTTAGTGCAGTCAAGAGGATTTTCAGGTATTTAGTTGGGACTAGGAGCCTTAGATTATGGTATCCTAAGGGATCAACTTGTTCTTTGGTTGGGTATTCGGATTCATATTTTGCAGGGTGCAAACTGGATAGGAAGAGTACCTCTGGTACTTGTCATTTGCTGGGTAATTCACTTGTATCTTGGTTCAGCAAGAAGCAAACCAGTATCGCTTTGTCAACAGCAGAAGCTGAGTACATTGCAGCTGGAAGTTGCTGTGCTCAAATCATGTGGATGAAACAGCATTTGTTAGACTTTGGTGTGAACTTAGGAACTGTTCCTATCTTGTGCGACAACACAAGTGCGATCAGTATCACTAAGAACCCAGTTATGCATTCCAGGACCAAGCATATTGAGATTCGGCATCACTTCATTCGAGATCAGTTTCAGTGTGGGAACATCAAGTTGGAATACGTCAACACAACTGAACAGCTAGCAGACATCTTCACCAAAGCATTGCCAAAGGAAAGCTTCCATCACATTAGGATGAAATTAGGCATAATTGATCCTAGTCAGATCTGATTTATGTGTCTACTCGATTAGGTAAATCGATTGTCTTGTGATTACACATGAAAATGTGTTACACAATCGATTGCCTTAATCGATGTGACCCATAATATGTCTATTTTTATCAAAACTGTGAACACGAAATCGATTTGGGAAATCAATTGATTTATATAAATGTGGTTTTTATTTAAAGAATCGATTTGGTAAATCGATGCTGAGGCAGGTATCTTCTAGACTGAGATGAAAGTTCTCTGAACTTACTCGAAATCGATTTGGGAAATCGATTGAGCTAGTTGGTTTGTTTTTCTTGTTTAAAGAATCGATTGGGGACATCGATTCTGAGATGGTTGTTGAGATGAATTCTGAGTTGAACTGGTATGAAAGATGTTGAGTTAATACAAAATCGATTTGGGAAATCGATTGAGTAACTTCATGAATCGATTTGGGTAATCGATTGACATAGTTACCGTTGCAGTTTTTACTAGCCGTTGCAGTATCTAACGGCTCTGTTGGTTGATCTTCCCCAGTAACGGTCATCAAATCGATTGGACCAATCGATTTCTGGAATTTTTTTTCTATAAAAGGAACAGTAACAATCGATTTCACCCACTTCCAATCACTTCCCCTAATCGATTGCAACTTCAGTTTTCTGCAAATTCTCTCAAAATTCTCTGCTTTCAACCCCAAACACTACATTTCTTCTTTTATCTTTGTTTTTTTACAATCCTTCTTTCACAATTGGCCCGTGTTAAGCAAACTCAACCCCGAACCCCTTCTCTTTCACCTTCATCTTCTTCATCTAGTGGGAGGACTCCGTCTCCACCACCCACTCTTCCAAAACGGGTACCAATACCTACGCACAAAATTGCAGCTCAAGATAAGGGTAAAGGTATTGCCCCTGATCAAGGTAAACCCAAGAAGAGAAAGGAAGCTCCGACTGAGAAATTGCTCGCCGATGCGATGAAGGAAATATCGCACAAGAAGAAGAAAAAGAGTACTCCACAGAAGAAGACTACTCCAAAGAAATCAACTGCTCCTCCACCTAAGCAAGCTGAGGAATTCAAGCTTCCACAAGCTTTCGTCAAACGGAAAATACATGAAGCTCGCATCTTTTCAAAACCATCTTCGGTTTCATGGTTTAGAAGACTTCTTATCCTGCTCGCTCGATACGTATCTGAATCTTATTCGGATATTCTACTCTACTTTCAAGATGACAGACACCGGTTTCAAAGCAACAGTCAAAGGGAAGAAGATCTCAATGTCTTTCAAAGAGTTCTCGACTCTGTCAGGACTTCCCTATTTTGGAAATTCAGTGGATGGCAGCACCGAAGCCGACGCTGATGACGACAGATGGGAAGAGTATCTGGATAGGCAAGCAGCTGTGCGGGATCTTATGGTCGAAGGATTCGTGGAATCTGTTTCACTCCCTATAGACCAGATGAAGGTTCAGCAACGGATGCTGATGTACGCCCTCACCCGGATGCTGGTTCCACGTTCCGGCAATCACACGGTTGTGCAACGGCTGGATATCGTGCTACTGTGGGGTCTGTGCAAAGAACTCAAGATGAGCTGGGCATGGATTGTTCTCAGGCACATGCTGGAAGCTGCTCAAGGGAAGCTGGTACTTCCGTATCCACAGCTCGTCACAAAGATTCTCACCCGCTTCAAGGTATATCTGAAGGGTGAAGAAGTTTCGAAGATTGTCGTAACATTTGGTGAATCCATCGTGAACCAAATGCAGCTGCGAAAGGTCAATGGCGTTTGGAAGCGACCTCAGGCCACTACTGAACAAACCCAGCAAGGTGTTGAACCACCAGCTGCGGAGACTGTTTCAGCAGAATCGGAGGTGCTCACCAAACTGCTTGAATTTATTGCAGCTCAAGAAGTTCACAACGCTAAGATGGAGGCATCTCATGAAAGGATTGAAGCTGCTATTCAGAAGATTCAAGCGGATCAGAATCAGATGGCGCAAGACGTGGCAGCTATTCAGGAACATCTAGGCATTAAGTTGTCCTTCAGCGATGTTGCTGAAATAGGAAGACAGGCGGCTGAAGAACCTGCTCCAACACAAGTAGAGGTTGCTGCAACTCATGGTGAGGAGACACCTGCTGAGGATAATACAGCGGTCTCAGCCTCATCCCCTGCTAATAATGAGGACCAGCAACTCTAGGCGTTTAGGACTTTAGGTTTCTTAGCTTTCTTGTTTTTGTTTTGCCTTCTTTTTGTAATGAACCTGATGAATGTAACTTTTTGTATTATTGATTAATGAACTATTTGAGCTTGTTGATCATATTACCTACTGCATTTCATTTTCATATTGTCTAATGCGCGCCTTAATCTGTTTTATGTTATTAATCTCATCCAAAATTGTTTTCAACTAAGTTTATGTTACTGCTTTTGTTACTAATCTTTCTGAACTTCTTTGTATAGCAGTATCCAGGTTTGCTACCACCTCAGGGGGAGCAAACATTTCTCTTTCACCACTTTTTGCCTTAATTGACAAAGGGGGAGAGAAATTATAACTTGTATTTACTTGTATTTGTACCTCATTTTTTTTAACAGTTCTGTTATTGATGCTTTAATCATTATTTGAATATCGAATTTAGGTGGAGCTTCACTAAAACTGTTACAAATGTTTCCTTTGAAATTTTTTTTCAAGTTAAAATTGCATGTTTGTCACTTAAATCAAAAAAGGGGGAGATTGTTAGACATATGTTCGTTTTTGATGTTATTGACAAACATACAATCTGAAATAAATCTAACATTGTCAACTGAGAAAAATTTCAGGAACAACAAATTCAATCCTACATACTCGAGACAATTGCTTGGAACTCAAGAAATCAACAAAAGCTTGAAGATCCATGAGCAAATCGATTAGTACAATCGATTCTGTAACAGGGTTGAATCTTTTTATAAAGTCTGGGGTTAACCAATCGATTGGCACAATCGATTTGCACATCTTTGAAGAAATCCAACAGGCTATCAATCGATTAGCCAAATCGATTGGTACACTTATTAGAAAATAAATTGTGCAAGTCAGAGAGCCAGTTTGCCACAAATCGATTAGGCAAATCGATTGATTAAATCACCAAGACTTAACAGATTGTTTACATCGATTAGACAAATCGATTGACCTACTTACTGAAATTAAAATGTGCAAGTCAGTGGCACGTTTTGCAGGCAATCGATTTGGCCAATCGATTAAACCAATCACATCTTTATTTTTGTTTTGTCTACATCGATTGACACAATCGATTGTAAATGTCCCAGAGCCAAACCAATGTTTACTAAATCGATTAGGCCAATCGATTCACTAAAACAAGTTTCAAAATAACCTTGGTCTTGAACATACACAATCGATTACCACAATCTACTTATATACATCTGGTGTTACAAATGTTGGCATCAATCGACTTGGTAAATCGATTGAATAAACCAGATGATCAAAAGTGCTTCAGACTTAAAGTCCACAATCGATTGACACAATCGATTGGTACAAAAAGTTTTAGAAACAGAGATGACTGAATGGTTGAATCGATTAAGTACATCGATTGTTTTGATCTCGTTGTTTGAACAAAACACATCACGTCGATTATGCAAATCGATTCAATTATATACTGTCATCAAAGTCTGAAGAACTCCTTAAAATAATCGATTGGGTAAATCGATTAGAATGTACAGTTTCAAGATTCAAGAAAAACAAGATTCGCGAAATCGATTGAGGAAATCGATTAGCCAGCTTTGTGACTTTAATGAATCGATTGGGTAAATCGATTCATATGTTGTTTTTCCTGAAACTATATAAATTGCTTTCATTCACTTCTTCTCATAAGACAATTACTTCAACAACTTGATAATATCAATTGCAATCATACACCACTAATTCTTTCTCAACTGATATTACTTTGAATATCCCTTTTCAGCCATCAACAAGATACACTTTGTGATCAACAAGGATGTAAAAAGACTGAATTGAGAAAGATTGCTTTGAGAAGAAGAAAGATCAAGAACTTTGTAATATTGATATGTTTCAATTTCTGTAAACCATTTTCTGTAACCAAATTACTTTGAGAAAATCCAGTTGTTACTGGTGGTGTTCTTCGAGGTTGAAGGTAGTCAACAAGAAGACGCTTGACTGAATTCTTGGTCAAGTTTATGGGACTTAAACTTGGGAATTCAGGGAGGGAAAGATAGAACAAGTAGAATAGTTTAAGATTGGTGCGAGGCACTGTGTATAATCTGTAAACTGATTCTAAGAAGTTTTATAAGAAAGGCTAAGATCCTTTTGGATCTTGGGACTGGATGTAAGTCGTCGAGGGACGGCTGAACCAGTATAAATCTCCGCGTACACTTTTCTTTCCCTTATCTCGTTTAAATTTCTGCAGTTAGTACGTTTTTGATATTGATTGAATGTATGATAAAGTTTCTGTGTTAAGTGCATTTATATGTTTGATTATCTTAACATGATTGCATGAAAATCAATATCTTGAAAGATTGTCTCTGATGCATTTCTCCATATATACTGTGATCCATATACTTTGTGCATTCATTAGAATTGTATATTAGGGACCTTGTTTAATGATGTGTTTAATAAATTTACAATTTGTTAAACTGTTGTGCATATCTCTTAGAATAGGCATTCTTCCGCATATTTTTCATCTAACAGAGGTTACTGGTACCATCATAGCTTACTTTTCTAACAGGAATCACACAACTTATCCTTAGTGAACTTTCTGTTTGGGAGTCCTAGAACTAATTGTTTACTAACTAGTTTATTAAGGTGATCTATATGTATATGAGCTACTCTCTTATGCAATCACCAGCTTACATCAGAATTGGATAATAAACAACAAATAGTACTAGCAGGAAAAGCATTAAAATCAAGCATGTATATGTTATTTACTCTTTCACCTACCAGTTTTATGCCTTTATTCTCCTTGTGCTCAATTATACAAGACTGAGATGTAAAACATACCTGAAATCCTTTATCACAGAGTTGACTTATACTAAGCAAATTATGTTTCAAACCTTCTACATATAGGACATTATTGATGATTGTTGTTGACTTAATTCCTATGTCTCCAACACCACATATTTTACCTTTGTTGTTGTCACCATATTTAACAAATATTCCATCTTTTAAATTCAGAGACAGGAATCTGGATTTGTCTCCTGTCATGTGCTTGGAACACCCACTATCTAGGTACCATGAGTACCTTGTGGATGTCAAGCATATCTGCAATATAGAATTAAACTTTGGTTTTAGGTACCCCATTTAAATTGGGTCCTTGAGGGTTAGTTTTAAGCATAGGTTTCTTAACTATCCAAATTTGTTTCCATCCTTTATTAGTAAGCCTTTTCAAATTACAATTAAAAGATAGATGTCCTTTTTTACAGCAAAAGTAACATGAAACAACAGAGGATGAATTCTGATTTGGTTTAGTGAAGATATCAGGCATATGCTTTGATCTAACAAATTTCTGATTCTTGTTAGCATTTATGTTTTGTTTATAACCAAGTCAAGATTTTACATTTACATTTCTCTGGTTGCTGAGTAGATTTTAATGATTCAACAGTTCTTTCAAGTTCAATACACCTAGCAGATTTATCATGTGATTCTCTTTTCAAATGTTCATTCAAGTCTTCAATCTCCTTATGATCTTTTTTAATTTCTTCACATATCATACATTGTTTTTCAAGCATTTTCTTAGTGCTAATTAACTGTTTGATTGCATTAACATATTCATCATGCAGTTCATTAAATGCATCATGTAATTCATCTTAAGAAGGATTAGATTTAGAACTTACCTCACTATCAGAATCTGAATCTGTGTTGGCCATTAGACAGATATTTGCTTCTTCTTCTTCTGAAGATGTAGAGGATTCATCATCATTATCATTCCAGGAAATGTAGGCTTTTCTGGTTTTAGGAGGTGGTTGATTGCCTTTAGCCTTTGCAGTCTTATTTTTGTTCTGCAATTGGAAGCACTCAGATTTGATATGTCCTGTCTTCCCACATTCATTGCAAGTTACTTTGCTATCATTTGTCTTTGAATTTGATGGCTTTCTGAACTTGTTTTCTTTCTTTCTCAGGAATTTCTTAAATTTTCTGACTAACATTCCAATCTCGGGGTCTTCATCGCCTTCACTTTCAGAATTGTCTGTGCAAGCTTCTGGTTCAGACTTTGATTTTTGAGTTTGAACTTTCAGTGATAATCCTTTTGTTTTCCTATCTGTTTGTTCTGTCTCTCTCAGTATGTGCAGTTGCATCTCATGCTCTCTTAGTTTTCCAAATAGTGTTGCAATTGTCATGCTGCCAAGGTCTTGTGATTCAGATATAGCTGTGACCTTTGGCTGCCACTCTCTGGTCAAACATCTCATCACCTTGCTTATCTGCTGCTCACTGTTAATCACTTTACCAAGAGCATTTAGATTATTGACTATATGAGTGAATCTTGTCTATAGATCATTTATTGACTCTTCTTTCTTCATGTTGAACAGCTCATACTCATGCATAGGGTCCATCTATTACTGCTTCAAGTATATCAAGACTACATGCTTCTAGAAAAATTAATATTCTCTCCTTTCAATACATGTAGGCAGCCCCATTAAATGCAGGGGGCCTGGCCAAGGATGCACCTTCTCCTAGGAATTCTACAGAGGTCATTTTCTTTTAAGAATTTATCTAAAAGATCAGGCTCTAGATGCCAATTGTAGAAAATTATGGCCTCTATTATTAAAAATTATATGAAATGACTTCACTAATTTTACAAGCTTATTACCAAGTTAACAATTCAGAAACTTATCAAGACAAAGATTCAAGGACCATTGTTCTATCAAGATGAGAGTGCAGATACAATGCTTATTCAAAAGATTAATCAAGACAGAAATTCACCAATACAAACATACAAGAATAAGCATTCAAGCAATATCAAAATAAAAAGATAAGATAAGAAAAACGTGCACCAGGATTTATACTGGTTCGGCTATCAGTTTGATAGCCTACATCCAGTCCTGAAATCTAAACCAGATTTCAGCCTTTCCAATAGAATTGACTTGAGTATGTTTTATAGATTGTCCAGCTTACACAAGGCCTATCTATCCAACTCACTCGCTTCTATTACAATGCCACCTTATCCCTGGAGTTACTCGCCAAACTCTCACGAGATCAAGATGAGACTTCTTGATGAACTCACTCACCAACAAGGATAGTCACCAGTTTGTACTACTGGATTTTCCAGAACTTTCTTTACAAATTGTATTTACAGAAAAGATAAAAGAGGTCTAATGAAGATGACTCAATCACAATATGAATTTCACACAAAAAAGGATTTGCCAAATGAGTATTTTGTGTGTGTTTATAATTATTTCTCTCAAAGTGTTTTTCCTTATTTCTTAGTTATGAAAACATGTAATGAATAATTGTCAAAGTTATTGTGATTAATTCAATTTATATATGTTCAGAAAAACATCAGTTAAATCGATTTCTCAATCGATTTTATAAAAGTTTAAAACCAGCTTAATCGATTGCCCAATCGATTATCGCGTTTCTTGTTTTTCTTGAATCTTGAAAATATAAGAATGAATCGATTTGCCAATCGATTCTTTTAATGCACAAATTAGAAACTGAAGCTAAGTACATATCAGAATCGATTGGGTAATCGATTATAAGTGTTTTGTTCAAACAACGAGATCAAAACAATCGATTACTCAGTCGACTCACATACATTGACTTAATCGATTTGGCAATGGGTTGAATTCTCCTTGTAACTCAAACATTTTTCCCAATCGATTTGTCAATCGATTTTGCTGGTCACAATGACTCAGACATTTTACTCCAATCGATTTTCCAATCGATTCGACTGATCACTATGACTCAGATGTTTTCTTCCAATCGATTTGGCTTGTTACAGTAACTCAGCTATTTAGTCAAAATCGATTTACCAATCGATTATGCAATATGTTTCTGATGAGTGATTAACTAATTCATTCTTTCAATCAATTACCTAATCGATTGCCAAAAAACTTGCAGTTTAAGAAACTTAATTCACTTGATTGTCCAATCGATTTGGTTGATCACAGAACTCATTCCTGAAGAAAAACTTTTTCACAATCGATTTGCCAATCAATTGATTTACTAAGTGGTTGGTTCTGGTAATCACAAAATCGATTACTCAATTGATGTCCCAATCGATTGTCCAATTGATGGGTTTAAACCCAGAACTCAGGTTTGACTCAAAGTCTTTAAGTAATCGATTTCCCAATCGATTTACTTAGTAAAAACTTTTGTTCTGAGTCAGACAATTGATTCATCAATTGACTTATCAGTTGATTGTTTTACTTTCTTATTTTATGATTTCATTTTTACTTTGGCAAATACTTAAGTATGAAACCATATTGATGAGTCTACTAAATAACTTCTATAACCACTTTTAACACTAGACAGACTTGCATCTTTCTCAAGCACATCCTCCAATTTTGCTTGATTCCGTGTGTTCCAAGCTTTTGTCCAAGTGTACAGTGTTTGCTTGTATTTCCTGAAATGTTACTCAGTTCAAACTGTTAAATTTATCAAATGTTGCATGTACATTGTATGTTTGTTAATTATGTCAAAATCATGATCAAGAGGACTTATGTCTAACATTTAGGTCATTTTCGTCCTCCCTAGGCTTATTCTTGTCCAATTAGGGTTCTTAACCAATCTTGTGCATCCAATAGGTGTGTTAGTGTAATTGGATTAACATTTAGGTCATTTTCGTCCTCCCTAACCTTATTCTTGTCCAATTAGGGTTTTTAAGCAATCTTGTGCATCTAATAAGTTCATTTGTGTCGTAGCATTAACATTTAGGTCATTTTCATCCTCCCTAGGCTTATTCTTGTCCAATTAGGGCTTTTAAATGCACTTGTGCATCAAATAGGAGTGTTTGTGTCATTGGATGAAAATTTAGGTCATTTTCGTCATCCCTAGCCTTATTCTTGTCACATTAGGGTTTTTAACCAATTTTGTGCATCCAATAGTTTTGTTTATGTCATTGGATGAACATTTAGGTCATTTTCCTCCTCCCTATGCTATTCTTTTTTCCAATTAGGGTTTTTAACCAATCTTGTGCATCGAATAGGTGTCTTTGTGTCTTTGGGTGAACATTTAGGTCATTTTCGTCCTCCCTAGGCTTATTCTTGTCCAATTAGGGTTTTTAACCAATCTTGGGAATCCAATAGGTGTGTTTGTGTCATTGAATGAACATTTAGGTAATTTTCGTCCTCCTTAGGCTTATTCTCGTCCAATTAGGGTTTTTAACCAATCTTGGGCATCCAATAAGTTCATTTGTGACCTTGGATGAAAATTTAGGTCATTTTCGTCCTCCCTAGGCTTTATTTTGTCCAATTAAGGTTTTTAACCAATCTTGGGCATCCAATAGGTATCTTTGTGTCATTCGATGAACATTTAGGTCATTTTCGTCCTCCCTAGGCTAATACATGTCAAATTAGTGTTTTTAAGCAATCTTGTGCATCCAATAAGTTCATTTGTGTTGTTGGATTAACATTTAGGTCATTTTCGTAGTGCCTTGGGATATTCTTGTCCAATTAGGGTTTTTTACCAAACTTGTTCATCCAATAGGTGTGTCTGTTTCATTGGATGAACATTTAGGTCATTTTCGTCCTCCCTAGGCTTATTCTTATCCAATTAGGGTTTTTAACAAATCTTGTGCACCCAATAAGTTTATTTGTGTCCTTGGATGAACATTTAGGTCATTTTCGTCCTCCCAGGGCATATTCTTGTCCAATTAGAGTTTTTAACCAATCTTGTGGGTCCAATAGGTGTGTTTGTGTCATTGGATGAACATTTAGGTCATTTTCTTCCTCCTTAGGCTTATTGTCGTCCAATTAGGGTTTTGAACCAATCTATTGCTTCCAATATGTTCATTGGTGTCCTTGGCTGAACAATTAGGTCATTTTTGTCCTCCCTAGGCTTATTTTGGTCCAATTAGGGTATTTAACCAATCTTGTTCATCCAATAGGTGTGTTTATGTAATTGGATGAATATTTAGGTCATTTTCTTCCTCCCTAGGCTAATACTTGTCCAACTATGGTGTTTAACCAATCTTGGGAATCCAATAGGTGTGTTTGTGTCATTGAAAGAGCATTTAGGTCATTTTCTTACACCATAGTTTTATTCTTATCCAATTAGCGTTTTTAAGCAATCTTGTGCATCCAATAAGTTCATTTGTGTCATAGGATTAACATTTAGGTCATTTTCGTCCTCCCTAGGTTTATTCTTGTCCAATTAGGGTTTGTTAACGAACATGTGCTTCGAATAGGTGTGTTTGTGTCATTGGATGAACATTTAGGTCATTTTCGTCCTCCCTAGGCTTATTCTTGTCCAATTAGGGTTTTTAACCAATCATGTGCATCCAATAGGTGTGTTTGTGTCATTAGATGAACATTTAGGTCATTTTCGTCCTCCTTAGGCTTATTCTTGCCCAATTAGGGTTTTTAACCAATCTTGTGAATCCAATATGCTCATTTGTGAAATTGGATGAAAATTTAGGTCATTTTCGTCCTCCCTAGGCTTAATTTTGTACAATTAAGGTTTTTAACCAATGTTGTGCATCCAGTAGGTGTGTTTATGTCATTGGATGAGCATTTAGGTCATTTTCCTCCTTTGTAGGTTTATTCTCATCCAATTAAGGTTTTTAACCAATCTTTTGCATGCAATAAGTTCATTTGTGTCCTTAAATGAACATTTAGGTCATTTCGTCCTCCCTAGGATTGTTTTTGTCCAATTGGGGTTTTTAACCATTCTTGTGCATCCAATAGGTGTGTTTGTGTCAGTGGATAAACATTTTGGTCATTTTCGTCCTCCCTAGGCTAATACATGTCCAATTAGGGTTTTTAACCAATCTTGTGCATCTAATAGGTGTGCTTGTTTCCTTGGATGAACATTTAGGTCATTTTTGTCCTCCCTAGGGTTATTTTTGTCCTATTAGGGTTTTTAACCAATTTTGTGCATCTAATAGGTGTGTTGGGTCATTGGATGAACATTTAGGTCATTTTCGTCATCCCTAGGCTAATTCTTCTCCAATTAGTATTTTTAACCGATCTTGTGCATCCAATAGGTGTGTTTGTGTCATTGGATGAACATTTACGTCATTTTTGTCCTCCCTAGGTTTATTCTTGTCTAATTAGGGTTTTTAAGCAATCTTGTGCATCCAATAGGTGTGTTTGTGTCATTGGATGAACATTTAGGTCATTTTCATCCTCCTTAGGCTTATTCTCGTCCAATTAGGGTTTTTAACCAATCTTATGCTTCCAATAAGTTCATTGGTGTCCTTGGCTGAACATTTATGTCATTTTCGTCCTCCCTAGGCTTATTTTGGTCCAAATATGGTTTTTAACCAATCTTGTGCATCCAATAGGTGTGTTTGTGTAATTGGATGAACATTTAGGTCATTTTCGTCCTCCCTAGGCTATAAGTTGTCCAATAAAGGTTTTTATCCAATCTTGTGCCTCTAATAGGTGTGTTTTTGTCATTGGATGAACATTTTGGTCATTTTCGTCCTTAGTAGTCTTATTGATGTCCAAGTTGGGTTTTTAAACAATCTTGTGCATCCAATAGGTGTGTTTGTGTCATTAAATGAACATTTAGGTCATTGCCGTCCTCCCTAGGCTTATTCTTGTCCAATAAGGGTTTTAAACAAATCTTGTGCATCCAATACATATGTTTGTGTCATTGGATGAATATTTAGTTCATTTTCGTCCTCCCTTGGCTAATTCTTGTCCAGTTAGGGTTTTTAACAAATCTTGTGCGTCCAATAGGTGTGTTTGTGTTTTTGGATGACCATTTAAGTTACTTAGGGTTTTAACAAATCTTGTGCATCCAATAGGTGTGTTTGTGTCATCGGATGAACATATAGGTCATTTTCGTACTCCCTAGTCTTATTCTTATCCAATTTGGGTTTTTAACCAATCTTGTGCATCCAATACGTGTGTTTGTGTCATTGGATGAACATTTAGGTCTTGGTCGTTGTTCCTAGACTTATTCTCTTCCAATTAGGGTTTTTAACCAATTTAGTGCTGCCAATAGGTGTGTTTGTGTGATTGGATGAACAATTAGGTCATTTTCCTAGACTTATTATTGGGAAATTAAGGTTTTAAACCAACCTTTTGCGTCCAATAGGTGTGCTTGTGGCATTGGATTAACATTTAGATCATTTTTGACCTCCCTAGGCTTATCCCTGTCCAATTAGGGTTTTTAGTCGATATTGTGCATCTACTATATGTGATTGTGACATTAGACGAACATTTAGGTCATTTTGTGCTCCCTACGCTAAATCTTGTCCAATTTGAATTTTTAACCAATCTTGTTCATCCCATAGGTTTGTGTGAGTCATTGGATGAACATTTAGGTCATTTTCGTCCTCCCTAGTATTATTCTTGTCTAATTAAGGTTTTTAAGCAATCTTGTGCATCCAATAAGTTCATTTGTGTCGTTGGACTAACATTTAGGTTGTTTTCGTCTTCCCAAGGCTTATTCTCGTCCAATTAGGGTTTTTAACCAATCTTGTGCCTCCAATAAGTGTGATTGTTTCATTGGATGAACATTTAGGTCATTTTCGTCCTCCCTCGTCTTATTGTTATCCAATTAGGGTTTTAACCGATCTAGTGCATCCAATAGATGTGTTTGTGTCAGAGGATGAACATTTAGGTCATTTTCGTCCTCCCTAGGCTTACTCTTGTCAAATTAGGTTTTTTAACTAATCTTGTGCGTCCAATAAGTGTGTTTGTGTCATTGGATTAACATTTAGGTCATTTTCGTTCTCCCAAGACTTATTCTTGGGCAATTAGGGTTTTTAACCAATCTTGTGCGTCCAATAGGTGTGTTTGTGTCATTGGTTGATAATTTAGGTCATTTTCGTCCTCCCTAGGTTTATTGATGACCAATTAGGGTTTTAAACCAATCTTTAGCATCCAATAGGTGTGTTTGTGTCATTATATGAACATTTAGGTCATTGTCATCCTCCATAGGCTTATTCTTGTCAAATTAGAATTTTTTAACAAATCTTGTGCGTCCAATAAGTGTGTATGTGTCATTGGATTAACATTAAGATTATTTTCATTTTTCCTAGACTTATTCTTGGGCAATTAGGGTTTTTAACCAATCTTGTGCGTCCATTAGGTGTGTTTGTGGAATTGGATTAACATTTAGATCATTTTCGACCTCCTTAGGCTTATCCTTGTCCAATTAGGATTTTTAGTCGATCTTTTGCATCCACTATATGTATTTGTGTAATTAAATGAACATTTAGGTCATTTTCTGCCTCCAGAGTCTTATTCTGGTCCAATTAGGGTTTTTAAGAAATCTTGTGCATCCAATACGAGTGTTTGTGTCATTGGATGAACATTTAGGTCATTTTCGTCCTCCTTAAGCGAATTCTTGTCCAGTTAGGGTTTTTTTTAACCAATGTTGTGCGTCCTATAGGTGTGTTTGTGTCATTGGACGAACATTTAGGTCATTTTCGTTCTCCCTAGTCTTATTCTTGTCCAATTAGGGTTTTTAGGCAATCTTATGCATACAATAAGTTCATTTATGTCGTTGGATTAACATTTATGCCATTGTCGTCGTCCTTAGGCTTATTCTTGTCCAATTAGGGTTTTCAACCAATCTTGTGCTTCCAATAGGTGTGTTTGTGTCATTGGATGAACATTTAGGTCATTTTCATCCTCCCTAGGCTTATTGATGTCCAATTAGGGTTTATAACCAATCTTTAGCATCCAATAGGTGTGTTTATGTCATTGGGTGAACATTTATGTCATTTGTTTCCTCCCTAGTCTTATTCATTGGAATAACATTTAGGTCATTTTTGTCCTCCCTAGGCTTATTCTTGTCCAATTAGGGTTTTTAACCATTCTTGTGCATCCAATAGGTATGTTAGTGTAATTGGATGAACATTTAGGTCATTTTCGTCCTCCTTAGGCTTATTCTTGTCAAATTAGGGTTTTTAAACAATCTTGTGCATCCAATAAGTTCATTTGTGTCATTGGATGAACATTTAGATCATTTTCGTCCTCCCTAGGCTTACTCTTGTCCAATTAGGGTTTTTAACAAATCTTGTGCGTCCAATAAGTGTCTTTATATCATTGGATTAACATTTAGGTCATTTTCTTTCTCCCTTGACTTATTCTTGTGCTATTAGGGTTTTTAACTAATCTTGTGCGTCCAATAGGTGTGTTTCTGTCATTGGATTAACATTTAGGTCATTTTCGTCCTCCCTAGGCTTATTCTTGTCTGATTAGGGTTTTTAACCGATCTTGTGCATCCACTATATGTGTTTGTGTCATTAGACGAACATTTAGGTCATTTTCTTCCTCCCTAGTCTTATTCTTGTCCTATATGGGTTTTTAAGCAATCTTGTGCATCCAATAAGGTCATTTGTGTCGTTGAATTAACATTTAGCTCATTTTCGTCCTCCCTAGGCTTATGCTTTTCCAATTAGGGTTTTTAACCAATCTTGTGAATCCAATAGGTGTGTTTGTGTCATTGGATGAACATTTAGGTAATTTTCGTCCTCCCTAGGCTTATTCTTTTCCAATTAAGGTTTTTTTAACAAATCCTGTGCGTCAAATACGTGTATTTGTGTCATTGGATTAGGTTATTTTCATCCTCCCTAGGCTTATTCTTGTCCAGTTAGGGTTTTTAACCAAACTTGTGCATCCAATAGGTGTGTCTGTGTCACTGGATGAAAATTTAGGTCATTTTCGTCCTCCCAAAGCTTATTCTTGTCTAATTACGATTTTTAAGCAATGTTGTGCATCCAATAAGTTGATTTGTGTCCTTGGATTAAGATGTAGGTCATTTACAAACCTTGTGCATCCAATAGGTGTGTTTGTGTCATTGGATGAACATTTAGGTCATTTTCTTCCTCCCTAGTCTTATTCTTGTCTAATTAGGGTTTTTAAGCAATCTTGTGCATTCAATAGGTTCATTCGTGTCGTTGGATTAAAATTTTGGTCGTTTTCGTCGTCCCTAGGTGTGATTGTGTCAATTGAGGAACATTTAGGTCAGTTTTGTCCTCCATCGTTTGATTGTTATCCAATTAGGGATTTTAACTGATCTTGTGCATCCAATAGTTGTGTTTGTGTCATTGGACGAACATTTAGGTCATTTTCGTTCTCCCTAGTCTTATTCTTGTCCAATTAGGGTTTTTAGGCAATCTTATGCATACAATAAGTTCATTTATGTCGTTGGATTAACATTTATGCCATTGTCGTCGTCCTTAGGCTTATTCTTGTCCAATTAGGGTTTTCAACCAATCTTGTGCTTCCAATAGGTGTGTTTGTGTCATTGGATGAACATTTAGGTCATTTTCATCCTCCCTAGGCTTATTGATGTCCAATTAGGGTTTATAACCAATCTTTAGCATCCAATAGGTGTGTTTATGTCATTGGGTGAACATTTATGTCATTTGTTTCCTCCCTAGTCTTATTCATTGGAATAACATTTAGGTCATTTTTGTCCTCCCTAGGCTTATTCTTGTCCAATTAGGGTTTTTAACCATTCTTGTGCATCCAATAGGTATGTTAGTGTAATTGGATGAACATTTAGGTCATTTTCGTCCTCCTTAGGCTTATTCTTGTCAAATTAGGGTTTTTAAACAATCTTGTGCATCCAATAAGTTCATTTGTGTCATTGGATGAACATTTAGATCATTTTCGTCCTCCCTAGGCTTACTCTTGTCCAATTAGGGTTTTTAACAAATCTTGTGCGTCCAATAAGTGTCTTTATATCATTGGATTAACATTTAGGTCATTTTCTTTCTCCCTTGACTTATTCTTGTGCTATTAGGGTTTTTAACTAATCTTGTGCGTCCAATAGGTGTGTTTCTGTCATTGGATTAACATTTAGGTCATTTTCGTCCTCCCTAGGCTTATTCTTGTCTGATTAGGGTTTTTAACCGATCTTGTGCATCCACTATATGTGTTTGTGTCATTAGACGAACATTTAGGTCATTTTCTTCCTCCCTAGTCTTATTCTTGTCCTATATGGGTTTTTAAGCAATCTTGTGCATCCAATAAGGTCATTTGTGTCGTTGAATTAACATTTAGCTCATTTTCGTCCTCCCTAGGCTTATGCTTTTCCAATTAGGGTTTTTAACCAATCTTGTGAATCCAATAGGTGTGTTTGTGTCATTGGATGAACATTTAGGTAATTTTCGTCCTCCCTAGGCTTATTCTTTTCCAATTAAGGTTTTTTTTAACAAATCCTGTGCGTCAAATACGTGTATTTGTGTCATTGGATTAGGTTATTTTCATCCTCCCTAGGCTTATTCTTGTCCAGTTAGGGTTTTTAACCAAACTTGTGCATCCAATAGGTGTGTCTGTGTCACTGGATGAAAATTTAGGTCATTTTCGTCCTCCCAAAGCTTATTCTTGTCTAATTACGGTTTTTAAGCAATGTTGTGCATCCAATAAGTTGATTTGTGTCCTTGGATTAAGATGTAGGTCATTTACAAACCTTGTGCATCCAATAGGTGTGTTTGTGTCATTGGATGAACATTTAGGTCATTTTCTTCCTCCCTAGTCTTATTCTTGTCTAATTAGGGTTTTTAAGCAATCTTGTGCATTCAATAGGTTCATTCGTGTCGTTGGATTAAAATTTTGGTCGTTTTCGTCGTCCCTAGGTGTGATTGTGTCAATTGAGGAACATTTAGGTCAGTTTTGTCCTCCATCGTTTGATTGTTATCCAATTAGGGATTTTAACTGATCTTGTGCATCCAATAGTTGTGTTTGTGTCATTGGACGAACATTTAGGTCAATTTCGTCCTCCCTAGGCTTACTTTTGTCCAATTAGGGTTTTTAACAAATCTTGGGCGTCCAGTAAGTGTGTTTGTGTCATTGGATTAAAATTTAGGTCGTTTTCGTCCTCCGTAGGCTTATTCTGGTCCAATTAGGGTTTTTAACCAATCTTGTGACTCCAATAGGTGTGATTGTGTCATTGGATGAACATTTAGGTCATTTGCGTCCTCCCTAGGCTTATTGATGTCCAATTAGGGTTTTAAACCAATCTTTAGCATCGAATAGGTGTGTTTGTGTCATTGGGTGAACATTTATGTCATTTATGTCCTCCCTAGTCTTATTCATGTCCAATTTGAGTTTTTAAACAATCTTGTTCATCCAATATGTGTGTTTATGTCATTGGATGAACATTTAGGTCATTTTCGTCCTCCCTAGTCTTATTGTTATCCAATTAGGGTTTTTAACCGATCTTGTGCATCCAATAGGTGTGTTTGTGTCATTGGATGAACATTTAGGTCATTTTCGTCCTCCCTATGCAAATACTTTTCCAATTAGAGTTTTTAAACAATCTTGTGCGTCCAATAGGTGTGTTTGTGTCATTGGATTAACATTTAGGTCATTTTCGTTCTCCCTAGGCTTATTTTTGTCCAATTAGGGTTTTTAAGCAAACTTGTGCATCCAATAAGTTCATTTGTCTTGTTAATTTAACATTTAGGTCATTTTAGTAATCCTTCGGCTTATTCTTGTCCAATTAGGGTTTTTAACCGATCTTGTGCATCCAATAGATGTGTTTGTGTCATTGGATGAACATTTAGGTCATCTTCGTCCTCCCTAGGCCAATTCTTGTCCAATTAGGATTTTTTACCAATCTTGTGCATCCTATAGGTTTGTCTGAGTCTCTGGATGAACATTTAGGTCATTTTCGTCCACCCTATGTTTATTCTTGTCCAATTAGGTTTTTTTTTAACCAATCTTGTGCTTTCGATAGGTGTGTTTGTATCGTTGGATGAACATTTAGGTCATTTTCGTTCTCCCTAGTCTTATTCTTGTACAATTATGGTTTTTAGGCAATCTTGTGCATACAATAAGTTCATTTGTCTCGTTGTATTAACATTTTGGCCATTGTCGTCGTCCTTAGGCTTATTCTTGTCCAATTAGGGTTTTTAACCAATCTTGTGCATCCAATAGGTTTGTTTGTGTCATTGGATGAACATTTAGGTTATTTTCGTCCTCCATAGGCTAAAACATGTCCAATTAGTGTTTTTAACCAATCATGTGCATCCAATACGTGTATTTGTGTTATTGAATTAACATTTAGGTTATTTTCATCCTCCTTAGGCTTATTTTGGTCCAATTAGGGTTTTTAACCAATCTTGTGCGTCCAATAGGTGTGTTTGTATCTTTGGATGAACATTTAGGTCATTTTCGTTCTCCCTAGTCTTATTCTTGTACAATTAGGGTTTTTAGGCAATCTTGTGCATACAATAAGTTCATTTGTGTTGTTGTATTAACATTTTGGCCATTGTCGTCGTCCTTAGGCTTATTCTTGTCCAATTAGGGTTTTTAACCAATCTTGTGCATCCAATAGGTTTGTTTATGTCATTGGATGAACATTTAGGTTATTTTCGTCCTCCCTAGGCTAAAACATGTCCAATTAGGGTTTTTAACCAATCATGTGCATCCAATAGGTGTGTTCGTGTCATTGGATTAACATTTAGCTCATTTTCGTCCTCCCTAGGCTTATTCTTTTCCAATTAGGATTTTTAACCGATCTTGTGAATCCAATAGGTGTGTTTGTGTCATTGGATGAACATTTAGGTAATTTTCGTCGTCCCTAGGCTTATTCTTTTCCAATTAAGGTTTTTTTTAACAAATCATGTGCGTCAAATACGTATTTTTGTGTCATTGGATTAGGTTATTTTCATCCTCCCTAGGCTTATTCTTGTCCTATATGGGTTTTTATGCAATCTTGTGCATCCAATAAGTTCATTTGTGTCATTGAATTAACATTTAGCTCATTTTCGTCCTCCCTAGGCTTATTCTTTTCCAATTAGGGTTTTTAACCAATCTTGTGAATCCAATAGGTGTGTTTATGTCATTGGATGAACATTTAGGTAATTTTCGTCGTGCCTAGGCTTATTCTTTTCCAATTAAGGTTTTTTTTAACAAATCCTGTGCGTCAAATACGTGTATTTGTGTCATTAGATTAGGTTATTTTCATCCTCCCTAGGCTTATTCTTGTCCAATTAGGGTTTTTAACCAAACTTGTGCATCCAATAGGTGTGTCTGTGTCACTGGATGAAAATTTAGGTCATTTTCGTCCTCCCAAAGCTTATTCTTGTCTAATTATGGTTTTTAAGAAATCTTGTGCATCCAATAAGTTGATTTGTGTCCTTGGATTAAGATGT
>JBBPBR010000003.1:41433169-41554363 GCA_037974775.1 Cicer pinnatifidum
CCCTATGTTTATTCTTGTCCAATTAGGTTTTTTTTTAACCAATCTTGTGCTTTCGATAGGTGTGTTTGTATCGTTGGATGAACATTTAGGTCATTTTCGTTCTCCCTAGTCTTATTCTTGTACAATTATGGTTTTTAGGCAATCTTGTGCATACAATAAGTTCATTTGTCTCGTTGTATTAACATTTTGGCCATTGTCGTCGTCCTTAGGCTTATTCTTGTCCAATTAGGGTTTTTAACCAATCTTGTGCATCCAATAGGTTTGTTTGTGTCATTGGATGAACATTTAGGTTATTTTCGTCCTCCATAGGCTAAAACATGTCCAATTAGTGTTTTTAACCAATCATGTGCATCCAATACGTGTATTTGTGTTATTGAATTAACATTTATGTTATTTTCATCCTCCTTAGGCTTATTTTGGTCCAATTAGGGTTTTTAACCAATCTTGTGCGTCCAATAGGTGCGTTTATATCTTTGGATGAACATTTAGGTCATTTTCGTTCTCCCTAGTCTTATTCTTGTACAATTAGGGTTATTAGGCAATCTTGTGCATACAATAAGTTCATTTGTGTCGTTGTATTAACATTTTGGCCATTGTCGTCGTCCTTAGGCTTATTCTTGTCCAATTAGGGTTTTTAACCAATCTTGTGCATCCAATAGGTTTGTTTATGTCATTGGATGAACATTTAGGTTATTTTCGTCCTCCCTAGGCTAAAACATGTCCAATTAGGGTTTTTAACCAATCATGTGCATCCAATAGGTGTGTTCGTGTCATTGGATTAACATTTAGCTCATTTTCGTCCTCCCTAGGCTTATTCTTTTCCAATTAGGATTTTTAACCGATCTTGTGAATCCAATAGGTGTGTTTGTGTCATTGGATGAACATTTAGGTAATTTTCGTCGTCCCTAGGCTTATTCTTTTCCAATTAAGGTTTTTTTTAACAAATCATGTGCGTCAAATACGTGTTTTTGTGTCATTGGATTAGGTTATTTTCATCCTCCCTAGGCTTATTCTTGTCCTATATGGGTTTTTAAGCAATCTTGTGCATCCAATAAGTTCATTTGTGTCATTGAATTAACATTTAGCTCATTTTCGTCCTCCCTAGGCTTATTCTTTTCCAATTAGAGTTTTTAACCAATCTTGTGAATCCAATAGGTGTGTTTATGTCATTGGATGAACATTTAGGTAATTTTCGTCGTGCCTAGGCTTATTCTTTTCCAATTAAGGTTTTTTTTAACAAATCCTGTGCGTCAAATACGTGTATTTGTGTCATTAGATTAGGTTATTTTCATCCTCCCAAGGCTTATTCTTGTCCAATTAGGGTTTTTAACCAAACTTGTGCATCCAATAGGTGTGTCTGTGTCACTGGATGAAAATTTAGGTCATTTTCGTCCTCCCAAAGCTTATTCTTGTCTAATTATGGTTTTTAAGAAATCTTGTGCATCCAATAAGTTGATTTGTGTCCTTGGATTAAGATGTTTGTCATTTTCGTCCTTCTAGTCTTATTCTTCTCCAATTAGGGTTTTTAACGAACCTTGTACATCCAATAGGTGTGTTTGTGTCATTGGATGAACATTTAGGTCATTTTCTTCCTCCCTAGTCTTATTCTTGTCTAATTAGGGTTTTTAAGCAATCTTGTGCATTCAATAGGTTCATTCGTGTCGTTGGATTAACATTTTGGTCGTTTTCGTCGTCCCTAGGCTTACTCTCGTCCAATTAGGGATTTTAACCAATCTTGTGCCTCCATTAGGTGTGATTATGTCAATTGATGAACATTTAGGTCAGTTTTGTCCTCCATCGTCTGATTGTTATCCAATTAGGGTTTTTAACCGATCTTGTGCATCCAATAGATGTGTTTGTGTCATTGGACGAACATTTAGGTCAATTTCGTCCTCCCTAGGCTTACTTTTGTCCAATTAGGGTTTTTAACAAATCTTGGGCGTCCAGTAATTCTGTTTGTGTCATTGGATTAACATTTTGGTCATCTTCGTTCTCCCTAGACTTATTCTTGGGAAATTAGGGTTTTTAACCAATCTTGTGCGTCCAATAGGTGTGTTTGTGTCATTGGATTAACATTTAGGTCATTTTCCTCCTCCCTAGGCTTATTCTTGTCCAATTAGGGTTTTTATGCAATCTTGTGCATCCAATAACGTCATTAGTGTCGTTGGATTAACATTTAGGTCGTTTTCGTCCTCCGTAGGCTTATTCTGGTCCAATTAGGGTTTTTAACCAATCTTGTGACTCCAATAGGTGTGTTTATGTCATTGGATGAACATTTAGGTTATTTTCGTCCTCCCTAGGCTAAAACATGTCCAATTAGGGTTTTTAACCAATCATGTGCATCCAATAGGTGTGTTTGTGTCATTGGATTAACATTTAGGTCATTTTCGTCCTCCCTAGGCTTATTCTTGTCTGATTAGGGTTTTTAACCGATCTTGTGCATCAACTATTTGTGTTTGTGTCATTAGACGAACATTTAGGTCATTTTCTTTCTCCCTAGTCTTATTCTTGTCCTATATGGGTTTTTAAGCAATCTTGTGCATCCAATAAGTTCATTTGTGTCGTTGAATTAACATTTAGCTCATTTTCGTCCTCCCTAGGCTTTTTCTTTTCCAATTAGGGTTTCTAACCAATCTTGTGAATCCAATAGGTGTGTTTGTGTCATTGGATGAACATTTAGGTAATTTTCGTCCTCCCTAGGCTTATTCTTTTCCAATTAAGGTTTTTTTTAACAAATCCTGTGCGTCAAATACGTGTATTCGTGTCATTGGATTAGGTTATTTTCATCCTCCCTAGGCTTATTCTTGTCCAATTAGGGTTTTTAACCAAACTTGTGCATCCAATTGGTGTGTCTGTGTCACTTGATGAAAATTTAGGTCATTTTCGTCCTCCCAAAGCTTATTCTTGTCTAATTACGGTTTTTAAGCAATGTTATGCATCCAATAAGTTGATTTGTGTCCTTGGATTAAGATGTAGGTCATTTTCGTCCTTCTAGTCTTATTCTTCTCCAATTAGGGTTTTTTACGAACCTTGTGCATCCAATAGGTGTGTTTGTGTCATTGGATGAACATTTAGGTCATTTTCTTCCTCCCTATTCTTATTCTTGTCTAATTAGGGTTTTTAAGCAATCTTGTGCATTCAATAGGTTCATTCGTGTCGTTGGATTAACATTTTGGTCGTTTTCGTCGTCCCTAGGCTTATTCTCGTCCAATTAGGGATTTTAACCAATCTTATGCGTCCAATAGGTGTGTTTGTGTCATTGGATTAACATTTAGCTGATTTTCCTCCTCCCTAGGCTTATTCTTGTCCAATTAGGGTTTTTAACCAATCTTGTGCATCCAATAACGTTATTTGTGTCGTTGGATTAAC
This sequence comes from Cicer pinnatifidum, assembly GCA_037974775.1. NCBI lineage: Eukaryota > Viridiplantae > Streptophyta > Magnoliopsida > Fabales > Fabaceae > Cicer > Cicer pinnatifidum. The sequence goes on from JBBPBR010000003.1 coordinate 41,436,539, forward strand.
ATTTAGGTCATTTTCGTCCTCCGTAGGCTTATTCTAGTCCAATTAGGGTTTTTAACCAATCTAGTGACTCCAATAGGTCTGTTTGTGTTATTGGATGAACATTTAGATCATTTTCGTCCTCCCTAGGCTTATTGAGGTCCAATTAGGGTTTTTAACCAATCATTAGCATTGAATAGGTGTGTTTGTGTCATTGGGTGAACATTTATGTCATTTATGTCCTCCCTAGTCTTATTCATGTCCAATTTGAGTTTTTAAACAATCTTGTGCATCCAATAGGTGTGTTTATGTCATTGGATGGACATTTAGGTCATTTTCGTCCTCCCTAGTCTTACTGTTATCCAATTAGGGTTTTTAACCGATCTTGTGCATCCAATAGGTGTGTTTTTGTCATTGGATGAACATTTAGGTCATTTTCGTCCTCCCTATGCAAATACTTGTCCAATTAGAGTTTTTAAACAATCTTGTACGTCCAATAGGTGTGTTTGTGTCATTGGATTAACATTTAGGTCATTTTCGTTCTCCCTAGGCTTATTTTTGTCCAATTAGGGTTTTTAAGCAAACTTGTGCATCCAATAAGTTCATTTGTCTTGTTGGATTAACATTTAGGTCATTTTAGTAATCCTTAGGCTTATTCTTGTCCAATTAGGGTTTTAACCGATCTTGTGCATCCAATAGATGTTTTTGTGTCATTGGATGAACTTTTAGGCCAATTCTTGTCCAATTATGATTTTTAACCAATCTTGTGCATCCTATAGGTGTCTCTGAGTCTTTGGATAAACATTTAGGTCATTTTCGTCCTCCCTATGTTTATTCTTGTCCAATTAGGTTTTTTTTTAACCAATCTTGTGCTTTCGATAGGTGTGTTTGTATCGTTTGATGAACATTTAGGTCATTTTCGTTCTCCTTAGTCTTATTCTTGTACAATTATGGTTTTTAGGCAATCTTGTGCATACAATAAGTTCATTTGTGTCGTTGTATTAACATTTTGGCCATTGTCGTCGTCCTTAGGCTTATTCTTGTCCAATTTGGGTTTTTAACCAATCTTGTGCATCCAATAGGTTTGTTTGTGTCATTGGATGAACATTTAGGTTATTTTCGTCCTCCACAGGCTAAAACATGTCCAATTAGGGTTTTTAACCAATCATGTGCATCAAATACGTGTATTTGTGTCATTGGATTGACATTTAGGTTATTTTCATCCTCCTTAGGCTTATTTTGGTCCAATTAGGGTTTTTAACCAATCGTGTGCGTCCAATAGGTGTGTTTGTATCTTTGGATGAACATTTAGGTCATTTTCGTTCTCCCTAGTCTTATTCTTGTACAATTAGGGTTTTTAGGCAATCTTGTGCATACAATAAGTTCATTTGTGTCGTTTTATTATCATTTTGGCCATTGTCGTCGTCCTTAGGCTTATTCTTGTCCAATTAGGGTTTTTAACCAATCTTGTTCATCCAATAGGTTTGTTTGTGTCATTGGATGAACATTTAGGTTATTTTCGTCCTCCCTAGGCTATAACATGTCCAATTAGGGTTTTTAATCAATCATGTGCATCCAATACGTGTGTATGTGTCATTGGATTAACATTTAGGTTATTTTCATCCTCCTTAGGCTTATTTTGGTCCAATTAGTGTTTTTAACCAATCTTGTGCGTCCAACAGGTGTGTTTGTGTCATTGGATTAACATTTAGGTCATTTTTGACCTCCCTAGGCTTATCCTTGTCCAATTAGGTTTTTTAGTCGATCTTGTGCATCCTATATGTGTTTGTGACATTAGATGAACATTTGGATCATTTTCTTCCTCCCTAGTCTTGTTTTTGTCCAATTAGGGTTTTTAAGCAATCTTGTGCATCCAATACTAGTGTTTGTATTATTGGACGAACATTTAGGTCATTTTCGTCCTCCCTAGGCTAATTCTTGTCCAATTTGAATTTTTAACTAATCTTGTGCATCCTATAGGTTTGTGTGAGTCATTGGATTAACATTTAGGTCATTTTTCATCCTTCCTAGACTTATTCTTGGGCAATTAGGGTTTTTAACCAATCTTGTGCGTCCAATAGGTGTGTTTGTGTCATTTGATGAACATTTAGGTCATTTTCGTCCTCCCTATGCAAATACTTGTCCAATTAGAGTTTTTAAACAATCTTGTGCGTCCAATAGGAGTGTTTGTGTCATTGGATTAACATTTAGGTCATTTTCGTTCTCCCTAGGCTTATTCTTGTCCAATTAGGGTTTTTAAGCAAACTTGTGCATCCAATAAGATCATTTGTCTTGTTGGATTAACATTTAGGTCATTTTAGTAATCCTTAGGCTTATTCTTGTCCAATTAAGGTTTTTAACCGATCTTGTGCATCCAATAGGTGTGTTGGTGTCATTAGATGAACATTTAGATCATTTTCGTCATCTGTAGTCTTATTCTTGTCCAATTAGTTTTTTTAAGCAATCATGTGCATACAATAAGTTCATTTGTGTCGTTGTGTTAACATTTTGGCCATTGTTGTCGTCCTTAGGCTTATTCTTGTCCAATTAGGGTTTTAACCAATCTTGTGCATCCAATAGGGTTGTTTGTGTCATTGGATGAACATTTAGGTTATTTTCGTCCTCCCTAGGCTAAAACATGTCCAATTAGGATTTTTTAACCAATCATGTGCATCCAATACGTGTGTTTGTGTCATTGGATTAATATTTAGGTTATTTTCATCCTCCTTAGGCTTATTTTGGTCCAATTAGGGTTTTTAATCAATCTTGTGCGTCCAATAGGTGTGTTTGTGTCATTGGATGAACAATTAGGTCATTTTTGACATTTTGGTCATTTTCGTTCTCCCTAGACTTATTCTTGGGCAATTAGGGTTTTTAACCAATCTTGTGCGTCCAATAGGTGTGTTTGTGTCATTGGATTAACATTTAGGTCATTTTCCTCCTCCCTAGGCTTATTCTTGTCTAATTAGGATTTTTAAGGAATCTTGTGCCTCCAATAGTGGTGATTGTGTCATTGGATGAACATTTAACTCATTTTCGTCTTTTCTAGGCTTATTCTTGTCCAATTAGGGATTTTAGTAGATCCTGTGCATCCAATAGGTGTGTTTGTGTCATTGGATGAACATTTAGGTCGTTTTCGTCATCCCTAGGCTAATACTTGATTAATTAGGGTTTCTAACCAATCAGGTGCCTCCAATAGGTGTCTTGGTGTCATTGGACGAACATTTACGTCATTTTCGTCCTCCCTAGGCTAATTCTTGTCCAATTTGAATTTTCAACCAATCTTGTGCATCCTATAGGTTTGTGTGAGTCATTGGATTAACATTTAGGTCATTTTTCATCCTTCCTAAACTTATTCTTGGGCAATTAGGGTTTTTAACCAATCTTGTGCGTCCAATAGGTGTGTTTGTGTCATTGGATTAATATTTAGGTCATTTTCGTCCTCCTTAGGCTTATTCTTGTCTGATTAGGGTTTTTAACCGATCTTGTGCATCCACTATATGTGTTGGTGTCATTAGACGAACATTTAGGTCATTTTCCTCCTCCCTACTCTTATTCTTGTCCTATATGGGTTTTTAAGCAATCTTGTGCGTCCAATAAGTTCATTTGTGTCGTTGGATTAACATTTAGGTCATTTTCGTCCTCCCTAGGCTTATTCTTTCCAATTAGGGTTTTTAACCAATCTTGTGAATACAATAGGTGTGTTTGTGACATTGGATGAACATTTAGGTAATTTTTGTCCTCCCTAAGCTTATTCTTGTCCAATTAAGGTTTTTTTTTAACAAATCCTGTGCGTCAAATAAGTGTGTTTGTGTCATTGGATTAGGTTATTTTCATCCTTCCTAGACTTATTCTTGGGCAATTAGGGTTTTTAACCGATCTTGTGCATCCAATAGGTGTGTTGGTGTCATTGGATGAACATTTAGATCATTTTCGTCATTTGTAGTCTTATTCTTGTCCAATTAGTTTTTTTAAGCAATTTTGTGCATACAATAAGTTCATTTGTGTCGTTGTATTATCATTTTGGCTATTGTCGTCGTCCTTAGGCTTATTCTTGTCCAATTAGGGTTTTTAACCAATCTTGTGCATCCAATAGGGTTGTTTGTGTCATTGGATGAACATTTAGGTTATTTTCGTCCTCCCTAGGCTAAAACATGTCCAATTAGGATTTTTTCCAATCATGTGCATCCAATACGTGTGTTTGTGTCATTGGATTAACATTTAGGTTATTTTCGTCCTCCTTAGGCTTATTTTGGTCCAATTAGGGTTTTTAATCAATCTTGTGCGTCCAATAGGTGTGTTTGTGTCATTGGATGAACAATTAGGTCATTTTTGACCTCCCTAGGCTTATCCTTGTCCAATTAGGGTTTTTAGTCGATCTTGTGCATCCACTATATGTGTTTGTGTCATTAGATGAACATTTAGGTCATTTTCTTCTTCCCTAGTCTTATTCTTATCCAATTAGGGTTTTTAAGCAATCTTGTGCATCCAATACTAGTGTTTGTGTCATTACACGAACATTTAGGTCATTTTCGTCCTCCCTAGGCTAATTCTTGTCCAATTAGGATTTTTAACCAATCTTGTGCATCCTATAGGTTTGTGTGAGTCATTGGATGACCATTTAGGTCATTTTCGTCCTCCCTAGGCTTACTCTTGTCTAATTAGGGTTTTTAACAATTCTTGTGCGTCCAATAAGTGTGTTTGTATCATTGGATTAACATTTAGCTCAATTTCATTCTCCCTAGACTTATTCTTGGGCAATTAGGGTTTTTATCCAATCTTGTGCGTCCAATAGGTGTGTTTGTGTAATTGGATTAACATTTAGGTCATTTTCGTCCTCCCTAGGCTTATTCTTGTCTGATTAGGGTTTTTAACCGATCATGTGCATCCACTATATGTGTTTGTGTCATTAGATGAACATTTAGGTCATTTTCTTCCCCCTAGTCTTATTCTTGTCCTATATGGGTTTTTAAGCAATCTTGTGCGTCCAATAAGTTCAATGGTGTCGTAGGATTAACATTTAGGTCATTTTCGTCCTCCCTAGGCTTATTCTCGTCCAATTAGGGATTTTAACCAATCTTGTGCCTCCATTAGGTGTGATTGTGTCAATTAATGAACATTTAGGCCAGTTTTGTCCTCTCTCGTCTGATTGTTATCCAATTAGTGTTTTTAACAGATCTTGTGCATACAATAGATGTGTTTGTGTCATTGGACGAACATTTAGGTCATTTTCGTCCTTCCTAGGCTTACTCTTGTCCAATTAGTGTTTTTAACAAATCTTGGGTGTCCAGTAAGTGTGTTTGTGTCATTGGATTAACATTTTGGTCATTTTCGTTCTCCCTAGACTTATTCTTGGGCAATTAGGGTTTTTAACCAATCTTGTGCGTCCAATAGGTGTGTTTGTGTCATTGGATTAACATTTAGGTCATTTTTCTCCTCCCTAGGCTTATTCTTGTCTAATTAGGATTTTTAAGCAATCTTGTGCCTCCAATAGTGGTGATTGTGTCATTGGATGAACATTTAACTCATTTTCGTCTTTTCTAGGCTTATTCTTGTCCAATTAGGGATTTTAGTAGATCCTGTGCATCCAATAGGTGTGTTTGTGTCATTGGATGAACATTTAGGTCGTTTTCGTCATCCCTAGGCTAATACTTGATTAATTAGGGTTTCTAACCAATCTTGTGCATCCAATAGGTGTCTTGGTGTCATTGGACGAACATTTAGGTCATTTTCGTCCTCCCTAGGCTTATTCTTGTCCAATTTGAATTTTTAACCAATCATGTGCATCCTATAGGTTTGTGTGAGTCATTGGATTAACATTTAGGTCATTTTTCATCCTTCCTAGACTTATTCTTGGGCAATTAGGGTTTTTAACCAATCTTGTGCATCCAATAGGTGTGTTTGTGTCATTGGATTAACATTTAGGTCATTTTCGTCCTCCCTAGGCTTATTCTTGTCTGATTAGGGTTTTTAACCGATCTTGTGCATCCACTATATGTGTTTGTGTCATTAGACGAACATTTAGGTCATTTTCTTCCTCCTTACTCTTATTCTTGTCCTATATGGGTTTTTAAGCAATCTTGTGAGTCCAATAAGTTCATTTGTGTCGTTGGATTAACATTTAGGTCATTTTCGTCCTACCTAGGCTTATTCTTTTCCAATTAGGGTTTTTAACCAATCATGTGAAACCAATAGGTGTGTTTGTGTCATTGGATGAACATTTAGGTAATTTTTGTCCTCCCTAGGCTTATTCTTGTCCAATTAAGGTTTTTTTTTTAACAAATCCTGTGCGTCAAATAAGTGTGTTTGTGTCATTGGATTAGGTTATTTTCATCCTTCCTAGACTTATTCTTGGGCAATTAGGGTTTTTAACCGATCTTGTGCATCCAATAGGTGTGTTGGTGTCATTGGATGAACATTTAGATCATTTTCGTCATTTGTAGTCTTATTCTTGTCCAATTAGTTTTTTTAAGCAATCTTGTGCATACAATAAGTTCATTTGTGTCGTTGTATTATCATTTTGGCTATTGTCGTCGTCCTTAGGCTTATTCTTGTCCAATTAGGGTTTTTAACCAATCTTGTGCATCCAATAGGGTTGTTTGTGTCATTGGATGAACATTTAGGTTATTTTCGTCCTCCCTAGGCTAAAACATGTCCAATTAGGATTTTATCCAATCATGTGCATCCAATACGTGTGTTTGTGTCATTGGATTAACATTTAGGTTATTTTCGTCCTACTTAGGCTTATTTTGGTCCAATTAGGGTTTTTAATCAATCTTGTGCGTCCAATAGGTGTGTTTGTGTCATTAGATGAACAATTAGGTCATTTTTGACCTCCCTAGGCTTATCCTTGTCCAATTAGGGTTTTTAGTCGATCTTGTGCATCCACTATATGTGTTTGTGTCATTAGATGAACATTTAGGTCATTTTCTTCTTCCCTAGTCTTATTCTTATCCAATTAGGGTTTTTAAGCAATCTTGTGCATCCAATACTAGTGTTTGTGTCATTAGACGAACATTTAGGTCATTTTCGTCCTCCCTAGGCTAATTCTTGTCCAATTAGGATTTTTAACCAATCTTGTGCATCCTATAGGTTTGTGTGAGTCATTGGATGACCATTTAGGTCATTTTCGTCCTCCCTAGGCTTACTCTTGTCTAATTAGTGGATTAACATTTTGGTCATTTTCGTTCTCCCTAGACTTATTCTTGGGCAATTAGGGTTTTTAACCAATCTTGTGCGTCCAATAGGTGTGTTTGGGTCATTGGATTAACATTTAGGTCATTTTTCTCCTCCCTAGGCTTATTCTTGTCTAATTAGGATTTTTAAGCAATCTTGTGCCTCCAATAGTGGTGATTGTGTCATTGGATGAACATTTAACTCATTTTCGTCTTTTCTAGGCTTATTCTTGTCCAATTAGGGATTTTAGTAGATCCTGTGCATCCAATAGGTGTGTTTGTGTCATTGGATGAACATTTAGGTCGTTTTCGTCATCCCTAGGCTAATACTTGATTAATTAGGGTTTCTAACCAATCTTGTGCATCCAATAGGTGTCTTGGTGTCATTGGACGAACATTTAGGTCATTTTCGTCCTCCCTAGGCTAATTCTTGTCCAATTTGAATTTTTAACCAATCTTGTGCATCCTATAGGTTTGTGTGAGTCATTGGATTAACATTTAGGTCATTTTTCATCCTTCCTAGACTTATTCTTGGGCAATTAGGGTTTTTAACCAATCTTGTGCATCCAATAGGTGTGTTTGTGTCATTGGATTAACATTTAGGTCATTTTCGTCCTCCCTAGGCTTATTCTTGTCTGATTAGGGTTTTTAACCGATCTTGTGCATCCACTATATGTGTTTGTGTCATTAGACGAACATTTAGGTCATTTTCTTCCTCCTTACTCTTATTCTTGTCCTATATGGGTTTTTAAGCAATCTTGTGCGTCCAATAAGTTCATTTGTGTCGTTGGATTAACATTTAGGTCATTTTCGTCCTACCTAGGCTTATTCTTTTCCAATTAGGTTTTTTAACCAATCATGTGAAACCAATAGGTGTGTTTGTGTCATTGGATGAACATTTAGGTAATTTTTGTCCTCCCTAGGCTTATTCTTGTCCAATTAAGGTTTTTTTTTTAACAAATCCTGTGCGTCAAATAAGTGTGTTTGTGTCATTGGATTAGGTTATTTTCATCTTTCCTAGACTTATTCTTGGGCAATTAGAGTTTTTAACCAATCTTGTGTGTCCAATAGGTGTGTTTGTGTCATTGGATGAACATTTAGGTCATTTTCGTCCTCCCTATGCAAATACTTGTCCAATTAGAGTTTTTAAACAATCTTGTGCGTCCAATAGGTGTGTTTGTGTCATTGGATTAACATTTAGGTCATTTTCGTTCTCCCTAGGCTTATTCTTGTCCAATTAGGGTTTTTACGCAAACTTGTGCATCCAATAAGTTCATTTGTCTTGTTGGATTAACATTTAGGTCATTTTAGTAATCCTTAGGCTTATTCTTGTCCAATTAGGGTTTTTAACCGATCTAGTGCATCCAATAGGTGTGTTGGTGTCATTGGATGAACATTTAGATCATTTTCGTCGTTTGTAGTCTTATTCTTGTCCAATTAGTTTTTTTAAGCAATCCTGTGCATACAATAAGTTCATTTGGGTCGTTGTATTATCATTTTGGCAATTGTCGTCGTCCTTAGGCTTATTCTTGTATAATTAGGGTTTTTAACCAATCTTGTGCATCCAATAGGGTTGTTTGTGTCATTGGATGAGCATTTAGGTTATTTTCAACCTCCCTATGCTAAAACATGTCCAATTAGGGTTTTTAACCAATCATGTGCATCCATTACGTGTGTTTGTGTCATTGGATTAACATTTACGTTATTTTCATCCTCCTTAGGCTTGGTCCAATTAGGGTTTTTAACCAATCTTGTGCGTCCAATAGGTGTGTTTGTGTCATTGGATGAACAATTAGGTCATTTTTGACCTCCCTAGGCTTATCCTTGTCCAATTAGGGTTTTTAGTCGATCTTGTGCATCCACTATATGTGTTTGTGTCAATAGATGAACATTTAGGTCATTTTCTTCCTCCCTAGTCTTATTCTTGTGCAATTAGGGTTTTTAAGCAATCTTGTGCATCCAATACTACTATTTGTGTCATTGGACGAACATTTAGGTCATTTTCGTCCTCCATAGGCTAATTTTTGTGAAACTAGGATTTTTAACCAATCTTGTGCATCCTAAAGGTTTGTGTGAGTCATTGGATGACCATTTAGGTCATTTTCGTCCTTCCTAGGCTTACTCTTGTCCAATTAGGGTTTTTAACAATTCTTGTGCGTCCAATAAGTGTCTTTGTATCATTGGATTAACATTTAGCTCAGTTTCGTTCTCCCTAGACTTATTCTTGGGCAATTAGGGTTTTTAACCAATCTTGTGCATCCAATAGGTGTGTTTGTGTCATTGGATTAACATTTAGGTCATTTTCGTCCTCCCTAGGCTTATTCTTGTCTGATTAGGGTTTTTAACCGATCATGTGCATCCACTATATGTGTTTGTGTCATTAGATGAACATTTAGGTGATTTTCTTCCCCCTAGTCTTATTCTTGTCCTATATGGGGTTTTAAGCAATCTTGTGCCTCCAATAATTTCATTTGTGTCGTTGGATTAATATTTAGGTCATTTTCGTCCTCCATAGGCTTATACTCGTCCAATTAGGGATTTTAACCAATCTTGTGCCTCCATTAGGTGTGATTGTGTCAATTGATGAACATTTAGGTCAGTTTTGTCCTCCCTCGTCTGATTTTTATCCAATTAGGGTTTTTAACCGATCTTATGCATCCAATAGATATGTTTGTGTCATTGGACGAACATTTAGGTCATTTTCGTCCTCCCAAGGCTTACTCTTGTCCAATTAGGGTTTTTAACAAATCTTGGGCGTCTAGTAAGTGTGTTTGTGTCATTGGATTAACATTTAGCTCAGTTTCGTTCTCCCTAGACTTATTCTTGGGCAATTAGGGTTTTTAACCAATCTTGTGCGTCCAATAGGTGTGTTTGTGTCATTGGATTAACATTTAGGTCATTTTCGTCCTCCCTAGGCTTATTCTTGTCTGATTAGGGTTTTTAACCGATCATGTGCATCCACTATATGTGTTTGTGTCATTAGACAAACATTTAGGTCATTTTCTTCCCCCTAGTCTTATTCTTGTCGTATATGGATTTTTAAGCAATCTTGTGCGTCCAATAAGTTCATTTGTATCGGATGATTAACATTTAGGTCATTTTCGTCCTCCCTAGGCTTATTCTTTTCCAATTAGGGTTTTTAACCAATCTTGTGAATCCAATAGGTGTGTTTGTGTCATTGGATGAACATTTAGGTAATTTTCGTTCTTCCTAGGCTTATTCTCGTCCAATTAAGGTTTTTTTTAACAAATCTTGTGCGTCAAATAAGTGTGTATATGTCATTGGATTAGGTTATTTTCATCCTTCCTAGACTTATTCTTGTCCAATAAGGGTTTTTTTTCAATCTTGTGCGTCCAATAGGTGTGTTTGTGGCATTCGATTATCATTTAGGTCTTTGTCGACCTCCCTAGGCTTATTCTTGTCCAATTAGGGTATTTAACTGATCTTGTGCATCCACTATAAGTGTTTGTGACGTTAGATGAACATTTAGGTCATTTTGTTCGTCCCTAGTCTTATTCTTGTCCAATTAGTATTTTTAAGCAATCTTGTGCATCCAATAAGTTCATTTGTGTCCTTGGATTAGCATTTAGGTCATTTTTGTCCTCCCTAGGCTTATTCTTGTCCAATTAGGGTTTTTAACCAATTTTGTGCATCCAATAGGTGTGTTTGTGTCATTAGATGAAAATTTAAGTCATTTTCGTCCTCCCAAAGCTTATTCTTGTCTAATTACGGTTTTTAAGCAATCTTGTGCATCCAATAAGTTGATTTGTGTCCTTGGATTAAGATGTAGGTCATTTTCGTCCTTCTAGTCTTATTCTTCTCCAATTAGGGTTTTTAACGAACGTTTTGCATCCAATAGTAGTGTTTGTGTCATTGGATAAGCATTTAGGTCATTTTCCTCCACCATAGGCTTATTCTTGTCCAATTAGGGTTTTTAACCAATCTTGTGCGCCCAATAGGTGTTTTTGTGTCAATGGATGAACATTTAGGTCATTTTCTTCCTCCCTAGTCTTATTCTTGTCTAATTAGGGTTTTTAAGCAATCTTGTGCATTCAATAGGTTCATTTGTGTCGTTGGATTAAAATTTAGGCCATTGTCGTCGTCCTTAGGCTTATTCTTACCCAATTAGGGTTATTAACCAATCTGGTGCATCCAATAGGTTTGTTTGTGTTATTGGATGAACATTTAGGTTATTTTCGTTCTCCCTATGCTAAAACATGTCCAATTAGGGTTTTTAACCAATCATGTGCATCCAATACCTGTGTTTGTGTCATTGGATTAACATTTAGGTTATTTTCATCCCCCTTAGGCTTATTTTGGTCCAATTAGGGTTTTTAACCAATCTTGTGCGTCCATTAGGTGTGTTTGTGTCATTGGATGAACATTTAGGTCATTTTTGACTTCCCTAGGCTTTTCTTGTCCAATTAGGGCTTTTAGTCGATCTTGTGCATCCACTATATGTGTTTGTGTCATTTGATGGACATTTAAGTCATTTTCTTCCTCCCTAGTCTTATTCTTGTCCAATTAGGGTTTTTAGGCAATCTTGTGCATCCAATACTAGTGTTTGTTTTATTGGACGAACATTTTGGTCTTTTTCGTCCTCCCTAGGCTAATTCCTGTCCAATTAGGATTTTTATCCAATCTTGTGCATCCTATAGGTTTGTGTGAGTCATTGGATGAACATTTAGGTCATTTTCGTCCTCCCTAGGCTTACTCTTGTCCAATTAGGGTTTTTAACAATTCTTGTGCGTCCAATAAGTGTGTTTCTATCATGGGATTAACATTTAGCTCTGTTTCGTTCTCCCTAGACTTATTCTTGGGCAATTCGGGTTTTTAACCAATCTTGTGCGTCCAATAGGTGTGTTTGTGTCATTGGATTAACATTTAGGTCATTTTCGTCCTCCTTAGGCCTATTCTTGTCTGATTAGGGTTTTTAACTGATCATGTGCATCCACTATATGTGTTTGTGTCATTAGACGAACATTTAGGTCATTTTCTTCCCCCTAGTCTTATTCTTGTCCTATATGGGTTTTTAAGCAATCTTGTGCGTCCAATAAGTTCATTTGTGTCGTTGGATTAACATTTAGGTCATTTTCGTCCTCCCTAGGCTTATTCTTTTCCAATTAGGGTTTTTAACCAATCTTGTGAATCCAATAGGTGTGTTTGTGTCATTGGATGAACATTTACGTAATTTTCATCCTTCCTAGGCTTATTCATTGCCAATTAAGGTTTTTTTTAACAAATCCTGTGCGTCAAATAAGTGTGTTTGTGTCATTGGATTAGGTTATTTTTATCCTTCCTAGACTGATTCTTGTCCAATTAGGGTTTTTAACCAATCTTGTGCGCCCAATAAGTGTGTTTGTGTCATTGGATGAACATTTAGGTCATTTTCTTCCTCCCGATTCTTATTCTTGTCTAATTAGGGTTTTTAAGCAATCTTGTGCATTCAATAGGTTCATTTGTGTCGTTGGATTAACATTTAGGTTGTTTTCGTCGTCCCTAGGCTTATTCTCGTCCAATTAGGGTTTTTAACCAATCTTGTGCCTCTATTAGGTGTGATTGTGTCAATTGATGAACATTTAGGTTAGTTTTGTCCTCCCTCGTCTGATTGTTATCCAATTAGGGTTTTTAACCGATCTTGTGCATCCAATAGATGTGTTTGTGTCATTGCACGAACATTTAGGTCATTTTCGTCCTCCCTAGGCTTACTCTTGTCCAATTAGGGTTTTTAACAAATCTTGGGCGTCCAGTAAGTGTGTTTGTGTCATTGGATTAACATTTAGGTCATTTTCCTCCTCCCTATGCTTATTCTTGTCTAATTATGGTTTTTAAGCAATCTTGTGCATACAATAAGTTCATTAGTGTCGTTGGATTAACATTTAGGTAGTTTTCGTCGTCCATAGGCTTATTCTCGTCCAATTATGGTTTTTAACCAATCTGGTGCCTCCAATAGTTGTGATTGTGTCATTGGATGAACATTTAGCTCATTTTCGTCCTCGCTCGGCTTATTCTTGTCCAATTAGGGATTTTAATACATCTTGTGCATCCAATAGGTGTGTTTGTGTTATTGGATGAACATTTAGGTCGTTTTCATCATCCCTAGGCTAATACTTGATTAATTAGTGTTTTTAACCAATCTTGTGCATCCAATAGGTGTGTTGGTGTGATTGGATGAACAATTAGATCATTTTGGTCATCCGTAGTCTTATTCTTATCCAATTAGTTTTTTTAAGCAATCTTGTCCATCAATTAAGTTCATTTGTGTCGTTGGATAACATTTAGGTCATTTTCGTCCTCCATAGGCTTATTCTTGTCCAATTAGGGTTTTCAACCAATCTTGTGACTCCAATAGGTCTGTTTGTGTCATTGGATTAACATATAGGTCATTTTCTTCCTCCTTAGGCTTATTGATGTCGATTTAGGGTTTTTAACCAATCTTTAGCATCCAATAGGTGTGTTTATGTCTTAGGATGAACATTTAGGTCATTTTCGTCCTCCCTAGGCTTATTGATGTCCAATTAGGGTTTTTAACCAATCTTTAGCATCCAATAGGTGTGTTTGTGTCATTGGATTAACGTTTAGGTCATTTTCGTTCTCCCTAGGCTTAATCTTGTCCAATTAGGGTTTTTAAGCAAACTTGTGCATCCAATAAGTTCATTTGTCTTGTTGGATTAACATTTTGGTCATTTTAGTAATCCTTAGGCTTATTCTTGTCCAATTAGGGTTTTTAACCGATCTTGTGCATCCAATAGATGTGTTTGTGTCATTGGATGAACATTTAGGTCATCTTCGTCCTCCCTAGGTTTATTCTTGTCCAATAAGGTTTTTTTTTTAACCAATATTGTGCGTTCGATAGGTTTGTTTGTATCATTGGATGAACATTTAGGTCATTTTCGTTCTCCCTAGTCTTATTCTTGTACAATTAAGGTTTTTAGGCAATCTTGTGCATACAATAAGTTCATTTGTGTCGTTGTATTAACATTTAGGCCATTGTCGTCGTCCTTAGTCTTATCTTACCCAATTAGGGTTTTTAACCAATCTTGTGCATCCAATAGGTTTGTTTGTGTCATTGGATAAACATTTAGGTTGTTTTCGTCCTCCCTAGGCTAAAACATGTCCAATTAGGGTTTTTAACCAATCATGTGCATCCAATACGTGTGTTTTTGTCATTGGATTTACATTTAGGTTATTTTCATCCTCCTTAGGCTTATTTTGGTCCAATTAGGGTTTTTAACCAATCTTGTGCGTCCAATAGGTGTGTTTGTGTCATTGGATGAACATTTAGGTCATTTTTGACCTCCCTAGGCTTATCCTTTTCTTATTAGGCATTTTTAAGCAATCTTGTGCATTCAATAGGTTCATTTGTGTCGTTGGATTAAAATTTAGGCCATTGTCGTCGTCCATAGGCTTATTCTTACCCAATTAGGGTTATTAACCAATCTTGTGCATCCAATAGGTTTGTTTGTGTTATTGGATGAACATTTAGGTTATTTTCGTTCTCCCTATGCTAAAACATGTCCAATTAGGGTTTTTAACCAATCATGTGCATCCAATACCTGTGTTTGTGTCATTGGATTAACATTTAGGTTATTTTCATCCCCCTTAGGCTTATTTTGGTCCAATTAGGGTTTTTAACCAATCTTGTGCGTCCATTAGGTGTGTTTGTGTCATTGGATGAACATTTAGGTCATTTTTGACTTCCCTAGGCTTTTCTTGTCCAATTAGGGCTTTTAGTCGATCTTGTGCATCCACTATATGTGTTTGTGTCATTTGATGGACATTTAAGTCATTTTCTTCCTCCCTAGTCTTATTCTTGTCCAATTAGGGTTTTTAGGCAATCTTGTGCATCCAATACTAGTGTTTGTTTTATTGGACGAACATTTTGGTCTTTTTCGTCCTCCCTAGGCTAATTCCTGTCCAATTAGGATTTTTATCCAATCTTGTGCATCCTATAGGTTTGTGTGAGTCATTGGATGAACATTTAGGTCATTTTCGTCCTCCCTAGGCTTACTCTTGTCCAATTAGGGTTTTTAACAATTCTTGTGCGTCCAATAAGTGTGTTTCTATCATGGGATTAACATTTAGCTCTGTTTCGTTCTCCCTAGACTTATTCTTGGGCAATTCGGGTTTTTAACCAATCTTGTGCGTCCAATAGGTGTGTTTGTGTCATTGGATTAACATTTAGGTCATTTTCGTCCTCCTTAGGCCTATTCTTGTCTGATTAGGGTTTTTAACTGATCATGTGCATCCACTATATGTGTTTGTGTCATTAGACGAACATTTAGGTCATTTTCTTCCCCCTAGTCTTATTCTTGTCCTATATGGGTTTTTAAGCAATCTTGTGCGTCCAATAAGTTCATTTGTGTCGTTGGATTAACATTTAGGTCATTTTCGTCCTCCCTAGGCTTATTCTTTTCCAATTAGGGTTTTTAACCAATCTTGTGAATCCAATAGGTGTGTTTGTGTCATTGGATGAACATTTACGTAATTTTCATCCTTCCTAGGCTTATTCATTGCCAATTAAGGTTTTTTTTAACAAATCCTGTGCGTCAAATAAGTGTGTTTGTGTCATTGGATTAGGTTATTTTTATCCTTCCTAGACTGATTCTTGTCCAATTAGGGTTTTTAACCAATCTTGTGCGCCCAATAAGTGTGTTTGTGTCATTGGATGAACATTTAGGTCATTTTCTTCCTCCCGATTCTTATTCTTGTCTAATTAGGGTTTTTAAGCAATCTTGTGCATTCAATAGGTTCATTTGTGTCGTTGGATTAACATTTAGGTTGTTTTCGTCGTCCGTAGGCTTATTCTCGTCCAATTAGGGTTTTTAACCAATCTTGTGCCTCTATTAGGTGTGATTGTGTCAATTGATGAACATTTAGGTTAGTTTTGTCCTCCCTCGTCTGATTGTTATCCAATTAGGGTTTTTAACCGATCTTGTGCATCCAATAGATGTGTTTGTGTCATTGCACGAACATTTAGGTCATTTTCGTCCTCCCTAGGCTTACTCTTGTCCAATTAGGGTTTTTAACAAATCTTGGGCGTCCAGTAAGTGTGTTTGTGTCATTGGATTAACATTTAGGTCATTTTCCTCCTCCCTATGCTTATTCTTGTCTAATTATGGTTTTTAAGCAATCTTGTGCATACAATAAGTTCATTAGTGTCGTTGGATTAACATTTAGGTAGTTTTCGTCGTCCATAGGCTTATTCTCGTCCAATTATGGTTTTTAACCAATCTGGTGCCTCCAATAGTTGTGATTGTGTCATTGGATGAACATTTAGCTCATTTTCGTCCTCGCTCGGCTTATTCTTGTCCAATTAGGGATTTTAATACATCTTGTGCATCCAATAGGTGTGTTTGTGTTATTGGATGAACATTTAGGTCGTTTTCATCATCCCTAGGCTAATACTTGATTAATTAGTGTTTTTAACCAATCTTGTGCATCCAATAGGTGTGTTGGTGTGATTGGATGAACAATTAGATCATTTTGGTCATCCGTAGTCTTATTCTTATCCAATTAGTTTTTTTAAGCAATCTTGTCCATCAATTAAGTTCATTTGTGTCGTTGGATAACATTTAGGTCATTTTCGTCCTCCATAGGCTTATTCTTGTCCAATTAGGGTTTTCAACCAATCTTGTGACTCCAATAGGTCTGTTTGTGTCATTGGATTAACATATAGGTCATTTTCTTCCTCCTTAGGCTTATTGATGTCGATTTAGGGTTTTTAACCAATCTTTAGCATCCAATAGGTGTGTTTATGTCTTAGGATGAACATTTAGGTCATTTTCGTCCTCCCTAGGCTTATTGATGTCCAATTAGGGTTTTTAACCAATCTTTAGCATCCAATAGGTGTGTTTGTGTCATTGGATTAACGTTTAGGTCATTTTCGTTCTCCCTAGGCTTAATCTTGTCCAATTAGGGTTTTTAAGCAAACTTGTGCATCCAATAAGTTCATTTGTCTTGTTGGATTAACATTTTGGTCATTTTAGTAATCCTTAGGCTTATTCTTGTCCAATTAGGGTTTTTAACCGATCTTGTGCATCCAATAGATGTGTTTGTGTCATTGGATGAACATTTAGGTCATCTTCGTCCTCCCTAGGTTTATTCTTGTCCAATAAGGTTTTTTTTTTAACCAATATTGTGCGTTCGATAGGTTTGTTTGTATCATTGGATGAACATTTAGGTCATTTTCGTTCTCCCTAGTCTTATTCTTGTACAATTAAGGTTTTTAGGCAATCTTGTGCATACAATAAGTTCATTTGTGTCGTTGTATTAACATTTAGGCCATTGTCGTCGTCCTTAGTCTTATCTTACCCAATTAGGGTTTTTAACCAATCTTGTGCATCCAATAGGTTTGTTTGTGTCATTGGATAAACATTTAGGTTGTTTTCGTCCTCCCTAGGCTAAAACATGTCCAATTAGGGTTTTTAACCAATCATGTGCATCCAATACGTGTGTTTTTGTCATTGGATTTACATTTAGGTTATTTTCATCCTCCTTAGGCTTATTTTGGTCCAATTAGGGTTTTTAACCAATCTTGTGCGTCCAATAGGTGTGTTTGTGTCATTGGATGAACATTTAGGTCATTTTTGACCTCCCTAGGCTTATCCTTTTCTTATTAGGCATTTTTAAGCAATCTTGTGCATTCAATAGGTTCATTTGTGTCGTTGGATTAAAATTTAGGCCATTGTCGTCGTCCATAGGCTTATTCTTACCCAATTAGGGTTATTAACCAATCTTGTGCATCCAATAGGTTTGTTTGTGTTATTGGATGAACATTTAGGTTATTTTCGTTCTCCCTATGCTAAAACATGTCCAATTAGGGTTTTTAACCAATCATGTGCATCCAATACCTGTGTTTGTGTCATTGGATTAACATTTAGGTTATTTTCATCCCCCTTAGGCTTATTTTGGTCCAATTAGGGTTTTTAACCAATCTTGTGCGTCCATTAGGTGTGTTTGTGTCATTGGATGAACATTTAGGTCATTTTTGACTTCCCTAGGCTTTTCTTGTCCAATTAGGGCTTTTAGTCGATCTTGTGCATCCACTATATGTGTTTGTGTCATTAGATGGACATTTAAGTCATTTTCTTCCTCCCTAGTCTTATTCTTGTCCAATTAGGGTTTTTAGGCAATCTTGTGCATCCAATACTAGTGTTTGTTTTATTGGACGAACATTTAGGTCTTTTTCGTCCTCCCTAGGCTAATTCCTGTCCAATTAGGATTTTTAACCAATCTTGTGCATCCTATAGGTTTGTGTGAGTCATTGGATGAACATTTAGGTCATTTTCGTCCTCCCTAGGCTTACTCTTGTCCAATTAGGGTTTTTAACAATTCTTGTGCGTCCAATAAGTGTGTTTCTATCATGGGATTAACATTTAGCTCTGTTTCGTTCTCCCTAGACTTATTCTTGGGCAATTCGGGTTTTTAACCAATCTTGTGCGTCCAATAGGTGTGTTTGTGTCATTGGATTAACATTTAGGTCATTTTCGTCCTCCTTAGGCCTATTCTTGTCTGATTAGGGTTTTTAACTGATCATGTGCATCCACTATATGTGTTTGTGTCATTAGACGAACATTTAGGTCATTTTCTTCCCCCTAGTCTTATTCTTGTCCTATATGGGTTTTTAAGCAATCTTGTGCGTCCAATAAGTTCATTTGTGTCGTTGGATTAACATTTAGGTCATTTTCGTCCTCCCTAGGCTTATTCTTTTCCAATTAGGGTTTTTAACCAATCTTGTGAATCCAATAGGTGTGTTTGTGTCATTGGATGAACATTTAGGTAATTTTCATCCTTCCTAGGCTTATTCATTGCCAATTAAGGTTTTTTTTAACAAATCCTGTGCGTCAAATAAGTGTGTTTGTGTCATTGGATTAGGTTATTTTTATCCTTCCTAGACTGATTCTTGTCCAATTAGGGTTTTTAACCAATCTTGTGCGCCCAATAAGTGTGTTTGTGTCATTGGATGAACATTTAGGTCATTTTCTTCCTCCCGATTCTTATTCTTGTCTAATTAGGGTTTTTAAGCAATCTTGTGCATTCAATAGGTTCATTTGTGTCGTTGGATTAACATTTAGGTTGTTTTCGTCGTCCGTAGGCTTATTCTCGTCCAATTAGGGTTTTTAACCAATCTTGTGCCTCTATTAGGTGTGATTGTGTCAATTGATGAACATTTAGGTTAGTTTTGTCCTCCCTCGTCTGATTGTTATCCAATTAGGGTTTTTAACCGATCTTGTGCTTCCAATAGATGTGTTTGTGTCATTGCACGAACATTTAGGTCATTTTCGTCCTCCCTAGGCTTACTCTTGTCCAATTAGGGTTTTTAACAAATCTTGGGCGTCCAGTAAGTGTGTTTGTGTCATTGGATTAACATTTAGGTCATTTTCCTCCTCCCTATGCTTATTCTTGTCTAATTATGGTTTTTAAGCAATCTTGTGCATACAATAAGTTCATTAGTGTCGTTGGATTAACATTTAGGTAGTTTTCGTCGTCCATAGGCTTATTCTCGTCCAATTATGGTTTTTAACCAATCTGGTGCCTCCAATAGTTGTGATTGTGTCATTGGATGAACATTTAGCTCATTTTCGTCCTCGCTCGGCTTATTCTTGTCCAATTAGGGATTTTAATACATCTTGTGCATCCAATAGGTGTGTTTGTGTTATTGGATGAACATTTAGGTCGTTTTCATCATCCCTAGGCTAATACTTGATTAATTAGTGTTTTTAACCAATCTTGTGCATCCAATAGGTGTGTTGGTGTGATTGGATGAACAATTAGATCATTTTGGTCATCCGTAGTCTTATTCTTATCCAATTAGTTTTTTTAAGCAATCTTGTCCATCAATTAAGTTCATTTGTGTCGTTGGATAACATTTAGGTCATTTTCGTCCTCCATAGGCTTATTCTTGTCCAATTAGGGTTTTCAACCAATCTTGTGACTCCAATAGGTCTGTTTGTGTCATTGGATTAACATATAGGTCATTTTCTTCCTCCTTAGGCTTATTGATGTCGATTTAGGGTTTTTAACCAATCTTTAGCATCCAATAGGTGTGTTTATGTCTTAGGATGAACATTTAGGTCATTTTCGTCCTCCCTAGGCTTATTGATGTCCAATTAGGGTTTTTAACCAATCTTTAGCATCCAATAGGTGTGTTTGTGTCATTGGATTAACGTTTAGGTCATTTTCGTTCTCCCTAGGCTTAATCTTGTCCAATTAGGGTTTTTAAGCAAACTTGTGCATCCAATAAGTTCATTTGTCTTGTTGGATTAACATTTAGGTCATTTTAGTAATCCTTAGGCTTATTCTTGTCCAATTAGGGTTTTTAACCGATCTTGTGCATCCAATAGATGTGTTTGTGTCATTGGATGAACATTTAGGTCATCTTCGTCCTCCCTAGGTTTATTCTTGTCCAATAAGGTTTTTTTTTTAACCAATATTGTGCGTTCGATAGGTTTGTTTGTATCATTGGATGAACATTTAGGTCATTTTCGTTCTCCCTAGTCTTATTCTTGTACAATTAAGGTTTTTAGGCAATCTTGTGCATACAATAAGTTCATTTGTGTCGTTGTATTAACATTTAGGCCATTGTCGTCGTCCTTAGTCTTATCTTACCCAATTAGGGTTTTTAACCAATCTTGTGCATCCAATAGGTTTGTTTGTGTCATTGGATAAACATTTAGGTTGTTTTCGTCCTCCCTAGGCTAAAACATGTCCAATTAGGGTTTTTAACCAATCATGTGCATCCAATACGTGTGTTTTTGTCATTGGATTTACATTTAGGTTATTTTCATCCTCCTTAGGCTTATTTTGGTCCAATTAGGGTTTTTAACCAATCTTGTGCGTCCAATAGGTGTGTTTGTGTCATTGGATGAACATTTAGGTCATTTTTGACCTCCCTAGGCTTATCCTTTTCTAATTAGGCATTTTAGTCGATATTGTGCATCAACTATATGTGTTTGTGTCATTAGATGAACATTTAGGTCATTTTCTTCCTCCCTAGTCTTATTCTTGTCCAATTAGGGTTTTTAAGAAATCTTGTGCATCCAATACTAGTGTTTGTTTCATTGGACGAACATTTAGGTCATTTTCGTCCTCCCTAGGCTAATTCTTGTCCAATTAGGATTTTTAACCAATCTTGTGCATCCTATAGGTTTGTCTGAGTCATTGGATGAAAATTTAGGTCATTTTCGTCCTCCCTAGTATTATTCTTGTCTAATTAAGGTTTTTAAGCAATCTTGTGCATCCAATAAGTTCATCTGTGTCGTTAGATTAACATTTAGGTCGTTTTCGTCGTCCCTAGGCTTATTCTCGTCCAATTAGGGTTCTTGACCAATCTTGTGCCTCCAATACGTGTGATTGTGTCATTGGATGAACATTTAGGTCATTTTGATCCTCCCTCGTCTTATTGTTATCCAATTAGAGTTTTAATCGATCTTGTGCATCCAATAGATGTGTTTGTGTCATTGGATGAACATTTAGGTAATTTTCGTCCTCCCTAGACTTATTCTTGGGCAATTACGGATTTTAACCAATCTTGTGCGTCCAATAGGTGTGTTTTTGTCATTCGATGAAAATTTAGGTCATTCATGTCCTCTCTAGGCTTATTGATGTCCAATTAGGGTTTTAAACCAATCTTTAGCATCCAATAGGTGTGTTTGTGTCATTATATGAACATTTAGGTCATTGTCGTCCTCCATAGGCTTATCCTTGTTGAATTAGGGTTTTTTTAACAAATCTTGTGCGTCCAATAAATGTGTTTGTGTCATTGGATTAACATTTAGGTCATTTTCGTCATCCCTAGGCTAATACTTGATTAATTAGGGTTTTTAACCAATCTTGTGCATCCAATAGGTGTGTTGGTGTCGTTGGATAAACATTTAGATCATTTTCGTCCTCCAAACTCTTATTCTTGTCCAATTTGTTTTTTTAAGCAATCTTGTGCATCCAATAAGTTCATTTGTGTCGTTGGATAACATTTAGGTCATTTTCGTCCTCCATAGGCTTATTCTTGTCCAATTAGGGTTTTTAACCAATCTTGTGCATCCTATAGGTTTGTCTGAGTCTTTAGATGAACATTTAGGTCATTTTCGTCCTCCCTAGGTTTATTGTTGTCCAATTAGGTTTTTTTTTAACCAATCTTGTGCTTTCGATAGGTGTGTTTGTATCATTGGATGAACATTTAGATCATTTTCGTTCTCCATAGTCTTATTCTTGTACAATTAGGGTTTTTAGGCAATCTTGTGCATACAATAAGTTCATTTGTGTCGTTGTATTAACATTTTGGCCATTGTCGTCGTCCTTAGGCTAATCCTTGTCCAATTAGGGTTTTTAGTCGATCTTGTGCATCCACTATATGTCTTTGTGTCATTAGATGAACATTTAGGTCATTTTCTTCCTCCCTAGTCTTATTCTTGTCCAATTAGGGTTTTTAAGCAATCTTGTGCATCCAATACTAGTGTTTGTGTCATTGGACGAACATTTAGGTCATTTTCGTCCTCCCTAGGCTAATTCTTGTCCAATTAGGATTTTTAACCAATCTTGTGCATCCTATAGGTTTGTGTGAGTCATTGGATGAACATTTAGCTCATTTTCGTCCTCCCTAGGCTTACTCTTGTCCAATTAGGGTTTTTAACAATTCTTGTGCGTCCAATAAGTGTGTTTGTATCATTGGGTTAACATTTAACTCATTTTCGTTCTCCCTAGACTTATTCTTGATCAATTAGGGATTTTTACCAATCTTGTGCGTCCAATAGGTGTGTTTGTGTCATTGGATTAACATTTAGGTCATTTTGGTACTCCCTAGTCTTATTCTTGTCCTATATGTGTTTTTAAGCAATCTTGTGCGTCCTATAAGTTCATTTCTGTCGTTGGATTAACATTTAGGTCATTTTCGTCCTCCCTAGGCTTATTCTTTTCCAATTAGGGTTTTTATCCAATCTTGTGAATCCAATAGGTGTGTTTGTGTCATTCGATAAACATTTAGGTAATTTTCGTCCTCCCTAGGCTTATTCTTGTCCAAATAAGGTTTTTTTTTAACAAATCCTGTGCGTCAAATAAGTGTGCTTGTGTCATTGGATAAGGTTATTTTCATCCTTCCTAGACTTATTCTTGGGCAATTAGGGTTTTTAACCAATCTTGGGCGTCCAATAGGTGTGTTTGTGGCATTGAATTATCATTTAGGTCATTTTCGACCACCCTAGGCTTATTCTTGTCCAATTAGGGTATTTAACCGATCTTGTGCATCCACTATAAGTGTTTGTGACATTAGATGAACATTTAGGTCATTTTCTTCCTCCCTAATCTTATTCTTCTCCAATTAGTATTTTTAAGCAATCTTGTGCATCCAATAAGTTCATTTGTGTCCTTGGATTAACATTTAGGTAATTTTTGTCCTCCCTAGGCTTATTCTTGTCCAATTAGGGTTTTTAACCTATTTTGTGAATCCAATAGGTGTGTTTGTGTCAATTGATGAACATTTAGGTAATTTTCTTCCTCACTGGGCTTATTCTTGTCCAATTAGGGTTTTTAACCAAACTTGTGCATCCAATAGGTGTGTCTGTGTCATTAGATCAAAATTTAGGTCATTTTCGTCCTCCCAAAGCTTATTCTTGTCTAATTACGGTTTTTAAGCAATCTTGTGCATCCAATAAGTTGATTTGTGTCCTTGGAATAAGATGTAGGTCATTTTTGTCCTTCTAGTCTTATTCTTCTCCAATTATGGTTTTTAACGAACCTTGTGAATCCAATAGGAGTGTTTGTGTCATTGGATAAGCATTTTGGTCATTTTCCTCCTCCATAGGCTTATTCTTGTCCAATTAGGGTTTTTAACCAATCTTGTGCATCCAATAGATGTGTGTGTGTCATTGGACGAACATTTAGGTCATTTTCGTCCTCCCTAGGCTTACTCTTGTCCAATTAGGGTTTTTAACTAATCTTGGGCGTCCAGTAAGAGTGTTTGTGTCATTGGGTTAACATTTTGGTCATTTTCGTTCTCCCTAAACTTATTCTTGTGCAATTAGGGTTTTTAACCAATCTTGTGCGTCCAATAGGTTTGTTTGTGTCGTTGGATTAACATTTAGGTTGTTTTCGTCGTCCGTAGGCTTATTCTCGTCG
Organism: Cicer pinnatifidum; assembly: GCA_037974775.1. Taxonomy (NCBI): domain Eukaryota; kingdom Viridiplantae; phylum Streptophyta; class Magnoliopsida; order Fabales; family Fabaceae; genus Cicer; species Cicer pinnatifidum. The sequence goes on from JBBPBR010000003.1 coordinate 41,460,802, forward strand.
AATTAGGGTTTTTAACCAATCTAGTGCCTTCAATAGTGGTGATTGTATCATTGGATGAACATTTAGCTCATTTTCGTCATCGCTAGGCTTATTCTTGTCCAATTAGGGATTTTAACAGATCTTGTGCATCCAACAGTTGTGTTTGTGTTATTGGATGAACATTTAGATCGTTTTCATCATCCCTAGGCTAATACTTGATTAATTAGGGTTTTTAACCAATCTTGTGCATCCAATAGGTGTGTTGGTGTCATTGGATGAACATTTAGATCATTTTGGTCATTTGTAGTCTTATTCTTGTCCAATTAGTTTTTTTAAGCAATCTTGTGCATCCTATAAGTTCATTTGTGTCGTTGGATAACATTTAGGTCATTTTCGTCCTCCATAGGCTTATTCTTGTCCAATTAGGGTTTTTAACCAATCTTGTGACTCCAATAGGTCTGTTTGTGTCGTTGGATGAACATTTAGGTCATTTTCGTCCTCCCTAGGCTTATTGATATCCAATTAGGGTTTTTAACCAATCTTTAGCATCCTATAGGTGTGTTTATGTCATTGGGTGAACATTTATGTCATTTTTGTCCTCCATAGTCTTATTCAATGCCAATTAGAGTTTTTAAACAATCTTGTGCATCCAATAGGTGTGTTTGTGTCATTGGATGAACATTTAGGTCATTTTCATCCTCCCTAGTCTTATTGTTATCCAATCAGGGTTTTTAACTGATCTTCTGCATCCAATAGGTGTCTTTATGTCATTGGATGAACATTTAAGTCATTTTCGTCCTCCCTATGCTAATACTTGTCCAATTAGAGTTTTTAAACAATCTTGTGCGTCCAATAGGTGTGTTTGTGTCATTGGATTAACATTTAGCTCATTTTCGTTCTCCCTAGGCTTATTCTTGTCCAATTAGGGTTTTTAACCAATCTTGTGACTCCAATAGGTCTGTTTGTGTCATTGGATGAACATTTAGGTCATTTTTGTCCTCCCAAGGCTTATTGATGTCCAATTAGGGTTTTTAACCAATCTTTAGCATCCAATAGGTGTGTTTATGTCATTGGGTGAACATTTATGTCATTTTTGTCCTCCATAGTCTTTTTCAAGTCCAATTAGGATTTTTAACCAATCTTGTGCATCCAATAGGTTTGTCTGAGTCTTTGGATGAACATTTAGGTCATTTTCGTCCTCCCTAGGTTTATTCTGGTCCAATTAGGTTTTTTTTAACCAATCTTGTGCTTTCGATAGGAGTGTTTGTATCATTGGAAGAACATTTAGATCATTTTCGTTCTCCCTAGTCTTATTCTTGTACAATTAGGGTTTTTAGGCAATCTTGTGCATACAATAAGTTCATTTGTGTCGTTATATTAACATTTTGGCCATTGTCGTCGTCCGTAGGCTTATTCTTGTCCAATTAGGGTTTTTAACCAATCTTGTGCATCCAATAGGTTTGTTTATGTCATTGGATGAACATTTAGGTTATTTTCGTCCTCCCTAGGCTAAAACATGTCCAATTAGGGTTTTTAACCAATCATGTGCATCCAATACGTGTGTTTGTGTCATTGGATTAACATTTAGATTATTTTCATCCTCCTTAGGCTTATTTTGGTCCAATTATGGTTTTTAACCAATCTTGTGCGTCCAATAGGTGTGTTTGTGTCATTGGATGAACATTTAGGTCATTTATGACCTCCCTAGGCTTATCCTTGTCCAATTAGGGTTTTTAGTCGATCTTGTGCATCCACTATATGTGTTTGTGTCATTAGATGAACATTTAGGTCATTTTCTTCCTCCCTAGTCTTATTCTTGCCCAATTAGGGTTTTTAAGCAATCTTGTGCATCCAATACTAGTGTTTGTGTCATTGGATGAACATTTAGGTCATTTTCGTCCTCCCTAGTCTAATGCTTGTCCAATTAGGATTTTTAACCAATCTTGTGCATCCTATAGGTTTGTGTGAGTCATTGGATAAACATTTAGGTCATTTTCGTCCTCCCTAGGCTACTCTTGTCCAATTAGGGTTTTTAACAATTCTTGTGCGTCCAATAAGTGTGTTTGTATCATTGGGTTAACATTTAGCTCATTTTTCGTTCTCCCTAGACTTATTCTTGGGCAATTAGGGATTTTAACCAATCTTGTGCGTCCAATAGGTGTGTTTGTGTCATTGGATTAACATTTAGGTCATTTTCGTACTCCCTAGTCTTATTCTTGTCCTATATGTGTTTTTAAGCAATCTTGTGCGTCGTATAAGTTCATTTCTGTCGTTGGATTAACATTTAGGTCATTTTCGTCCTCCCTAGGCTTATTCTTTTCCAATTAGGGTTTTTAACCAATCTTGTGAATCCAATAGGTGTGTTTGTGTCATTGGATGGACATTTAGGTAATTTTCGTCCTCCCTAGACTTATTCTTGTCCAAATAAGGTTTTTTTTAACAAATCATGTGCGTCAAATAAGTGTGTTTGTGTCATTGGATTAGGTTATTTTCATCCTTCCTAGACTTATTCTGGGGCAATTAGGGTTTTTAACCAATCTTGTGCGTCCAATAGGTGTGTTTGTGGCATTGAATTATCATTTAGGTCATTTTCGACCTCCCTAGGCTTATTCTTGTCCAATTAGGGTATTTAACCGATCTTGTGCATCCACTACAAGTGTTTGTGACATTAGATGAACATTTAGGTCATTTTCTTCCTCCCTAGTCTTATTCTTGTCCAATTAGTATTTTTAAGCAATCTTGTGTCCTTGGATTAACATTTAGGTCATTGGATGAACATTTAGCTCATTTTCGTCCTCGCTAGGCTTATTCTTGTCCAATTAGGGATTTTAATAGATCTTGTGCATCCAATAGGTGTGTTTGTGTTATTGGATGAACATTTAGGTCGTTTTCGTCATCCTTAGGCTAATACTTGATTAATTAGTGTTTTTAACCAATCTTGTGCATCCAATAGGTGTGTTGGTGTCATTGGATGAACATTTAGATCATTTTGGTCATTTGTAGTCTTATTCTTGTCTATTTAAGATTTTTAAGCAATCTTGTGCATCCAATAAGTTCATTTGTGTCGTTAGATTGACATTTAGGTCGTTTTCGTCGTCCCTAGGCTTATTCTCGTCCAATTAGGGTTGTTGACCAATCTTGTGCCTCCAATACGTGTGATTGTGTCATTGGATGAACATTTAGGTCATTTTGATCCTCCCTCGTCTTATTGTTATCCAATTAGGGTTTTAACCGATCTTGTGCATCCAATAGATGTGTTTGTGTCATTGGATAAACATTTAGGTCATTTTCGTCCTCCCTAGACTTATTCTTGGGCAATTAGGGATTTTAACCAATCTTTTGCGTCCAATAGGTGTGTTTGTGTCATTGGATGAAAATTTAGGTCATTCTTGTCCTCTTTAGGCTTATTGATGTCCAATTAGGGTTTTAAACCAATCTTTAGCATCCAATAGGTGTGTTTGTGTCATTATATGAACATTTAGATCATTGTCGTCCTCCGTAGGCTTATCCTTATTGAATTATGGTTTTTTTTAACTAATCTTGTGCGTCCAATAAGTGTGTTTGTGTCATTGGATTAACATTTAGGTCATTTTCGTCATCCCTAGGCTAATACTTGATTAATTAGGGTTTTTAGCCAATCTTGTGCATCCAAATAGGTGTGTTGGTGTCATTGGATAAACATTTAGATCATTTTCGTCCTCCAAATTCTTATGCTTGTCCAATTTGTTTTTTAAGCAATCTTGTGCATCCAATAAGTTCATTTGTGTCGTTGGATAACATTTAGGTAATTTTCGTCCTCCATAGGCTTATTCTTGTCCAATTAGGATTTTTAACCAATCTTGTGACTCCAATAGGTATGTTTGTGTCATTGGATGAACATTTAGGTCATTTTTGTCCTCCCTAGGCTTATTGATGTCCAATTAGGGTTTTTAACCAATCTTTAGCATCCAATAGGTGTGTTTATGTCATTGGGTGAACATTTATGTCATTTTTGTCCTCCATAGTCTTAATCAAGTCCAATTAGGATTTTTAACCAATTTTGTGCATCTTATAGGTTTGTCTGAGTCTTTGGATGAACATTTAGGTCATTTTCGTCCTCCCTAGGTTTATTCTGGTCCAATTAGGTTTTTTTTAACCAATCTTGTGCTTTCGATAGGAGTGTTTGTATCATTGGATGAACATTTAGATCATTTTCGTTCTCCCTAGTCTTATTCTTGTACAATTAGGGTTTTTAGGCAATCTTGTGCATACAATAAGTTCATTTGTGTCGTTGTATTAACATTTAGGTCATTTTCGTCCTCCCTAGGTTTATTCTGGTCCAATTAGGTTTTTTTTAACCAATCTTGTGCTTTCGATAGGAGTGTTTATGTCATTGGATGAACATTTAGGTTATTTTCGTCCTCCCTAGGCTAAAACATGTCCAATTAGGGTTTTTAACCAATCATGTGCATCCAATACGTGTGTTTGTGTCATTGGATTAACATTTAGATTATTTTCATCCTCCTTAGTCTTATTTTGGTCCAATTAGGGTTTTTAAGCAATCTTGTGCGTCCAATAGGTGTGCTTGTGTCATTGGATGAACATTTAGGTCATTTTTGACCTCTCTAGGCTGATCCTTGTCCAATTAGGGTTTTTAGTCAATCTTGTGCATCCACTATATGTGTTTGTGTCATTAGATGAACATTTAGGTCATTTTCTTCCTCCCTAGTCTTATTCTTGTCCAATTAGGGTTTTTAAGCAATCTTGTGCATCCAATACTAGTGTTTGTGTCATTGGATGAACATTTAGGTCATTTTCGTCCTCCCTAGTCTAATGCTTGTCCAATTAGGATTTTTAACCAATCTTGTGCATCCTATAGGTTTGTGTGAGTCATTGGATGAACATTTAGGTTATTTTCGTCATCCCTAGGCTTACTCTTGTCCAATTAGGGTTTTTAACAATTCTTGTGCGTCCAATAAGTGTGTTTGTATCATTGGGTTAACATTCAGCTCATTTTTCGTTCTACCTAGACTTCTTCTTGGGCAATTAGGGATTTTAACCAATCTTGTGCGTCCAATAGGTGTGTTTGTGTCATTGGATTAACATTTAGGTCATTTTCGTCCTCCACAGGCTTATTTTGGTCCAATTTGGGTTTTAACCAATCTTGTGACTCCAATAGGTGTGTTTATGTCCTTGGGTGAACATTTATGTCATTTTTGTCCTCCATAGTCTTATTCAAGTCCATTTAGAGTTTTTAAACAATCTTGTGCATCCAATAGGTGTGTTTGTGTCATTGGATGAACATTTAGGTCATTTTCGTCCTCCCTAGGTTTATTCTTGTCCAATTAGGTTTTTTTTAACCAATCTTGTGCATCCAATAGGGGTTTTGTATCATTGGACGAACATTTAGGTCATTTTCGTTCTCCCTAGTCTTATTCTTGTCCAATTAGGATTTTTAGGCAATCTTGTGCATAGAATAAGTTCATTTGTGTCGTTGTATTAACATTTAGGCCATTGTCGTTGTCCTTAGGCTTATTCTTGTCCAATTAGGGGTTTTAACCAATCTTGTGCATCCAATAGGTTTGTTTGTGTCATTGGATGAACATTTATGTTATATTCGTCCTCCCTAGGCTAAAACATGTCCAATTAGGGTTTTTAACCAATCAAATGCTTCCCAAACGTGTGTTTCTATCATTGGATTAACATTTAGGTTATTTTCATCCTCCTTCTGCTTATTTTGGTACAATTAGGGATTTTAACCAATCTTGTGCGTCCAATAGGTGTGTTTGTGACATTGGATGAAAATTTAGGTCATTTTCGTCCTCCTTAGGCTTATTGATCTCCAATTAGGGTATTAAACCAATCATTAGCATCCAATAGGCGTGCTCCATAGACTTATTCTTATTGAATTAGGGTTCTTTAAAAAATCTTGTGCGTCCAATAAGTGTGTTTGTGTCATTGGATTAACATTAAGATTATTTTCGTTTTTCCTAGACTTATTCTTTGGATTAACATTTAGATCATTTTCGACCTCCTTAGACTTATCCTTGTCCAATTAGGGTTTCTAGTTAGTCTTGTGCATCCACTATATGTGTTTGTGTCATTAGATGAACATTTAGGTGATTTTCGTCCTCCCACGTCTTATTGTTATTCAATTAGGTTTTTTAGGCAATCTTGTGCATACAATAAGTTCATTTGTGTCGTTGGATTAACATTTAGGCCATTGTTGTCATCCTTAGGCTTATTCTTGTCCAATTAGGGTTTTTAACCAATCTTGTGCATCCAATAAGTTCATTTGTGTCGTTGGATGAACATTTAGGTCATTTTCGTACTCCCAAGTCTTATTCTTGTCCAATTATGGCTTTTAACCAATCTTGTGCATCCAATAAGTTCATTTGTGTCATCGGATGAACATTTAGGTCATTTTCGTCCTCCCTAGGCTTATTCTTGTCCAAATAGGGTCTTTAACCAATCTTGTGCATCCAATAGGTGTGTTTGTGTCATTAGATGAACATTTAGGTTATGTTCGTCCTCCCTAGGATAAAACTTTTCCAATTAGGGTTTTTAACCAATCTTGGGCATCCAATACGTGTGTTTGTGTCATTGGATTAACATTTAGGTTATGTTCATCCTCCCTAGGCTTAATTTGGTCCAATCTTGTGAGTCCAATGGGTGTGTTTGTGTCATTGGATGAACATTTAGATTATTTTTGTGCTCCCTAGGCTTATTGATGTCCAATTAGGGTTTTAAACCAATCTTTAGCATCCAATAGGTGTGCTTATGTCATTGGGTGAACGTTTATGTCATTTTTGTCCTCCCTAGTCTTATTCATCTCCAATTAGAGTTTTTAAGCAATCTTGTTCGTCAATTAGGTGTGTTTGTGTGAATGGATGAACATTTAGGTTATTTTCGTCCTCCCTAGTCTTATTGTTATCCAATTAGGGTTTTTAGTCGATCTTGTGCATCCAATATAGGTGTTTCTGTGTCCTTATATGAACATTTAGGTCATTTTCGTTTTCCGTAGGATTGTTCTTGACCAATTAGGGTTTTTTTTAACAAATCTTGTGCGTCCAATAAGTGTGTTCGTGTCATTGGATGAACATTAAGATTATTTTCGTTTTTCCAAGACTTATTCTTGGGCAATTAGGGTTTTTAACCAATCTTGTGCGTCCAATAGGTGAGTCTGTGTCATTGGATAAAAATTTAGGTCATCTTCGTCCTCCCAAAGCTTATTCTCGTCCAATTTGGGTTTTTAAGCATTCTTGTGCATCCAATAAGTTGATTTGTGTCATATGATTAAGATGTAGGTCATTTTCTACCTCCCTAGTCTTATTCTTCTCCAATTAGGGTTTTTAACAAACCTTGTGCACCCAATAGGCGGGCTTGTGTCATTGGATGAGCATTTAGGTCATTTTCCACCTCCCTAGACTTATTCTTGTCCAATTAGGGTTTTTAACCAATCTTGTGCGTCCAATAGGTGTGTTTGTCTCATTGGATGAACATTTAGGTCATTTTCGTCTTCCATGGGCTTATTCTTGTTCAATTAGGGTTTTTAACCAATCTTGTGCATCCAACAAGTGTGTTTGTGTCATTGGATGTACATTTAGGTCATTTTCGTCCTCCCTAGGCTTATTTTTGTCTAATTAGGGTTTTTAAGCAATCTTGTGCATCCCATAAGTTCATTAGTGTCGTTGGATTAACATTTAGGTCGTTTTCGTCGTCCGTAGGCTTTTTCTCGTCCAATTAGGGTTTTTAACCAATTTGGTGCCTCCAATAGAGGTGATTGTGTCATTGGATGAACATTTATCTCATTTTTGTCCTCGCTAGGCTTATTCTTGTCCAATTAGGGATTTTAATAGATGTTGTACATCCAATAGGTGTGTTTGGGTCATTGGATGAGCATTTAAATCATTTTCGTCCACTATAGGCTAATACTTGTCCAATTACGATTTTTAACCAATCTTTTAAATCCCATTGGTGCGTTTGAGCCATTGGATGAACCCTTAGGTCATTTTCGTTCTCCGTAGGCATATTCTTGTCCAATTTGGGGTTTTAACCAATCTTGTGCATACAATAGGTGTGATTGTGTCATTGGATGAACATTTAGGTCATTTTCGTCATCCCTAGGCTAATACTTGATTAATCAGGGTTTTTAACCAATCTTGTGCATCCAATAGGTGTGTTGGTGTCATTGGATAAACATTTAGATCATTTTCATCCTCCATAGTCTTATTCTTCTCCAATTAGTTTTTATAAGCAATCTTGTGCATCCAATATGTTCATTTGTGTCGTTGGATTAACATTTAGGTCATTTTCGTCCTCTCTTGGCTTATTCTTTTCATTTGTGAATCCAATAGGTGTGTTTGTGTCATTGGATGAACATTTAGGTAATTTTCGTCCTCCCTTGGCTTATTCTGGTCCAATTAGGGTTTTTAACCAATCTTGTGAGTCCAATAGGTGTGTTTGTATCATTGGATGAACATTTAGGTCATTGTTGTGCTCCTTAGGCTTATTGATGTCCAATTAGGGTTTTAAACCAATCTTTAGCATCCAATAGGTGAGTTTATGTCATTTGGTGAACATTTATATCATTTTTGTCCTCCCTAGTCTTATTCATCTCCAATTAGAGTTTTTAAGCAATGTTGTGCATCAATTAGGTGTGTTTGTGTCAATGAATGAACATTTAGGTCATTTTCTTCCTCCCTAGTCTTATTGTTATCCAATCAGGGTTTTTAACTGATCTTCTGCATCCAATAGGTGTCTTTATGTCATTGGATGAACATTTAAGTCATTTTCGTCCTCCCTATGCTAATACTTGTCCAATTAGAGTTTTTAAACAATCTTGTGCGTCCAATAGGTGTGTTTGTGTCATTGGATTAACATTTAGCTCATTTTCGTTCTCCCTAGGCTTATTCTTGTCCAATTAGGGTTTTTAACCAATCTTGTGCATCCAATATATGTGTTTTTATGTCATTATATGAAAATTTAGGTCTTTTTCCTCCTCCATAGGATTGTTCTTGACCAATTAGGGTTTTTTAACAAATCTTGTGCGTCCAATAAGTGTGTTTGTGTCATTGGATCAACATTAAGATTATTTTCGTTTTTCCTAGACTTATTCTTGGGCAATTAGGGTTTTTCACCAATCTTGTGCGTTCAATAGGTGAGTCTGTGTCATTAGATGAAAATTTAGGTCATCTTCGTCCTCCCAAAGCTTATTCTTGTCTAATTAGGGTTTTTAAGCATTCTTGTGCATCCAATAAGTTGATTTGTGTCATTTGATTAAGATGTAGGTCATTTTCTACCGCCCTAGTCTTATTCTTCTCCAATTAGGGTTTTTAACCAACCTTGTGCACCCAATAGGTAGGCTTGTGTCATTGGATGAGCTTTTTGGTCATTTTCCACCTCCCTAGAATTATTCTTGTCCAATTAGGGTTTTTAGCCAATCTTGTGCATCCAATAGGTGTGTTTGTCTCATTGGATGAACATTTAGGTCATTTTCGTCTTCCATGGGCTCATTCTTGTTCAATTAGGGTTTTTAACCAATCTTTTGCATCCAATAGGTGTGTTTGTGTCATTGGATGTTCATTTAGGTCATTTTTGTCCTCCCTAGGCTTATTTTTTTGTCTAATTAGGGTTTTTAAGCAATATTGTGCATCCAATAAGTTCATTAGTGTCGTTGGATTAACATTTAGGTCGTTTTCGTCGTCCATAGGCTTTTTGTCGTCCAATTAGGGTTTTTAACCAATCTGGTGCCTCCAATAGGGCTGATTGGGTCATTGGATGAACATTTAGCTCATTTTCGTCCTCGCTAGGCTTATTCTTGTCCAATTAGGGATTTTAATAGATGTTGTGCATCCAATAGGTGTGTTTGTGTCATTGGATGAGCATTTAAGTCATTTTCGTCCTCTCTAGTATAATACTTGTCCAATTACGGTTTTTAACCAATCTTTTGTATCCCATTGGTGTGTTTGAGTCATTGGATGAACCCTTAGGTCATTTTCATCCTCCGTTGGCATATTCTTGTCCAATTTCGGGTTTTAACCAATCTTGTGCATACAATAGGTGTGATTGTGTCATTGGATGAACATTTAGGTCATTTTCGTCATCCCTAGGCTAATACTTGATTAATTAGGGTTTTTAATCAATCTTGTGCACCCAATAGGTGTGTTGGTGTCATTGGATAAACATTTAGATCATTTTCATCCTCCATAGTCTTATTCTTCTCCAATTAGTTTTTATAAGCAATCTTGTGCATCCAATAAGTTCATTTGTGTCGTTGGATTAACATTTAGGTCATTTTCGTCCTCTCTAGACTTATTCTTTTCCAATTAGCGTTTTTAACCAATCTTGTGAATCCAATAGGTGTGTTTGTGTCATTTGATGAACATTTAGGTAATTTTCGTCCTCCCTAGGCTTATTCTTGTCCAATTAAGGTTTTTTTTTTAACAAATCCTGTGGGTCAAATAAATGTGTTTGTGTCATTGGATTAGGTTATTTTCATCGTTCCAAGACTTATTCTTGGGCAATTAGGGTTTTTAACCAATCTTGTGCGTCCAATAGGTGTTTTTGTGGCATTGGATTATCATTTAGGTCATTTTCGACCTCCCTAGGATTATTCTTGTCCAATTAGGGTACTTAACCGATCTTGTGCATCCACTATAATTGTTTGTGTCATTAGATGAACATTTAGGTCATTTTCTTCCTCCCTAGTCTTATTCTTGTCCAATTAGGGTTTTTAATAGATGTTGTGCATCCAATAGGTGTGTTTGTGTCATTGGATGAGTATTTAAGTCATTTTCGTCCTCTCTAGGATAATACTTGTCCAATTACGGTTTTTAACCAACCTTTTGCATCCCATTGGTGTGTTTGAGTCATTGGATGAACCCTTCGGTCATTTTCGTCCTCCATAGGCATATTCCTGTCCAATTTGGGTTTTTTCCCAATCTTCTACATACAAGCGGTGTGATTGTGTCATTGGATGAACATTTAGGTCATTTTCGTCATCCCTAGGCTAATACTTGATTAATTAGGGTTTTTAATCAATCTTGTGCACCCAATAGGTGTGTTGGTGTCATTGGATAAACATTTAGATCATTTTCATCCTCCATAGTCTTATTCTTCTCCAATTAGTTTTTATAAGCAATCTTGTGCATCCAATAAGTTCATTTGTGTCGTTGGATTAACATTTAGGTCATTTTCGTCCTCTCTAGGATTTTTCTTGTCCAATTAGGGTATTTAACCGATCTTGTGCATCCACTATAATTGTTTGTGTCATTAGATGAACATTTAGGTCATTTTCTTCCTCCCTAGTCTTATTCTTTGACCAATTACGGTTTTTAAGCAATCTTGTGCATCCAATAAGTTCATTTGTGTCCTTGGATTAACATTTAGGTCATTTTCGTCCTCCCTAGGCTTATTCTTCTCCAATTAGGGTTTTTAACCAATTTGGTGAATCCAATAGGAGTGTTTGTGTCAATTGATGAACATTTAGATATTTTTCGTCCTCCCAAAGCTTATTCTTGTCTAATTACGATTTTTAAGCAATCTTATGCATCCAATAAATTGATTTGTGTCCTTGGATTAAGATGTAGGTCATTTTCGTCCTTCTAGTCTTATTCTTCTCCAATTAGGGTTTTTAACGAACCTTGTGCATCCAATAGGAGTGTTTGTGTCATTGGATAAGCATTTTGGTCATTTTTCTCCTCCATAGGCTTATTCTAGTCCAATTAGGGTTTTTAACCAATCTTGTGCGCCCAATAGGTGTGTTTGTGTCATTGGATGAACATTTAGGTCATTTTCTTCCTCCCTAGTCTTATTCTTGTCTAATTAGGGTTTTTAAGCGATCTTGTGCATTCAATAGGTTCATTTGTGTCGTTGGATTAACATTTAGGTCGTTTTCGTCGTCCCTAGGCTTATTCTCGTCCAATTAGGGTTTTTAACCAATCTTGTGCCTCCATTAGGTGTGATTTGATGTAGCTAAATATCACTAGAAGGGGGGTTGAATAAGGATTTTACTGTTTAAAAATAATTTCTAAGTGTTTTGAAAACGATCCTCTCGCTGAGGATGGGTAGCTCGAGGATGAGATTTTTCTACTAGATAGATTTAAGTTAAGCAAAGGAGTAGAAGTAAAATAAGAGAGACACACACACAATTTTATACTGGTTCACCCAAAGATGGCTACGTCCAGTCCTCACACCCTTGTGAGATTTCACTAATTCTCAAACAGATCAATCCTCAACCTGAGGATGATTACAACTCGTGTATTCTTTAGCTTCACCAAGCTTACAATCAATTTTCGAATATTTCCAAGTGCAACTCACTGGGAAATTACAAAGTGATATGAGAGTGATTGATACTTAATACTTTCTCTAAAGATTTACAAAGATATAGTGTAGGATCAAAGAAAGTAAGAAGTGAGGGTGTTTAGCTCTTGATAGCTTTTAAGATACTTGATCTTTTTATACAAGTGTGTTGTGTGTCTTCCATTGGAGAGCTTGTATGCATTTTATAGAGATCTAAGTCCTTGATGACCGTTGGACCTTATTTCAAAACAATCCAAGTCTTTCATCATATTTACGGAATTGCCATTATAGCCATCCTCACTTTTCTTGTAACTTGATCTTGACAAGTCCATGTCAATTCTCTTTTTGCAGCAATGCACAGCTATTCTTTGACCATGTGAGCTGTATTTTTTCGAAGACTTTAAGGTCTTGTGATGTACATATCATAAGCCAAGTCTTTTATGTCCATTGGAAAAACCATTTGAGAAAAGCCAAGGTTTTTCTTCATAATTACGAAAATGCCATTCAGCTCATTTGAAATGTGCATTCCATGTTCAAGTACGAGGTAGTTGATTTCTTGGCACTTGGGGACACGTGATGACCTTTTCTTTTTCCTTGTTTTAAGGTTTGAATATTGTGAAGTCAATTTCCTTCTCTTTCTTCAATGCCTTGATAAAGTTTCACATGTGATCTTTTTTCTCTTTCTTCCATTTAATGCTTTCAACCACCATGTGATGTCCTTTTCTCTTCCTTCCTTCAAGACTATGGGAAGGCTTCACGTGAATGCTTCTTGCCTTGCCTTAAGACATGTGATCCATTTATTTTGGGCATGTTTCTTGTTACCTTTTTGCATATTTGAATTTAAATCCTTTTATATCACATATGTAGCCTTTTGCCTAATAAGCCTAAGATGTGAGATGTTGATTTCATAAAGTGTTGGGATGCAATTCAAAAAGTTGACTTTAGGCACATGTTACTCTCATCAATCACCGTGCCTTTCTTTTTCCTTCTCACAACTTTTCTTCAAAAGCCTTTCTTTAAAATAATAGTATTTTGCCTTTATTGAATGAATCAAACAATTCATTCTTTAATACCATTCAGCCCTTGATGAATGAATTCAAATAATTCATTTTATAATACTATTGGGCCCTTGTTTGATGGACTCAAACCCGTGAGAATATAAAACTGCAGTTTCCTCAGCTCGTGAGGCTGTCCTCGGCCTTTCCATACTTGGCATTTAACTTAGAATTTGCTTTTTATTCCTTAATGAATAATAACCTGTTTTTCTTATACACTCAAGAGCACAGATTAGTCTTTAAAACACAATCATAATCTTTTCATTTATTTTGTTATCATTAAAACCAAGTTAGAGAGATTTTGTCTCAACAATCTCCCCCTTTTTGATGATGACAAAATTCTTTTTAGATTATGATTTTTGTATTATGCAAGAGTGAAATAATTAAACTCCCCCTCAATCATACAAGTGATAATTTTGAAAAATTTCCCTTTTTAACATTCAAGTGAAAGCAATTTTTGAAATTATTCAATATTGAGGAAAATAGAGCATTCATAAACACCTAGAATTAATTCTAGCAACTTAAGCAACATACCATAGGTTCATGAATTCAGCCATAACAATTATAACAACCATAACAACATATAAACCATCATAACAACATATAATCCATAACCAGCATAACAACATATAATCCATAATCATCATAACAACAGTAAGTAAACCAAATGAGTTTAAATGTGTTATCATAAGACAAAATAAAACCATAATCTTACTCCCCCTGAATTTAGGCAACATCAAAAAGCATAAACTAGATTAAAACAGAGTCATTCAGCGGAAGATGAGGAAGATGTAGACATGGGGGCAAACGGGAATTGGGCTGGTAGCTTAGGCGGTTGATCATGGGCAGCAGCTGATGAACCCAAATGCTTTGTTACCCATTCCAGAACCAGTCCAAACTGATTAAGGGTTTTTTGAACATGAGAAAAGTTATCCAACATTTTCTTTTGATCTTTCCTAATTGTTTTAAGCAGCTTTAAAACCTTTTTGTTTTCGGCCGATTGCATGCTGATGGTAGGGTCACATGCCTTTTTGGATTTTGATTTGTTAACCTTATCCTTGGAGAAATTTGCAACATTTGGTGACACAGAAGGTTTTGATTTTTTGGAGAAATCTGGACCAGAATTAGATAAACCAATATTTGGTGAAATAGGGGAAGAGTTCAAACTTACTTGAGATGGAACAGTGGATGCCTTTTTATGCATGTTCCGAATAGGACTTTTGGAAGAGTGAGGATCGTATGAGACGTTTAGATCAATGAATAAATCTTCACCATCACCATTCTTAGCTGGAGGAGTGGCCGTATGGGTGGATGAATCCTTACTGACTTGTGGAGAATTTGGAAGTGTTGAGCCAGCAGAGTTAAAAGATGGGGTGTGTGAATGAGATAGAGGCGAGGCAGACTTTTGTTTCTTGGAGGCAGTTTGTTCTTTCTTTGAGATGGGGTTCGGTTCAGGCTTAGTAATACGCATTTGTTTAATATTTTTCAGAGAAAAGAAATTGTTGCACTGAATACTCTCTTCATCATCCAAGGGTACTTTAAAAAACTTAAAGATTTTGGTCAAAATCATTCCATAAGGAGCTGATCGACCCACAATAACAGCATTCAACATATAGCTAAAAATAATATTTCCCAGATGAAGAGGTGTTTCAGATAACAAATGATGAAGGATGAGAATATCAAGTTCGGTTACCTTTTCATAACTCCCAGCCCTAGGTGTGATCGAGTGGACGCAGATATTATGATAAATCCGACACATAGAAGGAAGGTTGGAAGCTATAAGAGGTTTCTTAGGATCTATTAAAATGTTTTGAAGGACAGAATTGCGAGTAACCATATACTGCATATACCACGTTTCAGCAAAGCAGTGGGCTCCAGCTTCTTGAATATTGAGGATTTTGCATAGAGAGGAAGGGTTTATGTCCAACTGTACTCCCTTGAGTACAAAACTGAATCCCGTGCTACCTTTACATCCATTGCAAGCCGCATAGAAGGCCTTTACAAGCCTTGGGTATTGAGGTTCATTGACTCTAAAGAAAGAGGTCCAGCCAAATTTATCAAAAATTTTTATAACATCAAACCCACCATTTTTCAAGTTGATTAGATCAATGTGTTTGCCATGAACTACAGATTTGTGAATCCATTTGGAGGTGTAGTTTAACTCCGAATCTGTGGAGTCAAAAAGAGAGACAGGAGGTGATGGCCGAGATTTCTTTGAAGTCTTTTTAGGTGTTTTTGTTTTCGGCCCTTTGGATGAGGAAGGCTTGGAGGAAGATTTAGGGTTTGGTTTAGTAGAGGGGTTTCCTTTTGAACTTTCCAAGTCAATGACATGCACAGTAGGGTCTTGAGGAATTTCTTTGTTTGAGTGTACAGCTCCGGATTGAATTCTGGAGGACCTTCTGGTGGTTGTAGTTGGTTTTGGAGACTTCTTTGGTGTTTTGGAGGAAGGTTGAGGCGGATTAGAAGATGCCCTAGGAGGGGACACAGATTTTCGCTTAACTTCCTCCCCAGCAGATTTAGAACTGGAATAGTTTTCAGAATCTGTTTCAGGATCAAAAGGGCGCATTTTTCGTTTGGCACATGTTTTGATTCGAGCCATTGTTGTTGATAGAACTTACCAAGAGGAAGATGAAGTTCGTGAAGGAAGAGAGAAAGAATTCTGAGTAATGGTAGAAAGAGAAACGTAAGGAGGAGAGAGAAGACAATTAAATTTGGAGAGAGAAAAATAAAAGGAAAAATTAATGAAACGGAGAGAGAAGAAAATTTGAATAATAAAAAATAATATTTAGGAGAGAGAGAATTAATTAAAAAGAGAGAGGTTATTGGAAACGTGAAAGGAAATAAAAAGGTGATTGATTGATGGAGAGAGAATGGGAAAGGGAGGCAGAGACGTGAGAGAGAAAATGAAGGAGAGCCGTTGGATGAAGTGATGATGAACTGCTTTGAATGCAGTCTGCGCAATTAAGGGAGATGGGAAATATTCATCACGTGCCAGCCATTTGACCAATGGATAAAAGGAAGCATGCGCATAGCCTTTGGTTGATTTAACAAGAGAGGGTTTTCTCATAAAAGGCCTAAGCTCCCCTATTTAATTTTTTACTTTATTTTAAGGGATCTGATTTGCAAAAATTTTAACACATACAATTAAAATAATAAAAACCAAACAATAACACAAACAACACACATAAATTATTTAAATAATTTTTTGAAAATTTATGATGGAGAGTTCTTCTAAGATAAACTTAAACCGATCCTCTTGGAGAGGTTTGGTAAAAATATCTACTAATTGATTTTCAGTGTCAATAAAAATCAATTATAAATCCCCTTTTTGCACATGATCTCTTATAAAATGATGTTTAATTTCAATGTGCTTAGATCTTGAATGTTGAATGGGATTTTTTGAAAGATTTATTGCACTTGTATTATCACAAAGGATAGGAATTTTTGTGTACCTTAATGAGTAATCCTCAAGTTGATTTTTGATCCATAGTAGTTGTGAGCAACATTGAGCGGCTGATACATACTCTGCTTCAGTGGTTGAAAGAGCAATGGTACTTTGTTTTTTGCATGACCAACTAATTAGTGATTTACCAAGAAATTGGCAAGCACCACTTGTGCTTTTTCTTTCAACTTTGTCTCCCGCGTAGTCCGCATCACAGTAGGCTTTAAGATCAAGATCGGAGCACTTTTTGTACCATATTCCCAGATTTATAGTGCCAACAAGATATCTAAAAATCCTTTTTACAGCCGTGAGATGAGATTCTTTAGGAGAGGATTGGAATCTTGCACAAAGACCGACTGCAAAGACTATGTCCGGTCTACTAGCTCTTAGATACAGCAAGGATCCAATCATCCCTCTGTATTCTTTTTCAGAAATTGGAGTTCCTTCATCATCTTTGTGAAGTGTGGAGGAAGGGTGCATAGGAGTTCCCATACTCTTGGCTGAACTCATGTTGTATTTTTTGAGCAAATCCTTGGTGTATTTTTCTTGTGATATAAAAATACCATCATCACGTTGTTTGATTTGCAGACCAAGGAAGAATTTTAATTCCCCCATCATACTCATCTCAAACTCACTTTGCATGAGATTTGAGAAATCTTTACACATCTTTTCATTTGTGGAACCAAATATAATGTCATCCACATATATTTGAACAATTAATAGATCTTTCTCAAGAGTCTTCTTGAAAAGAGTAGTATCAATCTGCCCTCTAATGAATCCATTTTCTTTTAGAAAAGAACTTAACCTTTCATACCAAGCTCTAGGAGCTTGCTTTAGGCCGTAAAGAGCTTTTGATAGTTTAAACACATGATTTGGCCTCTTTATGTCTTCAAAACCGGGAGGTTGACGCACATACACTTCTTCATTTAAGAATCCATTCAAAAAGGCACTTTTGACGTCCATTTGAAATAGTTTTATACCTTTATGAGTAGCATAAGCTAAGAGGATTCTTATGGCCTCAAGTCTTGCCACGGGTGCGAAGGTCTCATCATAATCAATTCCTTCTTGTTGATTATACCCTTGAGCCACTAATCTTGCTTTATTTCTAATGACTTCCCCATCCTCATTTAATTTGTTTCTAAATATCCATTTAGTTCCAATAATAGATTTTTCTAAAGGATGTGGTACAAGATTCCATACCTTGTTTCTTTCAAATTGTGAGAGTTCTTCCATCATAGCTTCAACCCAAGATTTGTCACTAATAGCTTGATCAATTGTTTTGGGTTCAACTTGTGATATCATGGCCATGTTGATTGCGCTTTCCCTTAGAGAATTTCTGGTTCTAACGCCATCTTCAGTATTCCCAATGATTAGATCTGGAGGATGATGTGTGACTGTTTTCCATCCTCTTGGAAGTTGTTGAGAAGTTGGGTCAGACTCATCCTCTTCGCGAGGACCGGGTACTTGAGATGTTGATTGTTCATCTTCTTCATTTTTATCCAACTTCTCTAAACACAAGTCATCAAACTCATCAAAAATAACATGCATGGATTCCTCCACAGTTTGAGTCCTAAGATTATATATTCTATAACCTTTTGACGATGTGGAGTATCCTAGAAAAATTCCTTTATCAGATTTTGGATCAAACTTTCCCAAATTTTCTTTGTTATTTAGAATATAGCAATAACACCCAAATATGTGAAAATAGGAAATATTTGGCTTTCTCCCCTTCCATAATTCATATGGAGTTTTGTTTAAAATTTTTCTAATGGATGTGCGGTTAGAAACATAACAAGCAGTGTTGATGGCTTCGGCCCAAAAATATTTTTCAATGTTGGCTTCATTTAAAATAGTTCTAGCCATTTCTTGTAAAGTTCTATTTTTCCTTTCAACAACCCCATTTTGTTGGGGAGTTCTTGGACAAGAAAAGTTGGGTGAAATACCATTTTCTTCACAAAGATTTTTAAAGGATTCATTTTCAAATTCTCCTCCATGGTCACTTCTTACCGAAACAATTTTTGATCCTTTTTCATTTTGAATCTTTTTGCAAAAATGGTGGAAAGCCTCAAAGGCTTCATCTTTATGTTTTAAAAATAGAACCCAAGTAAAACGAGAAAAGTCATCAACAATCACAAAACCATATCTTTTTCCACTAAGACTTGGAGTTTTGATAGGACCAAAAAGATCAATGTGTATAAGTTCAAGAGGATGATTTGTTGAAACAAGGTTTTTAGAATGAAAACTACTTTTAACTTGTTTTCCTTTTACACAAGCTTCACACACTTTGTCTTTCTCAAAATTAATTTTTGGAAGACCTTTTACCAATTCCAAATTTGATAATTTAGAAATAGTGTTTAAGCTTGTGTGACCCGCTCGTTTGTGCCAAATCCATTTATCTTTTTCAATAGATACAAAACAAGATTCAGTGGGTAAATCATCAAGATAAAGTTCATATAAATTCTTTTTTCTTAAACCGGAAAAGAAAACTCTACCCGAGGATGAATGTTTAACCTCACATAGAGTAGGCTTAAAAATAACTTCAAAACCACTATCACATAATTGACTAATGCTTAGCAAGTTATGTTTTAAGCCATCCACATATTGAACATTTTCAATTTTTGCAGAATTATTCTTACCAATAATACCTGTACCTTTTATTTGCGCTTTATCATTATTACCAAATGTGTCCGATCCTCCATCCTTTATTTCTAATGACATGAAGCAATGCTTATCTCCCGTCATATGCCTTGAGCAACCACTGTCCAAGTACCAAGGCTTTCTTTTGCTGATTAGAGGATGAACCTGTTTTAGAGTTTAAAAGGGACTTAGGTACCCATATAGCTTTGGGTCCTTGTTGGTTAGTTTTTCCTCTTTTGAGGACATTTCTTTTATGATAGCAAATAGAATCATGATGCCCATGTTTACCACAGAATGAACAAGCTGACTTTACATTGTTAGCTTTCTTCTTAGCATGACAAATTTTGGAGGTATGCCCAAGTTTTTTGCAAAACGTGCATTTCGGCCTATCCTCATATTTTTTAGGCAAGAAAAAATTTCCATATAATTTTTGTTTTTGAGAGCTTTTAAAACCAATACCAGCCTTGTCAAATATTCCAGATTGAGGCCCCATTATCTTTTGAAATGTTTCTGTAGATTTGACAAAGTTGGAAATATCATTTTTTAGTTCCCTAACCTCGGTTTTCAAAATTTCCTTTTCTGCATCCTCGTCAGGAGGATGAGTTTCAACTATTTTCATGTTCAAAAATTTTTGTTTCTCAGAATTTTGAAATTGAGATTGCTGTAAATCTTGAATGATTTTAACATATTCATCATTCTTTTTCTTAAGCTCCTCATTTTGTTTCTTTATCTCAACAAGTTGGTTTTTTTGAAATATACATGTTTGAGATAAAGTATGTGAGTCATTTAAGAGGCTATCAAATTCAATTTCTAATTCTTCACAATTAGGACATGGATTAGTAATACTTACCTTCTCAGTTTCTGATTTTGTCATGAGACATAGGTTGGCCTCTTCTTCCTTTTCTTGCTCCGAGGAAGATTCGTCACTATCATCCCAAGTAATCATCATGGATTTGTTTTTGTATGGAAATTTTCTAGAGTTCCTTTTGTTGAGAGGACACTCAGTTTTGTAGTGTCCCATCTTGTTGCATCCATAACAAGTTATTTGACTTTTGTCAACCTTTTCTTTTTGAGGAGATCTTCTATTCTGTCCTCTTCTGTTTATCATCCTCTGTAGTCTTCTAGAAAGCATAGCGAGTTCATCCTCATCCTCAGACAGAGGGCACTCTATGTTTTCCTTTGTTATGCCATCTTCATTCTTCTTGGAAGATGAACTTTCTGTTTGGCTGGTTTTTAGAGCGACCATTCTTCCCTTTTTGTTTGGTTTGTCCGCCAACAACAATGGTTCATGAGCTCTTAGAGTTCCAACCAAATCTTCTAATTTCATGTTGGTCAAATCTCTTGCTTCTGTAATGGCAGTTACCAATGGCCTTCATTCTTTTGGCAAACTTCTTAGGATTTTTCTTATCCTTTCTTGAACGGAGTATACTTTTCCAAGAGATCTCAGGTTGTTTAATATGATTGTTAACCTTGAGAACATTTCATCAATAGTTTCCTCCTCCTTCATTTCGAATAGTTCGAAATCTCTTACTCCCATATCTATCCTTGCTTCTTTTACATGGCTTGATCCTTCATGATGGATCCTTAGAGTATCCCAAAGCTCCTTAGCATTTTTGCACTCTTCAACTCTATCATATTCTTCCCTGCACAAAGCACACGTTAGAAATAAATGAGCTTTAGAGTTTAGGAGTACCTTTGCATTTTCATCCGCTGTCCATTGTGCTTGCGGTTTCTCATCGGAGGTTGCATCCATGTTGTTGGTTCTAATGACATGATCTCCATTTTCCACCACAGACCACATGTTGTTGTCTTGTGATATGAGAAATAGCTTCATCTTGCCTTTCCAATGATAGTAATCTGTACCATCAAAGTAGGGAGGTCGGCTGGATGATCCTCCTTCGGGAATATACTTAGCTTTTGACATTTTTCTTTTTGGATCTTTTTCTCTTACACTGTTAGGTGTATTTTTTAGAGAACCTTGCTCTGATGCCAATTGATGTAGCTAAATATCACTAGAAGGGGGGTTGAATAGGGATTTTACTGTTTAAAAATAATTTCTAAGTGTTTTGAAAACGATCCTCTCGCTGAGGATGGGTAGCTCGAGGATGAGATTTTTCTACTAGATAGATTTAAGTTAAGCAAAGGAGTAGAAGTAAAATAAGAGAGACACACACACAATTTTATACTGGTTCACCCAAAGATGGCTACGTCCAGTCCTCACACCCTTGTGAGATTTCACTAATTCTCAAACAGATCAATCCTCAACCTGAGGATGATTACAACTCGTGTATTCTTTAGCTTCACCAAGCTTACAATCAATTTTCGAATATTTCCAAGTGCAACTCACTGGGAAATTACAAAGTGATATGAGAGTGATTGATACTTAATACTTTCTCTAAAGATTTACAAAGATATAGTGTAGGATCAAAGAAAGTAAGAAGTGAGGGTGTTTAGCTCTTGATAGCTTTTAAGATACTTGATCTTTTTATGCAAGTGTGTTGTGTGTCTTCCATTGGAGAGCTTGTATGCATTTTATAGAGATCTAAGTCCTTGATGACCGTTGGACCTTATTTCAAAACAATCCAAGTCTTTCATCATATTTACGGAATTGCCATTATAGCCATCCTCACTTTTCTTGTAACTTGATCTTGACAAGTCCATGTCAATTCTCTTTTTGCAGCAATGCACAGCTATTCTTTGACCATGTGAGCTGTATTTTTTCGAAGACTTTAAGGTCTTGTGATGTACATATCATAAGCCAAGTCTTTTATGTCCATTGGAAAAACCATTTGAGAAAAGCCAAGGTTTTTCTTCATAATTACGAAAATGCCATTCAGCTCATTTGAAATGTGCATTCCATGTTCAAGTACGAGGTAGTTGATTTCTTGGCACTTGGGGACACGTGATGACCTTTTCTTTTTCCTTGTTTTAAGGTTTGAATATTGTGAAGTCAATTTCCTTCTCTTTCTTCAATGCCTTGATAAAGTTTCACATGTGATCTTTTTTCTCTTTCTTCCATTTAATGCTTTCAACCACCATGTGATGTCCTTTTCTCTTCCTTCCTTCAAGACTATGGGAAGGCTTCACGTGAATGCTTCTTGCCTTGCCTTAAGACATGTGATCCATTTATTTTGGGCATGTTTCTTGTTACCTTTTTGCATATTTGAATTTAAATCCTTTTATATCACATATGTAGCCTTTTGCCTAATAAGCCTAAGATGTGAGATGTTGATTTCATAAAGTGTTGGGATGCAATTCAAAAAGTTGACTTTAGGCACATGTTACTCTCATCAATCACCGTGCCTTTCTTTTTCCTTCTCACAACTTTTCTTCAAAAGCCTTTCTTTAAAATAATAGTATTTTGCCTTTATTGAATGAATCAAACAATTCATTCTTTAATACCATTCAGCCCTTGATGAATGAATTCAAATAATTCATTTTATAATACTATTGGGCCCTTGTTTGATGGACTCAAACCCGTGAGAATATAAAACTGCAGTTTCCTCATCTCGTGAGGCTGTCCTCGGCCTTTCCATACTTAGCATTTAACTTAGAATTTGCTTTTTATTCCTTAATGAATAATAACCTGTTTTTCTTATACACTCAAGAGCACAGATTAGTCTTTAAAACACAATCATAATCTTTTCATTTATTTTGTTATCATTAAAACCAAGTTAGAGAGATTTTGTCTCAACATGATTGTGTCAATTTGATTAAGATGTAGGTCATTTTCTACCTCCCTAGTCTTATTCTTCTCCAATTAGGGTTTTTAACCAACCTTGTGCACCCAATAGGCGGGCTTGTGTCATTGGATGAGCATTTAGGTCATTTTCCACCTCCCTAGACTTATTCTTGTCCAATTAGGGTTTTTAACCAATCTTGTGCGTCCAATAGTTGTGTTTGTGTCATTGGATGAACATTTAGGTCATTTTCTTCCTCCCTAGTCTTATTCTTGTCTAATTAGGGTTTTTAAGAGATCTTGTGCATTCAATAGGTTCATTTGTGTCGTTGGATTAACATTTAGGTCGTTTCCGTCGTCCCTAGGCTTATTCTCGTTCAATTAGGGTTTTTAACCAATCTTGTGCCTCCATTAGGTGTGATTGTGTCAATTGATGAACATTCAGGTCAGTTTTGTCCTCCCTCGTCTGATTGTTATCCTATTAGGGTTTTTAACCGATCTTGTGCATCCAATAGATGTGTTTGTGTCATTGGACGAACATTTAGGTCATTTTCGTCCTCCCTAGGCTTACTCTTGTCCAATTAGGGTTTTTAACAAATCTTGGGCGTCTAGTAAGTGTGTTTGTGTCATTGGATTAACATTTTGGTCATTTTCGTTCTCCCTAGTCTTATTCTTGGGCAATTAGGGTTTTTAAGCAATCTTGTGCGTCCAATAGATGTGTTTGTGTCATTGGATTAACATTTAGGTCATTTTCCTCCTCCCTAGGCTTATTCTTGTCAAATTAGGGTTTTTAAGCAATATTGTGCATCCAATAACTTCATTAGTGTCGTTGGATTAACATTTAGGTAGTTTTCGTCGACTGTAGGCTTATTCTCGTCCAATTAGGGTTTGTAACCAATTTGGTGCCTCCAATAGTGGTGATTGTGTCACTGGATGAAGATTTAGCTCATTTTCGTCCTCGCTATGCTTATTCTTGTCCAGTTACGGATTTTAATAAATCTTGTGCATCCAATAGGTGTGTTTGTGTCATTGGATGAACATTTATGTCGTTTTCGTCATCCCTAGACTAATACTTGATTAATTAGGGTTTTTAACCAATCTTGTGCATCCAATAGGTGTGTTGGTGTCATTGGATGAACATTTATATCATTTTCGTCATCCGTTGTCTTATTCTTGTCCAATTAGTTTTTTTAAACAATCTTGTGCATCCAATAAGTTCATTTGTGTCGTTGAATAACATTTAGGTCATTTTCGTCCTCCATTGGCTTATTCTGGTTCAATTAGGGTTTTTAACCAATCCTGTGACTCCAATAGGTCTGTTTGTGTCATTGGATGAACATTTAGGTCATTTTCGTCCTCCTTTGTCTTATTGATGTCCAATTAGGGTTTTTAACCAATCTTGTTCATCCAATAAGTTCATTTATGTCGTTAGGTTAATATATAAGTCATTTTCGTTGTGGCTAGGGTTATTCTTGTCCAATTAGGGTTTTTAACCAATCTTGTGCATCCAATAGATGTTTTTGTGTCATTGGATGAACATTTAGGTCATTTTCGTCCTCCCGAGGTTTTTTCTTGTCCAATTAGGTTTTTCTTAACCAATCTTGTACGTTCGATAGGTTTGTTTGTAATTTTGGATGAACATTTAGGCCATTTTCGTTCTCCCTAGTCTTATTCTTGTACAATTAGGGTTTTTAGGCAATCTTGTCCATACAATAAGTTCATTTGTGTCGTTGTATTAACATTTAGGCCATTGTCGTCGTCCTTAGGCTTATTATTACCCAATTAGGGTTTTTAACCAATCTTGTGCATCCAATAGGTTTGTTTGTGTCATTGGATTAACATTTAGGTTATTTTCGTCCTCCCTAGGCTAAAATATCATCAATTAGGGTTTTTAACCAATCATGTGCATCCAATACGTGTGTTTGTGTCATTGGATTTACATTTAGGTTATTTTCATCCTCCTTAGGCTTATTTTAGTCCAATTAAGGTTTTTAACCAATCTTGTGCGTCCAATAGGTGTGTTTGTGTCATTGGATGAACATTTAGGGTTTTTAGTCGATCTTGTGCATCCACTATATGTGTTTGTGGCATTAGATGAACATTTACGTCATTTTCTTCCTCCCTAGTCTTATTCTTGTCCAATTAGGGTTTTTAAGCAATCTAGTGCATCCAATACTAGTGTTTGTGTCATTGGACGAACATTTAGGTCATTTTCGTCCTCCCTAGTCTAATTCTTGTCCAATTAGGTTTTTTAACCAATCTTGTGCATCCTATAGGTTTGTGTGAGTCATTGGACGAAAACTTAGGTCATTTTCGTCCTCCCTAGTATTATTCTTGTCTAATTAAGGTTTTTAAGCAATCTTGTACATCCAATAAGTTAATTTGTGTCGTTGGATAACATTTAGGTCATTTTCGTCCTCCATAGGCTTATTCTGGTCCAATTAGGGGTTTTAACCAATTTTGTGACTCCAATAGGTCTGTTTGTGTCATTGGATGAACATTTAGGTCATTTTCGTCCTCCCTAGTCTTATTGATGTCCAATTAGGGTTTTTAACCAATCATTAGCATCCAATAGGTGTGTTTATATCATTGGGTGAACATTTATGTCACTTATGTCCTCCCTAGTCTTATTCATCTCCAATTAGAGTTTTTAAAGAATCTTGTGCATCCAATAGGTGTGTTTGTGTCATTGGATGGACATTTAGGTCATTGTCGTCCTCCCTAGTCTTATTGTTATCCAATTAGGGTTTTTAACCGATCTTGTGCATCTAATAGGTGTGTTTGTGTCATTGGATGAACATTTAGGACATTTTCTTCCTACCTATTCTAATACTTGTCCAATTAGAGTTTTTAAACAATCTAGTGCGTCCAATAGGTGTGTTTGTGACATTGGATTAACATTTAGGTCATTTTCGTTCTCCCTAGGCTTATTCTTATCCAATTAGGGTTTTTAAGCAAACTTGTGCATCCAATAAGTTCATTTGTCTTGTTGGATTAACATTTAGGTCATTTTAGTAATCCTTAGGCTTATTCTTGTCCAATTAGGGTTTTTAACCGATCTTTGCATCCAATAGATGTGTTTGTGTCATTGGATGAACATTTAGGTCATCTTCGTCCTCCCTAGGCTAATTCTTGTCCAATTAGGATTTTTAACCAATCTTGTGCATCCTATAGGTTTGTTTGAGTCTTTGGATGAACATTTAGGTCATTTTCGTCCTCCCTAAGTTTTTTCTTGTCCAATTAGGTTTTTTTTTAACTAATCTTGTACGTTCTATAGGTTTGTTTGTAACATTGGATGAACATTTAGGTCATTTTCGTTCTCCCTAGTCTTATTCTTGTACAATTAGGGTTTTTAGGCAATCTTGTGCATACAATAAGTTCATTTGTGTCGTTGTATTAACATTTAGGCCATAGTTGTCGTCCTTAGGCTTATTCTTACCCAATTAGGGTTTTTAACCAATCTTGTGCATCCAATAGGTTTGTTTGTGTCATTGGATGAACATTTATGTTATTTTCGTCCTCTCTAGGCTAAAACATCACCAATTAGGGTTTTTAACCAATCATGTGTATCCAATACGTGTGTTTGTGTCATTGGATTTACATTTAGGTTATTTTCATCCTCCTTAGGCTTATTTTGGTCCATTTAGGGTTTTTAACCAATCTTGTGCGTCCAATAGGTGTGTTTGTGTCATTGGATGAACATTTAGGTCATTTTTGACCTCCCTAGGCTTATCCTTGTCCAATTAGGGTTTTTAGTCGATCTTGTGCATCCACTATATGTGTTTGTGACATTAGATGAACATTTAGGTCATTTTCTTCCTCCCTAGTCTTATTCTTGTCCAATTAGGGTTTTTAAGCAATCTAATGCATCCAATACTAGTATTTGTGTCATTGGACGAACATTTAGGTCATTTTCGTCCTCCTTAGGCTAATTCTTGTCCAATTAGGATTTTTAACCAATCTTGTGCATCCTATAGGTTTGTGTGAGTCATTGGACGAAAATTTAGGTCATTTTCGTCCTCCCTAGTATTAATCTTGTCTAATTAAGGTTTTTAAGCAATCTTGTGCATCCAATAAGTTCATTTGTGTCGTTGGATAAACATTTAGGTCGTTTTCGCCGTCCCCAGGCTTATTCTCGTCCAATTAGGGTTCTTGACCAATCTTGTGCCTCCAATACGTGTGATTGTGTCATTGGATGAACATTTAGGTCATTTTGGTCCTCCCTCGTCTTATTGTTATCCAATTGAGGTTTTAACCGATCTTGTGCATGCAATACATGTGTTTGTGTCATTGGATGAACATTTATGTCATTTTGGTCTTCCCTAGACTTATTCTTGGGCAATTAGGGATTTAACCAATCTTTAGCATCCAATAGGTGTGTTTGTGTCATTATATGAACATTTAGGTCATTGTCGTCCTCCATAGGGTTATTCTTGTTGAATTAAGGTTTTTTTTAACAAATCTTGTGCGTCCAATAAGTGTGTTTGTGTCATTGGATTAACATTTAGGTCATTTTCGTCATCCCTAGGCTAATACTTGATTAATTAGGGTTTTTAACCAATCTTGTGCATCCAATAGGTGTGTTGGTGTCATTGGATAAACATTTAGATCATTTACATCCTCCATAGTCTTATTCTTGTCCAATTTGTTTTTTTAAGCAATCTTGTGCATCCAATAAGTTCATTTGTGTCGTTGGATAACATTTAGGTCATTTTCGTCCTCCATAGGCTTATTCTGGTCCAATTAGGGTTTTTAACAAATGTTGTGAGTCCAATAGGTCTGTTTGTGTCATTGGATGAATATTTAGGTCATTTTTGTCCTCCCTAGGCTTATTGATGTCCAATTAGGGTTTTTAACCAATCTTTAGCATCCAATAGGTGTGTTTATGTCATTGGGTGAACATTTATGTCATTTTTAACCTCCATAGTCTTATTCAAGTCCATTTAGAGTTTTTAAACAATCTTGTGCATCCAATAGGTGTGTTTGTGTCATTGGATGAACATTTAGGTCATTTTCGTCCTCCCTAGGTTTATTCTTGTCCAATTAGGTTTTTTTTAACCAATCTTGTGCATCCAATAGGTGTGTTTGTATCATTGGACGAACATTTAGGTCATTTTCGTTCTCCCTAATCTTATTCTTGTCCAATTAGAGTTTTTAGGCAATCTTGTGCATACAATAAGTTCATTTGTGTCGTGGTATTAACATTTAGGCCATTGTCGTCGTCCTTAGGCTTATTCTTGTCCAATTACGGTTTTTAACCAATCTTGTGCAACCAATAGGTTTGTTTGTGTCATTGGATGAACATTTAGGTTATTTTCGTCCTCCCTAGGCTAAAACATGTCCAATTATGGTTTTTAACCAATCAGATGCATCCAAAACGTGTGTTTGTGTCATTGGATTAATATTTAGGTTATTTTCATCCTCCTTAGGATTATTTTGGTCAAATTAGGGATTTTAACCAATCTGGTGCGTCCAATAGGTGTGTTTGTGTCATTGGATGAACATTTAGGTCATTTTTGACCTCCCTAGGCTTATCCTTGTCCAATTAGGGTTTTTAGTCGATCTTCTGCATCCACTATATGTGTTTGTGGCATTAGATGAACATTTAGGTCATTTTCTTCCTCCCTAGTCTTATTCTTGTCCAATTAGGGTTTTTAAGCAATCTAGTGCATCCAATACTTGTATTTGTGTCATTGGACGAACATTTTGGTCATTTTCGTCCTCCTTAGGCTAATTCTTGTCCAATTAGGATTTTTAACCAATCTTGTGCATCCTATAGGTTTGTGTGAGTCATTGGACGAAAATTTAGGTCATTTTCGTCCTCCCTAGTATTATTCTTGTCTAATTAAGGTTTTTAAGCAATCTTGTGCATCCAATAAGTTCATTTGTGTCGTTGGATTAACATTTAGGTCGTTTTCGTCGTCCCCAGGCTTATTCTCGTCCAATTAGGGTTCTTGACCAATCTTGTGCCTCCAATACGTGTGATTGTGTCATTGGATGAACATTTAGGTCATTTTGGTCCTCCCTCGTCTTATTGTTATCCAATTAGGGTTTTAACCGATCTTGTGCATGTAATACATGTGTTTGTGTCATTGGATGAACATTTAGGTCATTTTGGTCCTCCCTAGACTTATTCTTGGGCAATTAGGGATTTTAACCAATCTTTAGCATCCAATAGGTGTGTTTGTGTCATTATATGAACATTTAGGTCATTGTCGTCCTCCATAGGGTTATTCTTGTTGAATTAGGGTTAACATTTAGTATTAACATTTAGGTCATTTTCGTCCTCCCTAGGCTTATTCTGGTCCAATTAGGGTTTTTTTACCAATCTTGTGACTCCAATAGGTCTAATTGTGTCATTGGATTAACATTTAGGTCATTTTCGTATTCCCTAGGCTTATTGATGTCCAATTAGGGTTTTTAATCAAACTTTAGCATCCAATAGGTGTGTTTATGTCATTGGGTGAACATTTATGTCATTTTTCTCCTCCCTAGTCTTATTCATGTCCAATTAGAGTTTTTAAACAATCTTGTGCATCCAATAAGTGTGTTTGTGTCATTGGATGAACATTTAGGTCATTTCCGTCCTCCCTAGTCTTATTGTTATCCAATTAGGGTTTTTTACCGATATTGTGCATCCAATAGGTGTGTTTGTGTCATTGGATGAACATTTAGGTCATTTTCGTCCTCCCTAGCTTAATACGTGTCCAATTAGGGTTTTTAACCAATCTTGTGCATCCAATAGGTGTTTTTGTGTCATTAGAAGAACATTTAGGTCATTTTTGTCTTCCCTAAGCTAATACTTGTCCGAATAGGGTTTTTAATCAATCTTGTGCGTCCAATAGGTGCGTTTGTCGCATTGGATTAACATTTAGATCATTTTCGACCTCCCTAGGCTTATTCTTGTCCTATTAGGGTTTTTAGTCGATCTTGTGCATCCACTATATGCGTTTGTGTCATTAGATGAACATTTAGGTCATTTTCGTCCTCCCACGTCTTATTGTTATCCAATTAGGGTTTTAACCGATCTTGTGCATCCAATAGATGTGTTTGTGTCATTGGATGATCATTTACGTAATTTTCTTCCCCCTAATCTTATTCTTGTCCAATTAGGGTTTTTAAGCAATCTTGTGCATCAAATAAGTTCATTTGTGTCCTTGGATTAACATTTAGGTCATTTTCGTCCTCCCTAGGTTTATTCTTGTCCAATTAGGGTTTTTTAACCAATCTTGTGTCTCCAATAGGTGTGTTTGTGTCATTGGACGAATATTTAGGTCATTTTCGTTCTCCCTAGTGTTATTCTTGTCCAATTAGGTTTTTTAGGCAATCTTGTGCATCCAATAAGTTCATTTGTGTCGTTGGATGAACATTTAGGTCATTTTCGTACTCCCAAGCCTTATTCTTGTCCAATTAGGGCTTTTAACCAATCTTGTGCATCCAATAAGTTCATTTGTGTCATCGGATGAACATTTAGGACATTTTCGTCCTCCCTAGGCTTATTCTTGTCCAATTAGGGTCTTTAACCAATCTTGTGCATCCAATAGGTGTGTTTGTGTCATTAGATGAACATTTAGGTTATGTTCGTCCTCCCTAGGATAAATCTTGTCCAATTAGGGTTATAACCAATCATGTGCATCCAATACGTGTGTTTGTGTCATTGGATTAACATTTAGGTTATTTTCATCCTCCCTAGGCTTATTTAGGTCCAATTAGGGTTTTTAACCAATCTTGTGAGTCCAATGGGTGTGTTTGTGTCATTGGATGAACATTTAGGTCATTTTTGTGCTCCCTAGGCTTATAGATGTCCAATTTGGGTTTTAAACCAATCTTTAGCATCCAATAGGTGTGTTTATGTCATTGGGGGAACATTTATGTCATTTTTGTCCTCCCTAGCCTTATTCATCTCCAATTAGAGTTTTTAAGCAATCTTGTGCATCAATTAGGTGTGTTTGTGTCAATGGATGAACATTTAGGTCATTTTTGTCCTCCCTTGTCTTATTGTTTTTAATCGATCGTGTGCATCCAATATAGGTGTTTCTGTGTCATTATATGAACATTTAGGTCATTTTCGTCCTCCATAGGATTGTTCTTGACCAATTATGGTTTTTTTAACAAATCTTGTGCGTCCAATAAGTGTGTTTGTCTCATTAGATTAACATTAAGATTATTTTCGTCTTTCCTAGACTTATTCTTGGGCAAACAGGGTATTTAACCAATCTTGTGCGTCCAATAGGTGAGTCTGTGTCATTGGATGAAAATTTAGGTCATCTTCGTCCTCCCAAAGCTTATTCTTCTCTAATTAGGGTTTTTAAGCAATCTTGTGCATCCAATAAGTTGATTTGTGTCATTTGATTAAGATGTAGGTAATTTTCTACCTCCCTAGTCTTATTCTTCTTCAATTAGGGTTTTTAAGCAACCTTGTGCACCCCTTAGGTCATTTTCATCATCCCTAGGCTAATACTTGATTAATTAGGGTTTGTAACCAATCTTGTCCATCCAATAGGTGTGTTGGTTTCATTGGATAAACATTTAGATCATTTTCATCCTCCATAGTCTTATTCTTCTCCAATTAGTTTTTATAAGCAATCTTGTGCATCCAATAAGTTCATTTGTGTCGTAGGATTAACATTTAGGTCATTTTCGTCCTCCCTAGGCTTATTCAGGTCCAATTAGGGTTTTTTACCAATCTTGTGACTCCAATAGGTCTGTTTGTGTCGTTGGATTAATATTTAGGTCATTTTCGTATTCCCTAGGCTTATTGATGTCCAATTAGGGTTTTTAATCAATCTTTAGCATCCAATAGGTGTGTTTATGTCATTGGGTGAACATTTATGTCATTTTTCTCCTCCCTAGTCTTATTCGTGTCCAAATAGAGTTTTTAAACAATCTTGTGCATCCAATAAGGGTGTTTGTGTCATTGGATGAACATTTAGGTCATTTCCGTCCTCCCTAGTCTTATTGTTATCCAATTAGGGTTTTTAACCGATATTTTGCATCCAATAGGTGTGTTTGTGTCATTGGATGAATATTTAGGTCATTTTCGTCCTCCCTAGCTTAATACTTGTCCAATTATGGTTTTTAACCAATCTTGTGCATCCAATAGGTGTTTTTGTGTCATTAGAAGAACATTTAGGTCATTTTCGTCTTCCCTAGGCTAATACTTGTCCAAATAGGGTTTTTAACCAATCTTGTGCGTCCAATAAGTTCATTTGTGTTGTTGGATTAACATTTAGGTCATTTTCGTCGTCCCTAGGCTTATTCTAGTCCAATTAGGGTTTTTAACCAATCTTGTGACTCCAATAGGTCTGTTTGTGTCATTGGATTAACATTTAGGTCATTTTTGTATTCCCTAGGCTTATTGATGTCCAATTAGGGTTTTTAACCAATCTTTAGCATCCAATAGGTGTGTTTATGTCATTGGGTGAACATTTATGTCATTTTTGTCCTCCCTAGGCTTATTCATGTCCAATTAGAGTTGGTGTGTTGGTGTCATTGGATAAACATTTAGATCATTTTCGTCCTCCATAGTCTTATTCTTGTCCAATTTGTTTTTATAAGCAGTCTTGTGCATCCAATAAGTTCATTTATGTCGTTGGATTAACATTTAGGTCATTTTTGTCCTCCCTAGGCTTATTCTGGTCCAATTAGGGTTTTTAACCAATCTTGTGACTCCAATAGGTCTGTTTGTGTCATTGGATTAACATTTAGGTCATTTTCGAATTCCCTAGGCTTATTGATGTCCAATTAGGGTTTTTAACCAATCTTTATCATCCAATAGGTGTGTTTATGTCATTGGGTGAACATTTATGTCATTTTTGTCATCCCTAGTCTTATTCATGTCCAATTAGAGTTTTTAAACAATCTTGTGCATCCAATAAGTGTGTTTGTGTCATTGGATGAACATTTAGGTCATTTCTTGTTAGACATAAGTCCATTTTGATATTATTGACAAACATACATCATTTGATAAATCTAACATTTTAAACTGAGTAAAATTTCAGGAACAACAACTCAACCCTACATACTTGAGACAATTGCTTGGAACTCAAGGAATCAACCAAAGTTGGAACTCATACTAAGAAAATCGATTAGGCAATCGATTCTGTAAAGGGGTTGTATGAAAATCTGTATTATGTGATTAAGGCAATCGATTGGGCAATCGAATGACATATCCATTGATAAGTCGATTTTGTAAATCACAAAACCAAGCCTTTAGTGATTAAAACGATTGGCAAATCGATTGTGCAAATCACAGAACCAAGCTGATAGTAAAATAATCGATTGGCAAATCGATTATGCAAGTCACATAACCAAGCTTTTAGTAAGCTAATCGATTGGCAAATCGATTTCGAAAATAAGGTTTCAAAACGAACATGTTCTGTGATAAACATAATCGATTGGACAATCCATTAAAACAAATTTCTTTGTAACAAGTTTGGTATCAATCGATTGAGAAATGGATTGAATGAACTAACTGGAAAATCATTTTTCAGAAACATATTACATAATCGATTGGCAAATCGATTTGTTGAAATAGCTAACTCTCTGTAATAATCCAAATCGATTGACAAATCGATTTAATGAAAATAACTGAGTCCCTGTGACCAGTGAAATTGATTGGTAAATCGATTGGAACAAAAGTTTAAGTTACAGGGAAAGACTTAGCCTATTGCCTAATCGATTATGTGAATTATTGAATCGACTGAGTTATCGATTGTTTTGATCTCGTTGTTGGAACAAAACACCTTTAATTGATTATGCAATCGATTCCAATATGAAATGAATATCAATTTCTGAAAAGTGAATTAAAATAATCGATTAAGCAATCGATTAGTTCATATAGTTTCAAGATTCAAGAAAAACAAGACACGCGATAATCGATTGGGAAATCGATTGAGCCTGTATAATACATTAATGAATCGATTGGGAAATCGATTTATGTGTTGTTTTTCATAAACTATATAAACGATTTCAATCACTTTCTCTTGACACAACGATTTCATAACCAACTTTCATATCTTTTGACACAACTTGAATAACCTTTGATATTACTTTTTCAGAACTGAACAAAATATTCTTCATGATCTTAGAGAGCTGAAAAAGACAACTTGAGAGAAACAAAGATATCTCACAAACACTTCTTTGGCAAAGTACTTCTTGTGTGAGATTCATTGTAGTGATTGAGTCATCTTCTGTATTTCTTTTACCTTTTCTGTAACAACGTTTTTGTAAAGAAAGAACTGAAAAACCCAGTGTGGAAACTGATAACTATCTTTGTTGGTGAAGGTGTTCATCAAAAAGAAGTTTCATCGTTATCTTGTGTGAGTTTGGCGATTAACTCCAAGGATTCGGTGGCTGTGTAATAGAAGCAAGAGAGTTAGATAGATAGGCCTTGTGTGAGCTGGACAATCTGTTAAACGTTCTCTAGTTGATTCTATTGGAAACAGCCAGTTTGAAACCAAGATCAGATTGGTCTGAGGAGGATAAAAAGAAAGTAGGATACAATGCCAAATCTAAGAACATTATAACATCTGCTTTAAGCTGTGATGAGTTTTTCAGGGTGTCTAACTGTAAAACAGCCAAAGAGATGTGGGATACTCTTCAACAAACCCATGAAGGAACAACATATGTAAAAAGGGCCAGAATCAATACTCTAATGCATGAGTATGAGTTGTTCAACATGAAGAAAGAGGAATCATTAAATGATATGCATATCAGATTCACACACATCATCAACAATTTAAGCAGCAAATCAACAAGATCATAAGATGCTTAACCAGAGAGTGGCAACCCAAAATCACTGTCATTGCAGAATCTAAAGATCTAGGAAGCATGTCTATCGCAACTTTATTTGGAAAACTAAGAGAGCATGAGATGCAACTACACAGACTGAGAGAGACAGAACAAACATATAAGAAAACAAAATGTTTATCACTGAAAGTTCAAACTCAAAAACCAAAGCCTGAACTAGAAGATTGCACAGATAATGCTGAAAGTGAAGCTGATACAGAACCCGAAATTGGAATGTTAGTCAGGAAATTTAAGAAGTTCCTAAGAAAGAAAGATAATAAGTTCAGAAAGCCATCAAGTTCAAAGACGAATGATAGCAAAGTAACTTGCTATGAATGTGGAAAGACTGGACATATCAAATCTGAATGCTTCCAATTGCAGAATAAAAACAAATTTGCAAAGGCTAAAGGCAAAGAACCAGCTCCTAAAACCAGAAAGGCTTACATAGCCTGGAATGATAATGAAGAATCTTCTTCATCTTCAGAAGAAGAAGAAGCTAATCTTTGTCTTATGGCCAATACAGATTCTGATTCTGAAAATGAAGTAAGTTATAACTCTAATCCATCTTATGATGAGCTACATGATGTATTTAATGAACTACATGATGAACATGTTAATGTACTCAAACAGTTAATTAGTACTAAGAAGATGTTTGAGAAACAATGCATGACATGTGAAGAAATTAGAAAAGAACATAAGGTGATTGTTGACTTGAATGAGCATTTGAAAAAAGAATCACATGATAAATCTGCTAAGTGTATTGAACTTGAAAGAACTGTTGCATCTTTGAAATCTGATTTAGCAAAGTTTACAAGTAGTAAAAACCAATTATCTGTTCTTCTTAGCAACCAGAGAAATGTGCATGTAAAATCTGGACTTGGTTATAGACAAAACAGAAATGTTGATAATAATCTGAAATTTGTTAGATCTAAGCATATGCATGACTTCTTCACTAAACCAAATCAGAGTTCATCCTCTGCCGTTACATGTCACTTTTGTTGTAAAAAGGGACATATGGTGTTTAATTGTAAACTAAAAAGGCCAACAAAGGATGGAAACAGATTTGGAAAGTTAAGAAATCAATGTTTGAAACTAACCCTCCAGGACGCAATCTCAATTGGGTACCTAAAACCAAAACTTAATTTCATATTGCAGATATGCTTGGCATCCAAGACCAATTTATGGTACCTAGATAGTGGGTGCTCCAAGCACATGACAGGAGACAAGTCCAAGTTTTTGTCTCTCAATTTAAAAGATGGAGAATATGTCAAATACGGTGACAATAACAAAGGTAAGATATGTGGTGTTGGAGACATAGGCAGTGAGTCAACTGTAGTCATCAAAAATGTTCTATATGTAGAAGGGCTGAAACATAATTTGCTGAGTATAAGTCAGCTATGTGATAAAGGATTTTAGGTATGCTTCACACCTCAATCTTGTATAATTGAGCATAAGGAGAATAAAGGTATGAAACTGGTAGGTGATAGAATCAATAACATATACATGCTTGATTTTAATGCTTTGCCTGCTAGTACTATTTGTTGCTTATTATCCAATGCTGATGAAAACTGGTTATGGCATAAGAGAGTAGCACATATTCATATAGATCACCTTAATAAGCTAGTTAGTAAACAATTAGTTTTAGGACTCCCAAATAGGAAGTTCACTAAGGATAAGTTGTGTGATTCCTGTGAGAAAAGCAAGCTAGTTAAGTCATCGTTTCCCCCAATAGATTCAGTTAAAACTACTAAGGTTTTACAAATAATACACATGGACCTGTTTGGTCCATCCCAAGTGAAAAGCTTTGGAGGTAACTTGTATCGTTTTGTGCTAGTAGATGATTACTCTAGGTATACTTGGACATTTTTTCTGACTCACAAGAGTGAGGCTTTCTCTATTTTCAAAAGATTTGCAACTTTAGTTCAAAATGAGAAAAACCAGAAAATAATCTCCATCAAAAGTGATCATGGTGGTGAATTCCATAATGATTCCTTTAATACCTACTGTGTACAAAATGGAATACATCATATGTATTCTGCCCCTCGAACTCCTCAGCAAAATTGTGTTGTAGAAAGGAAGAATAGGTCTCTAGAGGAATTAGCTATAACTATGATTAATGATTCCAATCTTCCTAAGTATTTTTGGGCAGATGCTATTAGCACAGCCACACATGTAGTGAATAGGGTTCTTATTAGGCCAATACTTAGAAAAACTCCCTATGAGTTATATAAGGGTAGAAAGCCAAACATCTCTTACCTTAGAGTCTTTGGGTGAAAATGCTTTGTTTTAAACAATGGAAAAGAGCACCTAGGAAAGTTTGATTCTAAGGCAGATGAAGGTATTTTTCTAGGTTACTCACAAAATAGTAAAGCCTATAGAATCTACAACAAAAGGACAAAAACCATAGAGGAGTCAGTTCATGTAAAGTTTGATGAACTATTAGCTGAAAACTTGAACAACACTCCTCCTATAGTTGATGCTTCTTTGGATGAAGTTGTAGAATCTGAACCATTAGAACCTAGTGAAGTTGTACCTCCAACTAACCTTGACTGTGTTGAACCTATTAGGCAAGATGACTTACCTAAGGAACAGAAGTTTAACTGAAACCATCCCATTGACAACATTATAGGAGACATCTCAAAAGGAGTTGCAACTAGGAAGACCCTTAGACACTTCTGTAACTTCACAGCTTTTGTTTCTCAAATAGAACCGAAAAACATAAAGGAATCTCTATTAGATAATGAGTGGGTAGTTGCTATGCAAGAAGAGCTTAATCAGTTTGAGAGAAACAAAGTGTGGATCTTAGTTCCTAAACCAGAAGATAAACACATCATTGGAACCAGATGGGTATTTAGGAACAAGATGGATGAAAATGGAGTCATAACAAGGAACAAAGCTAGACTAGTTCCCAAAGGTTATAATCAGGAAGAGGGTATTGATTATGATGAAACGTATGCCGCTGTAGCTAGGTTAGAAGCCATTAGAATCCTGCTTGCTTATGCACGCATCATGGACTTTAAACTTTATCAAATGGATGTGAAAAGTGCCTTTCTCAATGGTGACATCCAAGAGGAATTTTTTGTTAGCCAAACACCTGGATTTGAGAATCCTGATTTCCCAAATCATGTATATAAGCTAACAAAAGCCCTCTATGGGTTGAAACAAGCTCCAAGAGCTTGGTATGAGAAGCTCAGCAATTTCCTCATTCAACAAAACTTTTTAAGAGGAAATATTGACAAGACACTTTTCATAAAGACAAATGGAAATGACATCTTGCTAGTCCAAGTTTATGTTGATGACATAATCTTTGGATCCACAAACAATAAACTGTGCAAAGATTTTGAAAACTTAATGAAAGGGAAATTTGAAATGTCAATGATGGGAGAGCTATCTTACTTCTTGGGATTTCAAATTAACCAAAGCAAGCATGGCATTTTCATTAGTCAAACTAAATACTGTAATGATTTGTTAAAGAAATTCAGTTTTGATAACTTTAAGTGCATTGATACTCCCATGAGCCAAGTGTGTCACTTAGAAAGAGATGAGAAAGGTAAACCTGTAGATGTAACAAGGTTTAGAGGTATGATAGGATCCTTACTCTATCTTACAGCAAGCAGACCTGACATCATGTTCAGTGTCTGCATGTGTGCAAGATACCAATCCAATCCAAAAGAGTCCCACCTAAGTGCAGTGAAGAGAATATTTAGATATCTCATAGGAACTAGAAATTTAGGTTTGTGGTATCCTAAGGAATCAACTTGAACTTTAGTGGGATATTCTGATTCTGATTTTGCTGGATGCAAATTGGACAGGAAAAGTACCTCTGGTACTTGTCATTTGTAAGGAAACTCCCTTGTGTCTTGGTATAGCAAGAAACAAACTAGCATTGCACTATCAACAACTGAGGCTGAATATATTGCAGCTGGAAGCTGCTGTACACAGATTCTCTGGATGAAACAACACCTATCTGATTTTGGTGTTGATCTAGGAAATGTACCCATCATGTGTGATAGTACTAGTGCAATAAGCATAACCAAGAATCCTGTAATGCATTCTAGAACCAAACACATAGAGATAAGGCATCACTTTATAAGGGACCAATACCAAAATGGGAACATAAAGCTTGAATATGTCAATACAGCTGATTAGCTAGCTGACATTTTTACCAAAGCTTTACCAAAAGAAAGCTTCCTTCATATTAGGATGTAACTAGGAATCATATATCCTAGTGAAATCTGATCCCTGTGCCAAATCGATTGCATAATCGATTGTCCTGCGAATAAATAGAAAATTGGCATTACAAAATCGATTGACAAATGGATTTATGCTTCAGAATGTCAAAATTGTCTATTTAAGAAACACAATAATCGATTGGATCATCGATTTGTTGATCACATGAAGCTTTAAGTTCTTTAACATTACTCATTCCAATCGATTGGGTAATCGATTGACAACATGGTATTGTTTAAAGAATCGATTGCATAATCGATTACATTGACCCCATACATCAAAATTTGAGAACTTTTTTCAAACTCTAACCCGAGCATCGATTGGGAAATCGATTGATTCAAATGAATCGATTGGGAAATCGATGTTGAGATGATCAGTTTCCTGAACTGATATGGAAATCGATTGGGACATCGATTTAGTAATTAAAGGACAATCGATTTGGGAATCGATTTACAATATGACCGTTGTGAAAAATTACAAGTCGTTGGAAGGTAATAATGACTAAATCGATTTCACTTCCCCAGCAACGGTAACATAATCGATTTGGGAATCGATTTATACTGGGAAAATTCTTAAGCAATCGATTAAGCAATCGATTGTGAACAGTGCTACTTAAACCCTAAATCGATTTCTTTCTTCACATTTCCAGAATTTCTCAAACCTCTCATCTTTTTTCTGCCTTCTCTCTGCAAACCACAACTTTCCTTCCATCCATTATCATCTCAAACACCTCAAAACTTCTTCAATCTTACTGATGGCACGCGTTAAACAAACTTGTACAAGAACTCCCTCACCATCTTCTTCATCTAGTGGGAGAACCCCATCACCTCCACCCACTTCTAAAAGGATCTCGATACCAACCCACAAAATCATGGATAAAGACAAAGGCAAAGCCATTGCAGTGTATCAAGGGAAGAACTAGAAAAGAAAAGATCCCCCCAC
Organism: Cicer pinnatifidum; assembly: GCA_037974775.1. NCBI lineage: Eukaryota > Viridiplantae > Streptophyta > Magnoliopsida > Fabales > Fabaceae > Cicer > Cicer pinnatifidum. Next base: position 41,500,838 of record JBBPBR010000003.1, read on the forward strand.
CGAAAAGTTAATGGTTGATGCGATGAAGGATACTGCTCAGAAAAAGGAGAAACTTGTCTCTTCTCCTCAACCGAAGAAGAAATCAATTCCTTCACCTCAACCGAAAAAGACACAGTCTTCTAAAGGTAAACAAGCTGAAGAATCTGATTTGCCTCCTGCATTTCTCAACAGAAAAGTCCATGAAGCGAGAACCATGGATTTTGCTTACTTTGATTCAAATGGTTTTTCATTTCAAAACCATTTGAGGTTTCACGGTTTAGAATGCTTTCTCTCCTGCTCTCTTGATGTTTATCCAAAACTAGTCAAAGCATTCTATTCCAAATTCAAACTCACTGATAATGGGTTCAAGGCTGAAGTCAAAGGCAAGATAATATCCATTACATTTGAAGAATTTTCAAATCTGTCCAGACTCCCATTTAATGGAAAATCAATTGATGGTAGTGATGGATCGGATGCTGTTGATGAGGGCTGGGAAGCATCTATGGACAGGCACACTGTTGTGCAGGACCTGATGATCGAAGGTTTTGTAGAAACAATTTCACTTCTGATAGGTCAAATGAAGGTCCAACAACGGATGCTTATGTACGCACTAACCCGGATGATCGTACCACGATCTGGCAACCACGCCGTTGTCCAGAGATTGGACATTACTCTGCTATGGGGATTGTTCAAGGAGCTCAAGATGAGCTGGGCTTCGAATGTTCTTAGGAACATGATAGAAACAGCTCAAGGTAAGCACCTGCTCCCCTACCCCCAATTCATCACAAATATTCTGAGACATTTCAAGATATCTCTTGTCAATGAAGAATCTGCCAAAACTGTTCTTATTTTTGGAGAATCAATTGTAAACCAAATGCAATTGAAAAGGGTGAACGACTTTTGGACAAGACCTCAGTCAAATGCTGAACAAGCTCAGCCGAATGTAGAACAAGCTGAGCCAATTGAAGCCCATTCAGGGATTTTAGCTAAGCTGCTGGAGTTTATGGAAACTCAGGCGGTTCACAACGCTAAAATGGAAGCTTCAGATGCAAGAATGGAAGCCGCTCTGAGTAAGCTTCAGGCACATCTGAACACAGTTGCTCAAGATGTGACTGCTATACAGGAACACTTAGGCCTTAAGCTATCATTTGAAGATATTCAGGACATAGGCCGACAAGCGACCGAAGAACTAAATCCAACCAACTTAGATAGCGCTGAACCTCATGGTGAGGAGAAACCTGTTGAGGTTAATACAGTGGTCTCTACCTCTCCCGTTGGTAATAATGAGGACCAGCCCCAACTAGATTAGTTGCTTAGGATTTTAGGTTTTAGTGTTGCTTTGTAATGTTCTGTTGGTGTTGTATTATTTTTCTGCTCATTGTACTATTTTCTTAAATATATGACAAATGAGAGTGTTTACTCAATTTAACTGTGTTTAAGTTTAATTGTACTCTGATCTATACTGCTATAATCTCCTATTTTTTTGCTCCAATGCTATAATCACCAGTGCTCATTTTTATTCTGATTTGCAAACAAATACAGATTATGATGATGTTCTCTCCTTTCACTTCTTTTTGCATTAAATTACAAAGGGGGAGAGAATTTATAACTTGCGTTACTTATTACTTGTGTTGCTGTACTGAAATTGAATTTAACCTGCTTCTGCTACTGCTGCAAATTGGCAAAATGCTATGATAATTGCTTTGATATTGATAAATAGCACTGACTGCCAATTGCTCTGATATCATGTTAATACTGATACTGCATAACTCTGATACTTCATGATGATGCTAATCTGTTTTTTGTCAAGCTCTAATACCCTGATACCAAAGTTTGAACAGCATGTTATGATAATGTAATATGTTGATATATTACTTAGATGAATCATGAATGCTTAAATTTAGGGGGAGCTTGCTTTTATGATGTTATACCTTGAAATTCAAAACTCAATTTAAAATTGTATGTTTGTCACTTAATAAAAAAGGGGGAGATTGTTAGACATAAGTCCATTTTGATATTATTGACAAACATACATCATTTGATAAATCTAACATTTTAAACTGGGTAAAATTTCAGGAACAACAACTCAACCCTACATACTTGAGACAATTGCTTGGAACTCAAGGAATCAACCAAAGTTGGAAGACTTACTAAGAAAATCGATTAGGCAATCGATTCTATAAAGGGGTTGTATGAAAATCTGTATTCTGTGATTAAGGCAATCGATTGGACAATCGATTGACACATCCATTGATAAGTCGATTTTGTAAATCACAGAACCAAGCCTTTAGTGATTAAATCGATTGGCACATCGATTGTGCAAATCACAAAACCATGCTGATAGTAAAATAATCGATTGGCAAATTGATTGTGCAAGTCACAGAACCAAGCTTTTAGTAAGCTAATCGATTGGCAAATCGATTTCGAAAATAAGGTTTCAAAAGGAACATGTTCTATGATAAACACAACCGATTGGACAATCCATTAAAACAAATTTCTTTGTATCAAGTTTGGTATCAATCAACTGAGAAATCGATTGAATGAACTAACTGAAAAATCATTTTTCAGAAACATATTACATAATCGATTGGCAAATCGATTTGCTTGAAATAGCTAACTCTCTGTTATAATCCAAATCGATTGACAAATCGATTTGATGAAAATAACTGAGTCCTTGTGACCAGTGAAATCGATTGGTAAATCGATTGGAACAAAAGTTTAAGTTACAGGGAAAGACTTAGCCTATTGCCAAATCGATTATGTGAATTATTGAATCGACTGAGTAATCGATTGTTTTGATCTCGTTGTTGGAACAAAACACCTTTAATCGATTCTGCAATCGATTCCAATATGAAATGAATATCAAATTCTGAAAAGTGAATTAAAATAATCGATTAAGCAATCGATTAGTTCATATAGTTTCAAGATTCAAGAAAAACAAGACATGCGATAATCGATTGGGAAATCGATTGAGCCTGTTTAATACATTAATGAATCGATTGGGAAATCGATTTATGTGTTGTTTTTCAGAAACTATATAAACGATTTCAATCACTTTCTCTGGACACAACAATTTCATAACCAACTTTCATATCTTTTGACACAACTTGAATAACCTTTGATATTAATTTTTCAGAACTGAACAAAATATTCTTCATGATCTTAGAGAGCTGAAAAAGACAACTTGAGACAAACAAAGATATCTCACAAACACTTCTTTGGCAAAGTACTTCTTGTGTGAGATTCATTGTAGTGATTGAGTCATCTTCTGTATTCCTTTTACCTTTTCTGTAACAATGTTTTTGTAAAGAAAGAACTGAAAAACCCAGTGTGGAAACTGGTAACTGTCTTCGTTGGTAAAGGTGTTCATCAAGAAGAAGTTTCATCGTTATCTTGTGTGAGTTTGGCGATTAACTCCAAGGATTCGGTGGCTGTGTAATAGAAGCAAGAGAGTTAGATAGATAGGCCTTGTGTGAGCTGGACAATCTGTAAAACGTTCTCTAGTCGATTCTATTGGAAAAAGGCTGAAATCTGGTTGGATTTCAGGACTGGATGTAGGCTGTCATACTGATAGCCGAACAAGTATAAATCTCGATGCACAATTCTCCTATCCTCTCTCTTTATTTCAATATTGCATGAATGCCTAATCTTGAATGTTTGTATTGATAAATATCTGTCTTGATCAATATTGTGAATAAGCAGTGTTTTTGAAATCTGGTATTGTTATTGCATGCAATAGTGAATCTTTGATTCTGAAGAAATTCTGTATACGATCTTTATTAACCTGTGTGATAATCTTGTAAAACTTAGTATAGGGATTTCATCTAAGTTTTAGTAAATAGAGGCCATTAATTCCCACATTTCCGTCCTCCCTAGACTTATTGTCATCCAATTAGGGTTTTTAACCGATCTTGTGCATCCAATAGGTGTGTTTGTGTCATTGGATGAACATTTTGTCATTTTCGTCCTCCCTAGGCTAATACTTGTCCAAATAGGGTTTTTAACCAATCTTGTGCGTCCAATAGGTGTGTTTGTGTCATTGGATTAACATTTAGGTCACTTTCGTTCTCCCTAGGCTTATTCTTGTCCAATTAGGGTTTTAAGCAATCTTGAGCATCCAATAATTTCATTTGTCTTGTTGGATTAACATTTAGGTCATTTTAGTAATCCTTAGGCTTATTCTTGTCAATTAGGGTTTTTAACTAATCTTGTGCATCCAATACGAGTGTTTGTGTCATTGGATGAACATTTAGGTCATCTTCGTCCTCCCTAGGCTAATTCTTGTCCAATTAGGATTTTTAACCAATCTTGTGCAACGTATAGGTTTGTTTGAGTCTTTGGATGAACATTTAGGGCATTTTCGTCCTCCGTAGGTTTAGTCTTGTCCAATTAGGTTTTTTTTTAACCAATCGTGTGCGTTCAATAGGTGTGTTTGTATAATTGGACGAACATTTAGGTCATTTTCGTTCACCCTAGTCTTATTCTTGTCCAATTAGGGTTTTTAGGCAATCTTGTGCATACAATAAGTTCATTTGTGTCGTTGTATTAACATTTAGGCCATTGTCGTCGTCCTTAGGCTTATTCTTGTCCAATTAGGGTTTTTAACCAATCTTGTGCATCCAATAGGTTTGTTTATGTAATTGGATGAACATTTAGGTTATTTTCGTCCTCCCTAGGCTAAAACATGTCCAATTAGGGTTTTTAACCAATCATGTGCATCCAATACGTGTTTTTCTGTCATTGGATTAACATTTAGGTTATTTTCATCCTCCTTAGGCTTATTTTGGTCCAATTTGGGTTTTTAACAAATCTTGTGCGTCCAATAGGTGTGTTTGTGTCATTGGATGAACATTTAAGTCATTTTTGACCCCCCTAGGCTTATCCTTGTCCAATTAGGGTTCTTAGTCGATCTTGTGCATCCACTTTATGTGTTTGTGTCATTAGATGAACATTTAGGTCATTTTCTTCCTCCCTAGTCTTAATCTTGTCCAATTAGGGTTTTTAAGCAATCTTGTGCATCCAATACTAGTGTTTGTGTCATTGGACGAACATTTAGGTCATTTTCATCCTCTTTAGGCTAATTCTTGTCCAATTAGCATTTTTAACCAATCTAGTGCATCCTATAGGTTTGTGTGAGTCATTGGATGCACATTTAGCTCATTTTCGTCCTCCCTAGTCTTATTCTTGTCTAATTAAGGTTTTTAAGCAATCTTGTGCATCCAATAAGTTCATTTCTGTCGTTGGATTAACATTTAGGTCGTTTTCGTTGTCCCTAGGCTTATTCTAGACCAATTAGGGCTTTTACCCAATCTTGTGTCTCCAATTCGTATGATTGTGTCATTGGATCAACATTTAGGTCATTTTCGTCCTCCCTCGTCTTATTGTTATCCAATTAGGGTTTTAACCGATCTTGTGCATCCAATAGATGTGTTTGTGTCATTGGATGAACATTTAGGTCATTTTCGTCCTCCCTAGGCTTACACTTGTCCAATTAGGGTTTTTAACAAATCATGTGCGTCCCATAAGTGTGTTTGTGTCATTGGATTAACATTTAGGTAGTTTTCGTTCTCCCTTGACTTATTCTTGGGCAATTAGGGTTTTTAACCAATCGTGTCCGTCCAATAGGTGTGTTTGTGTCATTGGATGAAAATTTAGGTCATTTTCGTCCTCCCTAGGCTTATTGATGTCCAGTTAGGGTTTTAAACCAATCTTTAGCATTCAATGTCGTCCTCCATAGGCTTATTCTTGTCGAATTAGGGTTTTTTTAACAAATCTTGTGCGTCTCATAAGTGTGTTTGTGACATTGGATTAACATTAAGATTATTTTCGTTTTTCCAAGACCTATTCTTGTCCAATTAGGGTTTTTAAGCAATCTTGTGCGTCCAATAGGTGTGTTTGTGTCATTGGACGAATATTTAGGTTATTTTCGTTCTCCCTAGGATAAAACTTATCAAATTAGGGTTTTTAACCAATCATGTGCATCCAATACGTGTGTTTGTGTCATTGGATTATTAGTTAGGTTATTTTCATCCTCCCTAGGCTTATTTAGGTCCAATTATGGTTTTTATCCAATCTTGTGAGTCCAATGGGTGTGTTTGTGTCATTGGATGAACATTTAGGTCATTTTTGTCCTCCCTAGGCTTATTGATGTCCAATTAGGGTTTTAAACAAATCTTTAGTATCCAAGAGGTGTGTTTATGTCGTTGGGTGACACTTTATGTCACTTTTGTCCTCCCTAGTCTTATTCATGTCCAATTAGAGTTTTTAAGCAATCTTGTGCATCAATTAGGTGTGTTTGTGTCATTGGATGAACATTTAGGTCATTTTCGTCCTCCCTAATCTTATTGTTATCCAATTAGGGTTTTTAACCGATCTTGTGCATCCAATAGGTGTTTTTGTTCATTAGACAAACATTTAGTTCATTTTCTTCCGCCCTAGTCTTATTCTTGTCCAATATGGGTTTTTAATCAATCTTGTGCATCCAATAAGTTCATTTGTGTTGTTGGATTTAGATTAAGGTTATTTTGTCCTTCCTAGACTTATTCTTGGGCAATTATGGTTTTTAACCAATCTTGTTCGTCCAATAGGTGTGTTTGTGACATTGGATTCACATTTAGGTCATTTTCGACTTCCCTAGGCTTATTCTTGTCCAATTAGGGTTTTTAACCGATCTTGTGCATCCACTATATGTGTTTGTGTCATTAGATGACCATTTAGGTCATTTTCTTCCGCCCTAGTTTTATTCTTATCCAATCAGGGTTTTTAAGCAATCTTGTGCATCCAATAAGTTCATTTGTGTCGTTGGATTAACATTTAGGTCATTTTCGTCCTCCCTAGGCTTATTCTTGTCCAATTTGGGTTTTTAACAAATCTTGTGATTCCAATAGGTGTGTTTGTGTCATTGGATGAACATTTAGGTAATTTTTGTCCTCCCTAGGCTTATTCTCGTCCAATTAGGGTTATTAACCAATCTTGTGCATCCAATAGGTTTGTTTGTGTCATTGGATGACCATTAAAGTTAATTAGGGTTTTAACCAATCTTGTGCATCCAATAGGTGTGTTTGTGTCATGGGATGAACAAATATGTCATTTTCATACTCCCTAGTCTAATTCTTATCCAATTTGGGGTTTTAACCAATCTTGTGCATCCAATAGGTGTGTTTGTGTCATTGGATGAACATTTAGGTCATTTACGTTCTCCGTAGGGTTATTCCAGTCCAATAAGTGTTCTTAACCAATCATGTGCATTTAATAGGTGTGTTTGTGTCATTGGATGAACATTTAGGTTATTTTCGTCCTCCCTAGGCTTATTCTTGTCCAATTAGGGTTTTTAACCAATCTTGTGCATCCAATAGGTGTGTTTGTGTCATTGGATGAACATTTAGGTCATTGTCGTCGTCACTAGGCATATTCTCGTCCAATTAGGGTTTTTAACCAATCTTGTGCGTCCAATAGGTGTGTTTGTGGCATTGGATTAACATTTAGATCATTTTCGACCTCCCTAAGCTTATCCTTGTCCAATTAGGGTTTCGAACCGATCTTGTGCATCCACTATATGTGTTTGTGTCATTAGATGAACATTTAGGCCATTTTCTTCCTCCCTAGTCTTATTCTTGTCCAATTAGGGTTGTTAAGCAATCTTGTGCATCCAATACTAGTGTTTGTGTCATTGGACGAACATTTAGGTCATTTTCGTCCACCCTAGGCTAATTCATGCCCAATTAGGATTTTTAACCAATCTTGTGCATCCATTAGGTTTGTGTGAGTCATTGGATCAACATTTAGGTCATTTTCGTCCTCCCTAGTCTTATTCTTGTCTAATTAAGGTTTTTAAGAAATTTTGTGCATCCAATAAGTTCATTTGTGTCGTCGGATTAACAATTAGGTCGTTTTCGTCGTCCCTAGGCTTATTCTCGTCCAATTAGGGTTGTTAACCGATCTTGTGCCTCCAATAGGTGTGTTTGTGTTATTGGATGAACATTTAGGCCATTTTCGTCCTCACTAGGCTTATTCTTGTCCAATTAGGGTTTTTAACTGATCTCGTGCATCCACTATATGTGTTTGTGTTATTGGACGAACATTTAGGTCATTTTCTTCCTCCCTAGTCTTATTCTTGTCCAATCAGGATTTTTAAGCAATCTTGTGCATCCAATAAGTTTTGTTTGTGTCGTTGGATTAACATTTAGGTCATTTTCGTCCTCCCTAGACTTATTCTTGTCCAATTTGGGTTTTTAACAAATCTTGTGATTCCAATAGGTGTGTTTGTGTCATTGGATGAACATTTAGGTAATTTTCGTCCTCCCTAGGCTTATTCTCGTCCAATTAGGGTTATTAACCAATCTTGTGCATCCAATAGGTTTGTATGTGACATTGGATGACCATTTAAGTTAATTAGGGTTTTAACCAATCTTGTGCATCCAATAGGTGTGTTTGTGTCATTGGATAAACAAATAGGTCATTTTCGTACTCCCTAGTCTAATTCTTATCCAATTTAGGGTTTTATCCAATCTTGTGCATCCAGTAGGTGTGTTTGTGTCATTGGATGAACATTTAGGTCATTTACGTTCTCCGTAGGGTTATTCCCGTCCAATAAGTGTTCTTAACCAATCATGTGCATCTAATAGGTGTGTTTGTGTCATTGGATGAACATTTAGGTTATTTTCGTCCTCCCTAGGCTTATTCTTGTCCAATTAGGGGTTTTAACCAATCTTGTGTATCCAATAGGGGTGTTTGTGTCATTGGATGAACATTTAGGTCATTGTCGTCGTCACTAGGCTTATTCTCGTCCAATTAGGGTTTTTAACCAATCTTGTGCGTCTAATAGGTTTGTTTGTGGCATTGGATTAACATTTAGATCATTTTCAACCTCCCTAGGCTTATCCTTGTCCAATTAGGGTTTCTAACCGATCTTGTGCATCCACTATATGTGTTTGTGTCTTTAGATGAACATTTAAGCCATTTTCTTCCTCCCTAGTCTTATTCGTGTCCAATTAGGTTTGTTAAGCAATCTTGTGCATCCAATACTAGTGTTTGTGTCATTGGACGAACATTTAGGTCATTTTCGTCCACCCTAGGCTAATTCATGTCCAATTAGGATTTTTAACCAATCTTGTGCATCCTATAGGTTTGTGTGAGTCATTGGATCTACATTTAGGTCATTTTCGTCCTCCCTAGTCTTATTCTTGTCTAATTAAGGTTTTTAAGCAATCTTGTGCATCCAATAAGTTCATTTGTGTCGTCGGATTAACATTTAGGTCGTTTTCGTTGTCCCTAGGCTTATTCTCGTCAAATTAGGGTTTTTAACCGATCTTGTGCCTCCAATAGGTGTGTTTGTATAATTGGATGAACATTTAGGCCATTTTCGTCCTCACTAGGCTTATTCTTGTCCAATTAGGGTTTTTAACTGATCTCGTACATCCACTATATGTTTTTGTGTTATTGGACAAACATTTAGGTCATTTTCTTCCTCCCCAGTATTATTCTTGTCTAATTAGGGTTTTTAAGCAATCTTGTGCATCCAATAAGTTTTGTTTATGTCGTTGGATTAACATGTAGGTCATTTTCGTCCTCCCCAGGCTTATTCTTGTCGAATTTGGGTTTTTAACCAATCTTTTGAATCCAATAGGTGTGTTTGTGTCATTGGATGAACATTTAGGTAATTTTTGTCCTCCCTAGGCTTATTCTCGTCCAATTAGGGTTATTAACCAATCTTGTGCATCCAATAGGTTTGTTTGTGACATTGGATGACCATTTAAGTTAATTAGGGTTTTAACCAATCTTGTGCATCCAATAGGTGTGTTTGTGTCATTGGATGAACAAATAGGTCATTTTCGTACTCCCTAGTCTAATTCTTATCCAATTTAGGGTTTTATCCAATCTTGTGCATCCAATAGGTGTGTTTGTGTCATTGGATGAACATTTAGGTCATTTACGTTCTCCGTAGGGTTATTCCCGTCCAATAAGTGTTCTTAACCAATCATGTGCATCTAATAGGTGTGTTTGTGTCATTGGATGAATATTTAGGTTATTTTCGTCCTCCCTAGGCTTATTCTTGTCCAATTAGGGGTTTTAACCAATCTTGTGTATCCAATAGGTGTGTTTGTGTCATTGGATGAACATTTAGGTCATTGTCGTCGTCACTAGGCTTATTCTCGTCCAATTAGGGTTTTTAACCCATCTTGTGCGTCTAATAGGTGTGTTTGTGGCATTGGATTAACATTTAGATCATTTTCAACCTCCCTAGGCTTATCCTTGTCCAATTAGGGTTTCTAACCGATCTTGTGCATCCACTATATGTGTTTGTGTCTTTAGATGAACATTTAAGCCATTTTCTTCCTCCCTAGTCTTATTCGTGTCCAATTAGGTTTGTTAAGCAATCTTGTGCATCCAATACTAGTGTTTGTGTCATTGGACGAACATTTAGGTCATTTTCGTCCACCCTTGGCTAATTCATGTCCAATTAGGATTTTTAACCAATCTTGTGCATCCTATAGGTTTGTGTGAGTCATTGGATCTACATTTAGGTCATTTTCGTCCTCCCTAGTCTTATTCTTGTCTAATTAAGGTTTTTAAGCAATCTTGTGCATCCAATAAGTTCATTTGTGTCGTCGGATTAACATTTAGGTCGTTTTCGTTGTCCCTAGGCTTATTCTCGTCAAATTAGGGTTTTTAACCGATCTTGTGCCTCCAATAGGTGTGTTTGTATCATTGGATGAACATTTAGGCCATTTTCGTCCTCACTAGGCTTATTCTTGTCCAATTAGGGTTTTTAACTGATCTCGTACATCAACTATATGTGTTTGTGTTATTGGACAAACATTTAGGTCATTTTCTTCCTCCCCAGTATTATTCTTGTCTAATTAGGGTTTTTAAGCAATCTTGTGCATCCAATAAGTTTTGTTTATGTCGTTGGATTAACATTTAGGTCATTTTCGTCCTCCCTAGGCTTATTCTTGTCCAATTTGGGTTTTTAACCAATCTTGTGAATCCAATAGGTGTGTTTGTGTCATTGGATGAACATTTAGGTAATTTTTGTCCTCCCTAGGCTTATTCTTGTCCAATTAGGGTTTTTTAACAAATCTTGTGCGTCATGTAAGTATGTTTGTGTCATTGGATTAACATTTAGTTTATTTTCGTTTTTCCTAAACTTATTCTTGGGCAATTAGGGTTTTTATCCAATCTTGTGCGTCCAATTTGTGTGTTTGTGGCATTAGATTAACATTTACGTCATTTTCGACCTCCCTAGGCTTATTCTTGTCCATTTAGGGTTTTTAACCGATCTTGTGCATCCACTATATCTCTTTGTGTCATTAGATGAACATTAAGGTGATTTTCTTCCTCCCTAGTCATATTCTTATCCAATTAGGGTTTTTAAGAAATCTTGTGCATCCAACAAGTTGATTTATGTCGTTCGATTAACATTTAGGTCAATTTCGTCCTCCCTAGGCTTATTCTTGTCTAATCAGGGTTTCTAACCAATCTTGTGCGTCCAATAAGTTCCTTTGTGTCATTGGATGAACATTTAGGTCATTTTCGTCCTCGCTAGGCTTATTCTTGTCCAATTAGGGATTTTAATAGATCTTGTGCATCCAATAGGTGTGGTTGTGTCATTGGATGAGCATTTAAATCATTTTTGTCCTCCCTAGGCTGATACATGTCCAATTACAGTTTTTAACCAATCTTTTGCATCCCATAGGTGTGTTTGAGTCATTGGATGATCCCTTAGGTCATTTTCGTCCTCTGTAGGCATATTCTTCTCCAATTTGGGGTTTTAACCAATCTTGTGCATCCAATAGGTGTGTTTGTGTCATTGGATGAACATTTAGGTCATTTTCGTCATCCATAGGCTAATACTTGATTAATTAGGGTTTTTAACCAATCTTGTGCATCCAATAGGTGTGTTTGTGTCATTGGATAAACATTTAGATCATCTTCATCCTCCGTAGGCTTATTCTTGTCCAACTAGGGTTTTTAACCAATCTTGTGCCTTTAATAGGTTTGATTGTGTCATTGGATGAACATTTAGGTCATTTTCGTCCTCCCTCGTCTTATTGTTAACTAATTAGGGTTTTTAACCGATCTTGTGCATCCAATTGATGTGTTTGTGTCATTGGACGAACATTTAGGTCATTTTCGTCCTCCCTAGGCTTACTCTTGTCCAATTAGGGGTTTTAACAAATCTTGTGCGTCCTATAAGTGTGTTGGTGTCATTGGATTAACATTTAGGTAATTTTTGTTCTCCCTAGACTTATTCTTGGGCAATTAGGGTTTTTAACCAATCTTGCGCGTCCAAAAGGTGTGTTTGTGTCATTGGATTAACATTTAGGTCATTTTCTTCCTCCTTAGGCTTATTCCTGTCTAATTAGGGTTTTTAACAGATCTTGTGCATCCATTGTATGTGTTTGTGTCATTAGATGAACATTTAGGTCATTTTCTTCCTCCCTAGTCTTATTCTTGTCCAATATGGGTTTTTAAGCAATCTTGTGCATCCAATAAGTTCATTTGTGTCGTTGGATTAACATTTAGGTCATTTTCGTCCTCGCTAGGCTTATTCTTGTCCAATTAGGGTTTTTAACCGATCTTGTGCATGCACTATATGTATTTGTGTCATTAGACGAACATTTAGGTCATTTTCTTCCTCCCTAGGCTTATTCTTGTCCAATTTGGGTTTTTAACCAATCTTGTGAATCCAATAGGTGTGTTTGCGTCATTGGATGAACATTTAGGTAATTTTCGTCCTCCCTAGGCTTATTCTTGTCCAATTATGGTTTTTTAACAAATCTCTTACGTCAAATAAGTGTGTTTGTGTCATTGGATTAACATTTAGGTTATTTTCGTTCTTCCTAGACTTATTCTTGGGCAATTAGGGTTTGTAACCAATCTTGTGCATCCAATAGGTGTGTTTGTCTCAATGGATTAACATTTAGCTCATTTTCGTCCTCCCTAGGCTTTATCTTGTCCAATTAGGGTTTTTAACCGATCTTGTACATCCATTATATGTGTTTGTGTCATTAGACGAACATTTAGGTCATTTTCATCCTCCCTAGTCTTATTCTTGTCCGGTATGGGTTTTTAACCAATCTTGTGCGTCCAATTAGTTCATTTGTGTCGTTGGATGAACATTTAGGTCATTTTCTTCCTCCCTAGGCTTATTCTTGTCGAATTTAGATTTTTAACCAAACTTGTGCATCCAATAGGTGTTTTTGTGTCATTGGATGATCATTTAGGTAATTTTCGTCCTCCCTAGGCTTATTCTTGTCCAATTAGGGTTTTTTAACAAATCTTGTGCGTCATGTAAGTGTGTTTGTGTCATTGGACGAACATTAAGGTCATTTTCGTCCTCCCTAGGCTTACTCTTGTCCAATTAGGGTTTTTAACAAATCTTGTGCGTCCAATAAGTGTGTTGGTGTCATTGGATTAACGTTTAGGTCATTTTTGTTTTCCCTAGACTTATTCTTGGGCAATTAGGGTTTTTAACCAATCTTGCGCGTCCAAAAGGTGTGTTTGTGTCATTGGATTAACATTTAGGTCATTTTCTTCCTCCCTATGCTTATTCCTGTCTAATTAGGGTTTTTAACAGATCTTGTGCATCCACTGTATGTGTTTGTGTCAATAGACGAACATTTAGGTCATTTTCATCCTCCCTAGGCTTATTCTTGTCCAGTTAGGGTTTTTAACCAATCTTGTGAATCAAATAGGTGTGTTTATGTCATTGGATGATCATTTAGGTAATTTTCGTCCTCCCTAGGCTTATTCTTGTCCAATTAGCGTTTTTTAACAAATCTTGTGCGTCATGTAAGTGTGTCTGTGTCAATGGATTAACATTTAGTTTATTTTCGTTTTCCCTAGACTTATTCTTGGGGAATTATGGTTTTTATCCAATCTTGTGCATCCAATTTGTGTGTTTGTGGCATTGGATTAACATTTTCTTTATTTTCGACCTCCCTATGCTTATTCTTGTCCAATTAGGGTTTTTAACCGATCTTGTGCATCCACTATATGTGTTTGTGTCATTAGATGAACATTTAGGTCATTTTAGTCCTCCCTAGTCTTATTCTTGTCCAATTAGTTTTTTTAAGCAATCTTCCAATAAGATCATTTGTGTCGTTGGATTAACATTTAGGTCATTTTCGTCATCTCTAGGCTTATTCTTATCCAATTAAGGTTTTAAACCAATCTTGTTCATCCAATAGGTGTGTTTGTGTCATTGGATGAACATTTAGATCATTATCGTCCTCCCTAGCCTTATTGTTATCCAATTAGGGTTTTTAACCGATCTTGTGCATCCAATAGATGTGTATGTGTCATTGGATTAACATTTAGGTCATATTCGTCGTCCCTAGGCTTATTCTTGTCCAATTTTGATTTTTAACCGATCTTGTGCATCCACTATATGTGTTTGTGTCATTAGACGAACATTTAGGTCATTTTCATCCTCCCTAGTCTTATTCTTGTCCGGTAAGGGTTTTTAACCAATCTTGTGCATCCAATAAGTTCATTTGTGTCGTTGAATGAACATTTAGGTCATTTTCGTCCTCCCTAGGCTTATTTGGATTTTTAACCAAACTTGTGCATCCAATAGGTGTTTTTGTGTCATTGGATGATCATTTAGGTAATTTTCGTCCTCCTTAGGCTTATTCTTGTCCAATTAGGGTTTTTTACAAAATCTTGTGCGTCATGTAGTTGTGTTTGTGTCATTGGATTAACATTTAGTTTATTTTCGTTTTTCCTAGACTTATTCTTGGGGAATTAGGGTTTTTATCCAATCTTGTGCATACAATTTGTGTGTTTGTGGCATTGGATTAACATTTACGTCATTTTCAACCTCCCTATGCTTATTCTTGTCCAATTAGGGTTTTTAACCGATCTTGTGCATCCACTATATGTGTTTGTGTCATTAGATGAACATTTAGGTCATTTTAATCCTCCCTAGTCTTATTCTTGTTCAATTAGTTTTTTTAAGCAATCTTGCGCATCCAATAAGATCATTTGTGTCATCTCTAGGCTTATTCTTATCCAATTAGGGTTTTAAACCAATCTTGTTCATCCAATAGGCGTGTTTGTGTCATTGGATGAACATTTAGATCATTCTCGTCCTCCCTAGCCTTATTGTTATCCAATTAGGGTTTTTAACCGATCTTGTGCTTCCAATAGATGTGTTTTTGTCGTTGGATTAACATTTAGGTCATTTTCGTCCTCCCTAGGTTTATTCTTGTCCAATTTGGGTTTTTAACCGATCTTGTGCATCCACTATATGTGTTTGTGTCATTAGACGAACATTTAGGTCATTTTCATCCTCCCTAGTCTTATTCTTGTCCGGTATGGGTTTTTAACCAATCTTGTGCATCCAATAAGTTCAATTGTGTCGTTGGATGAACATTTAGGTCATTTTCGTCCTCCCTAGGCTTATTCTTGTCCAATTTGGATTTTTAACCAAACTTGTGCATCCAATAGGTGCTTTTGTGTCATTGGATGATGATTTAGGTAATTTTCGTCCTCCCTAGGCTTATTCTTGTCCAATTAGGGTTTTTTAAAAAATCTTGTGCGTCATGTAAGTGTGTTTGTGTCATTGGATTAACATTTAGTTTATTTTCGTTTTTCCTAGACTTATTCTTGGGGAATTAGGGTTTTTATCCAATCTTGTGCATCCAATTTGTGTGTTTGTGGCATTGGATTAACATTTACGTCATTTTCGACCTCATTATCATTATTCTTGTCCAATTAGGGTTTTTAACCGATCTTGTGCATCCACTATATGTGTTTGTGTCATTAGATTAACATTTAGGTCATTTTAATCCTCCCTAGTCTTATTCTTGTCCAATTAGTTTTTTTAAGCAATCTTACGCTTCCAATAAGATCATTTGTGTCGTTGGATTAACATTTAGGTCATTTTCGTCATCTCTAGGCTTATTCTTATCCAATTAGGGTTTTAAACCAATCTTGTTCATCCAATAGGTCTGTTTGTGTCATTGGATGAACATTTAGATCATTATCGTCCTCCCTAGCCTTATTGTTATCCAATTAGGATTTTTAACCGATCTTGTGCTTCCAATAGATGTGTTTTTGTCGTTGGATTAACATTTAGGTCATTTTCGTCCTCCCTAGGTTTATTCTTGTCCAATTTGGGTTTATAACCGATCTTGTGCATCCACTATATGTGTTTGTGTCATTAGACGAACATTTAGGTCATTTTCATCCTCCCTAGTCTTATTCTTGTCCGGTATGGGTTTTTAACCAATCTTGTGCATCCAATAAGTTCATTTGTGTCGTTGGATGAACATTTAGGTCATTTTCGTCCTCCCTAGGCTTATTCTTGTCCAATTTGGATTTCTAACCAAACTTGTGCATCCAATAGGTGCTTTTGTGTCATTGGATGATCATTTAGGTAATTTTCGTCCTCCCTAGGCTTATTCTTTTCCAATAAAGGTTTTTTAACAAATCTTGTGCGTCATGTAAGTGTGTTGGTGTCATTGGATTAACATTTAGTTTATTTTCGTTTTTCCTTGACTTATTCTTGGGGAATTAGGGTTTTTATCCAATCTTGTGCATCCAATTTGTGTGTTTGTGGCATTGGATTAACATTTACGTCATTTTCGACCTCCCTATGCTTATTCTTATCCAATTAGGGTTTTTCACCGATCTTGTGCATCCACTATATGTGTTTGTGTCATTAGATTAACATTTAGGTCATTTTAATCCTCCCTAGTCTTATTCTTGTCCAATTAGTTTTTTTAAGCAATCTTACGCATCCAATAAGATCATTTGTGTCGTTGGATTAACATTTAGGTCATTTTCGTCATCTCTAGGCTTATTCTTATCCAATTAGGGTTTTAAACCAATCTTGTTCATCCAATAGGTCTTTTTGTGTCATTGGATGAACATTTAAATCACTATCGTCCTCCCTAGCCTTATTGTTATCCAATTAGGGTTTTCAACCGATCTTGTGCATCCAATAGTTGTGTTTGTGTCATTAGAATAACATTTAGGTCATTTTCGTCCTCCCTAGGCTTATTCTTGTCCAATTTGGGTTTTTAACCGATCTTATGCATCCACTATATGTGTTTGTGTCATTAGACGAACATTTAGGTCATTTTCATCCTCCCTAGTCTTATTCTTGTCCGGTATAGGTTTTTAACCAATCTTGTGCATCCAATAAGTTCATTTGTGTCGTTCGATGAACATTTAGGTCATTTTCGTCCTCCCTAGGCTTATTCTTGTCCAATTTGGATTTTTAACCAAACTTGTTCATCCAATAGGTGTTTTTGTGTCATTGGATTAACATTTAGGTCATTTTCGTCCTCCCTAGGCTTATTCTTGTCCAATTTGGGTTTTTAACCGATCTTATGCATCCACTATATGTGTTTGTGTCATTAGACGAACCTTTAGGTCATTTTCATCCTCCCTAGTCTTATTCTGGTCCGGTATGGGTTTTTAACCAATCTTGTGCATCCAATAAGTTCATTTGTGTCGTTGGATGAACATTTAGGTCATTTTCGTGCTCCCTAGGCTTATTCTTGTCCAATTTGGATTTTTAACCAAACTTGTGCATCAATTAGGTGTTTTTGTGTCATTGGATTAACATTTAGGTCATTTTCATCCTCCCTAGGCATATTCTTGTCCAACTAGGGTTTTTAACCAATCTTGTGCCTTTAATAGGTTTGATTGTGTCATTGGATGAACATTTAGGTCATTTTCGTCCTCCCTCGTCTTATTGTTAACCAGTTAGGGTTTTTAATTGATCTTGTGCATCCAATAGATGTGATTGTGTCATTGGACGAACATTTAGGTCATTTTCGTCCTCCCTAGGCTTACTCTTGTCCAATTAGGATTTTTAACAAATCTTGTGCGTCCTATAAGTATGTTGGTGTCATTGGATTAACATTTAGGTCATTTTTGTTCTCCCTAGACTTATTCTTGGGCAATTAGGGTTTTTAACCAATCTTACGCGTCCAAAAGGTGTGTTTGTGTCATTGGATTAACATTTAAGTCATTTTCTTCCTCTCTAGGCTTATTCTTGTCCAATATGGGTTTTTAAGCAATCTTGTCCATCCAATAAGTTCATTTGTGTCGTTGGATTAACATTTAGGTCATTTTCGTCCTCGCTAGGCTTATTCTTGTCCAATTAGGGTTTTTAACCGATCTCTTGCATCCACTATATTTGTTTGTATCATTAGACGAACATTTAGGTCATTTTTTTCCTCCCTAGTCTTATTCTTGTCCAATATGGGTTTTTAAGCAATCTTGTGCATCCAATAAGTTTCGTTTGTGTTGTTGGATTAATATTTAGGTCATTTTCGTCCTCCCTAGGCTTATTCTTGTCCAATTTGGGTTTTTAACCAATCTTGTGAATCCAATAGGTGTGTTTGTGTCATTGGATGAACATTTAGGTAATTTTCGTCCTCCCTAGGCTTATCTTGTCCAATTAGGGTTTTTAACCGTTCTTGTACATCCATTATATGTGTTTGGGTCATTAGACGAACATTTAGGTCATTTTCATCCTCTCTAGTCTTATTCTTGTCCGGTATGGGTTTTTAACCAATCTTGTGCATCCAATAAGTTCATTTGTGTCGTTGGATGAACATTTAGTCATTTTCGTCCTCCCTAGGCTTATTCTTGTCCAACTAGGGTTTTTAACCAATCTTGTGCCTTTAATAGGATTGATTGTGTCATTGGATGAACATTTAGGTCATTTTCGTCCTCCCTCGTCTTATTGTTAACCAATTAGGGTTTTTAACCGATCTTGTGCATCCAATAGATGTGTTTGTGTCATTGGACGAACATTTAGGTCATTTTCGTCCTCCTAGGCTTACTCTTGTCCAATTAGGGTTTTTAACAAATCTTGTGCGTCCAATAAGTGTGTTGGTGTCATTCGATTAACATTTAGGTCATTTTTGTTCTCCCTAGACTTATTCTTGGGCAATTAGGGTTTTTAACCAATCTTGCGCGTCCAAAAGATGTGTTTGTGTCATTGGACTAACATTTAGGTCATTTTCTTCCTCCCTAGGCTTATTCATGTCTAATTAGGTTTTTTAACAGATCTTGTGCATCCACTGTATGTGTTTGTGTCATTATACGAATATTTAGGTCATTTTCTTCCACCCTAGTCTTATTCTTGTCCAACATGGGTTTTAAGCAATCTTGTGCATCCAATAAGTTCATTTGTGTCGTGTTTCCTAGACTTATTCTTGGGGAATTAGGGTTTTTATCCAATCTTGTGCGTCCAATTTGTATGTTTGTGGCATTGGATTAACATTTACGTCATTTTCGACCTCCCTATGCTTATTCTTGTCCAATTAGGGTTTTTAACCGATCTTGTGAATCCACTATATGTGTTTGTGTCATTAGATGAACATTTAGGTCATTTTAGTCCTCCCTAGTCTTATTCTTGTCCAATTAGTTTTTTTAAGCAATCTTACGCATCCAATAAGATCATTTGTGTCGTTGGATTAACATTTAGGTCATTTTCGTCATGTCTAGGCTTATTCTTATCCAATTAGGGTTTTAAACCAATCTTGTTCATCCAATAGGTGTGCTTGTGTCATTGGATGAACATTTAGATCATTATCGTCCTCCCTATCCTTATTGTTATCCAATTAGGGTTTTTAACCGATCTTGTGCATCCAATAGATGTGTTTGTGTCATTGGATTAACATTTAGGTCATTTTCGTCCTCCCTAGGCTTATTCTTGTCCAATTTGGGTTTTTAACCGATCTTGTGCATCCACTATATGTGTTTGTGTCATTAGACGAACATTTAGGTCATTTTCATCCTCCCTGGTCTTATTCTTGTCCGGTATGGGTTTTTAACCAATCTTGTGCATCCAATAAGTTCATTTGTGTCGTTGGATGAACATTTAGGTCATTTTCGTCCTCCCTAGGCTTATTCTTGTCCAATTTGGATTTTTAACCAAACTTGTGCATCCAATAGGTGTTTTTGTGTCTTTGGATTAACATTTAGGTCATTTTCGTCCTCCCTAGGCTTATTCTTGTCCAACTAGGGTTTTTAACCAATCTTGGGCCTTTAATAGGTTTGATTGTGTCATTGGATAAGCATTTAGGTCATTTTCATCCTCCCTCGTCTTATTGTTAACCAATTAGGGTTTTTAATAGATCTTGTGCATCCAATAGATGTGATTGTGTCATTGGACGAACATTTAGGTCATTTTCGTCCTCCCTAGGCTTACTCTTGTCCAATTAGGGTTTTTAACAAATCTTGTGCGTCCTATAAGTGTGTTGGTGTCAATGGATTAACATTTAGGTTATTTTTGTTCTCCCTAGACTTATTCTTGGGCAATTAGGGTTTTTAACCAATCTTGCGCGTCCAAAAGGTATGTTTGTGTCATTGGATTAACATTTAGGTCATTTTCTTCCTCCCTAGGCTTATTCTTGTCTAATTAGGGTTTTTAACAGATCTTGTGCATCCACTGTATGTGTTTGTGTCATTAGATGAACATTTAGGTCATTTTTTCCTCCCTAGTCTTATTCTTGTCCAATATGGGTTTTTAAGCAATCTTGTGCATCTAATAAGTTTCGTTTGTGTCGTTGGATTAACGTTTAGGTCATTTTCGTCCTCCCTAGGCTTATTCTTGTCCAATTTGGGTTTTTAGCCAATCTTGTGAATCCAATAGGTGTGTTTGTGTCATTGGATGAACATTTAGGTAATTTTCGTCCTCCCTAGGCTTATTCTTGTCCAATTACGGTTTTTTTAACAAATCTCTTACGTCAAATAAGTGTGTTTGTGTCATTGGATTAACATTTAGGTTATTTTCGCTCTTCCTAGACTTATTCTTGGGCAATTAGGGTTTTTAAGCAATCTTGTGCGTCTAATAGGTGTGTTTGTGTCATTGGATTAACATTTAGGTCATTTTCTTCCTTCTTAGGCTTTATCTTGTCCAATTAGGGTTTTTAACCGATCTTGTACATCCATTATATGTGTTTGTGTCATTAGACGAACATTTAGGTCATTTTCATCCTCCCTAGTCTTATTCTTGTCCAGTATGGGTTTTTAACCAATCTTGTGCATCCAATAAGTTCATTTGTGTCGTTGGATGAACATTTAGGTCATTTTCGTCCTCCCTAGGCTTGTTCTTGTCCAATTTGGATTTTTAACCAAACTTGTGCATCCAATAGGTGTTTTTGTGTCATTGGATTAACATTTAGGTCATTTTTGTCCTCCCTAGGCTTATTCTTGTCCAACTAGGGTTTTTAACCAATCTTGTGCCTTTAATAGGTTTGATTGTTTCATTGGATGAACATTTATGTCATTTTCGTCCTCCCTCGTTTTATTGTTAACCAATTAGGGTTTTTAACCGATCTTGTGCATCCAATAGATGTGATTGTGTCATTGGACGAACATTTAGGTCATTTTCATCCTCCCTAGGCTTACTCTTGTCCAGTTATGATTTTTAACAATTCTTGTGCGTCCTATAAGTGTGTTGGTTTCATTCGATTAACATTTAGGTAATTTTTGTTCTCCCTAGACTTATTCTTGGGCAATTAGGGTTTTTAACCAATCTTGCGCGTCCAAAAGGTTTGTTTGTGTCATTGGATTAATATTTAGGTCATTTTCTTCCTCCCTAGGCTCATTCCCGTCTAATTAGGGTTTTTGACAGATCTTGTGCATCCATTGTATGTGTTTGTGTCATTAGATGAACATTTAAGTCATTTTCTTCCTCCCTAGTCTTATTCTTGCCCAATATGGGTTTTTACGCAATCTTGTGCATCCAATAAGTTCATTTGTGTCGTTAGATTAACATTTAGGTCATTTTCGTCCTCGCTTGGCTTATTCTTGTCCAATTAGGGTTTTTAACCGATCTTGTGCATGCACTATATGTGTTTGTGTCATTAGACGAACATTTAGGTCATTTTCTTCCTCCCTAGTCTTATTCTTGTCCAATATTGTATTTTAAGCAATCTTGTGCATCCAATAAGTTTCGTTTGTGTCGTTGAATGAACATTTAGGTCATTTTCGTCCTCCCTCATTGAATGAACATTTAGGTCATTTTCGTCCTCCCTAGGCTTACTCTTGTCCAGTTAGGGTTTTTAACAAATCTTGTGCGTCCTATAAGTGTGTTGGTGTCATTGGATTAACATTTAGGTAATTTTTGTTCTCCCTAGACTTATTCTTGGGCAATTAGGGTTTTTAACCAATCTTGCGCGTCAAAAAGGTGTGTTTGTGTCATTGGATTAACATTTAGGTCATTTTCTTCCTCCCTAGGCTTATTCCCGTCTAATTAGGGTTTTTAACAGATCTTGTGCATCCATTGTATGTGTTTGTGTCATTAGATGAACATTTAAGTCATTTTCTTCCTCCCTAGTCTTATTCTTGTCCAATATGGGTTTTTAAGCAATCTTGTGTATCCAATAAGTTCATTTGTGTCGTTAGATTAACATTTAGGTTATTTTCGTCCTCGCTTGGCTTATTCTTGTCCAATTAGGGTTTTTAACCGATCTTGTGCATGCACTATATGTGTTTGTGTCATTAGACGAACATTTAGGTCATTTTCTTCCTCCCTAGTCTTATTCTTGTCCAATATTGGTTTTTAAGCAATCTTGTGCATCCAATAAGTTTCGTTTGTGTCGTTGGATTAACATTTAGGTCATTTTCGTCCTCCCTAGGCTTATTCTTGTCGAATTACGGTTTTTTACCAATCTTGCGCGTCCAAAAGGTGTGTTTGTGTCATTGGACTAACATTTAGGTCATTTTCTTCCTCCCTAGGCTTATTCTTGTCTAATTAGGGTTTTTAACAGATCTTGTGCATCCACTGTATGTGTTTGTGTCATTATACGAACATTTAGGTCATTTTCTTCCACCCTAGTCTTATTCTTGTCCAACATGGGTTTTAAGCAATCTTGTACATCCAATAAGTTCATTTTTGTCGTTGGATTAATATTTAGGTGATTTTTGTCCTCCCTAGGCTTATTCTTGTCCAGTTAGGGTTTTTAACCAATCTTGTGAATCCAATAGGTGTGTTTGTGTCATTGGATGAACATTTAGGTAATTTTCATCCTCCCTAGGCTTATTCTTGTCCAATTAGGGTTTTTTTTTAACAAATCTTGTGCGTCATGTAAGTGTGTTTGTGTCAATGGATTAACATTTAGTTTATTTTCGTTTTTCCTAGATTTATTCTTGGGGAATTAATGTTTTTATCCAATCTTGTGCGTCGAATTTGTGTGTTTGTGGCATTAGATTAACATTTACGTCATTTTCGACCTCCCTAGGCTTATTCTTGTCCAATTAGGGTTTTTAACAGATCTTGTGCATCCATTATATGTGTTTGTGCCATTAGATGAACATTTATGTCATTTTCGTCCTCCCTAGTCTTATTCTTGTCCAATTAGTTTTTTTAAGCAATCTTACGCATCCAACAAGATCATTTGTGTCATTGGATTAACATTTAGGTTATTTTTGTCCTCCCTAGGCTTATTCTTGTCCAGTTAGGGTTTTTAACCAATCTTGTGAATCCAATAGGTTTGTTTATGTCATTGGATGAATATTCAGGTAATTTTCGTCCTCCCTAGGCTTATTCTTGTCCAATTAGGGTTTTTTAACAAATCTTGTGCGTCATGTAAGTGTGTTTGTGTCATTGGATTAACATTTAGTTTATTTTCGTTTTTCCTAGACTTATTCTTGGGGAATTAGGGTTTTTGTCCAACCTTGTGGGTCCAATTTGTGTGTTTGTGGCATTGGATTAACATTTACGTCATTTTCGACCTCCCTAGGCTTATTCTTGTCAAATTAGGGTTTTTAACCGATCTTGTGCATCCACTATATGTGTTTGTGTCATTAGATGAACATTTACGTCATTTTCGTCCTCCCTAGTCTTATTCTTGTCCAATTAGTTTTTTTAAGCAATCTTACGCATCCAATAAGATCATTTGTGTCGTTGGATTAACATTTAGGTTATTTTCATCATGTCTAGGCTTATTCTTATTCAATTAGGGTTTTTAACCAATTTTGTTTATCCAATAGGTGTGTTTGTGTCATTGGATGAACATTTAGATCTTTATCGTCCTCCCTAGCCTTATTCTTATCCAATTAGGGTTTTTAACCGATCTTGTGCATCCAATAGATGTGTTTGTGTTATTGGATGAACATTTAGGTCATTTTCGTCCTCCCTAGGCTTATTCTTGTTCAATTAGGGTTTATAACCGATCTTGTGTATCCACTATATGTGTTTGTGTCATTAGACGAACATTTAGGTCATTTTCATCCTCCCTAGTCTTATTCTTGTCCGGTATGGGTTTTTAACCAATCTTGTGCATCCAATAAGTTCATTTGTGTCGTTGGATGAACATTTATGTCATTTTCGTCCTCCCTAGGCTTATTCTTGCCAATTTGGATTTTTAACCAAACTTGTGCATCCAATAGGTGGTTTTGTGTCATTGGATTAACATTTAGGTAATTTTCGTCCTCCCTAAGCTTATTCTTGTCCAACTAGGGTTTTTAACCAATCTTGTGTGTCCAATAATTGTGTTGGTGTCATTGGATTAACATTTAGGTCATTTTTGTTCTCCCTAGACTTATTCTTGGGCAATTAGGGTTTTTAACCAATCTTGCGCGTCCAAAAGGTCTGTTTTTGTCATTGGATTAACATTTAGGTCATTTTCTACCTCCCTAGGCTTATTCCTGTCTAATTAGGGTTTTTAACAGATCTTGTGCATCCACTGTATGTGTTTGTGTCATTAGACGAACATTTAGGTCATTTTCTTCCACCCTAGTCTTATTCTTGTCCAACATGGGTTTTTAAGCAATCTTGTGCATCCAATAAGTTCATTTGTGTCGTTGGATTAACATTTAGTTGATTTTCGTCCTCCCTAGGCTTATTCTTGTCTAATTAGGGTTTTTAAGCAATCTTGTGCATCCGATAAGTTCATTTGTGTCGTTGAATTAACATTTCGGTCGTTTTCGTCGTCCCTAGGCTTATTCTCGTCCAATTATGGTTTTTAACCAATCTTGTGCCTCCAATAGTGGTGATTGTGTCATTGGATGAACATTTAGATCATTTTCGTCCTCGCTAGGTTTATTCTTGTCCAATTAGCGATTTTAATAGATCTTGTGCATCCAATAGGTGTGTTTGTGTCATTGGATGAGCATTTAAATCATTTTTGTCCTCTCTAGGCTGATACTTGTCCAATTATAGTTTTTAACCAATCTTTTGCATCCCATAGGTGTGTTTGAGTCATTTGATGAACCCTTTGTTTGACATAAGTTCCCCTGATTCTAGTTTTGATATAATTACAAACATACAATGTCTTGTGATCAAGCTAACAATCGATTGGACGATCGATTCATGCATCAATTGAGAAATCGATTGTGTGAGTTACATGGGCAAGTCACAAGTTTTTAAATCAATTGGCAAATCGATTTCGAGCTTATTTTGTTTCTTACTTAACCTCTGTAACATACCAATCGATTGGACAATCGATTGGAACATCAATTGAACTTTATTTCTAAGTCAGTTGGCAAATCCTATCGATTTGACACAGAGACAAATATCCTTAAACCAAATCAATTGGCAAATCGATTGGACAAAAGTTTTTCTAAGTCAGTAGCTCTGTGACAAAATCCATCGATTGAGACATCAATTGAACTTTATTTCATGACCTGCAAGACATATACTAATCGATTGACAAATCGATTGGGTGTTGAAAATGTTTTATCATATATCAGAAACCAAGTTCCTAGTCGATTGGCAAATCAATGTTTTCAAAATGACTAAGTCCAAGTAACAATTCAAATCGATTGGAATTGAACAACTGGAACACT
Source organism: Cicer pinnatifidum (assembly GCA_037974775.1). Taxonomy (NCBI): domain Eukaryota; kingdom Viridiplantae; phylum Streptophyta; class Magnoliopsida; order Fabales; family Fabaceae; genus Cicer; species Cicer pinnatifidum. The sequence continues at coordinate 41,526,584 of JBBPBR010000003.1, forward strand.
GGGACAAAGCAAATCGATTGACGAATCGATTTGTGCAATTTTCTGAAGTCCTAGAGACCAGTACAATCGATTGACAAATCGATTGGAGTAATTGTTTTAGTTACAAACCAATTGCCAAATCGATTATGATGAAATATCAATCGATTGTGGAATCGATTGTTTTGATCTCGTTGTTGGAACAAAACATTCGAAATCGATTACTCAATCGATGCTGATATGAACTTGTCTCAGTTTTCTGATTTATGAATTGACACAATCGATTGGGAAATCGATTGATATATATGTTTTCAAGATTCAAGAAAAACAAGAAACACGAGCATCGATTGGCAAATCGATTGGAGTGTTTCTATGCTTTATAAAATCGATTGCCAAATCGATTTATATGTGTTTTTCTGAAACATATAAAAACTGTCTCAAAACTGTTTTTCCAATAGAATGAACATAACTTTTGATTTGACATAGAATTCAAAACTTTCCAAAAACAGAACCTTTGAGACTTTGAACTTTGATACACACAATACTTTTAGAAAACTTAACCGTTTGGCAAACACATACAGTTTGAACATCATTGTGTGATCAAGTCACTTTTGTTAGAAAGATCTTTTGATCTTCTTTGTTATCACTTTCTGTAAAATTACATTGAAACCAAATTCTGTAAAAATCCAGTAGCTACACTGGTGGTTACCGTTCGTTGATGCTTGTGATCATCAAGAAGGAACCTCATTGCGATCTTGTGTGAGTTTGCCGGAATAACTCAAAGGATGCAATGGATGTATGTTAGAATCAAGATAGTTGGATAAATAGGCTAGGAGCTAGCTGGACAATCTGTAAAAGTACTATAGAAGATTCTAGTGAAAAAGGCTAAGATCAAGTTCATCTTGGGACTGGATGTAGGTTGTCTTACAGACGACCGAACCAGGATAAATTTCTGAGTATCATTCTTCTATCCCTTATCTTTTACTTAATTGTTTGATTGGTTAATATTGATACATGCTCCGTTTTGGGATTGCTTGATAAACTGAATATACATAATTCTTGCATTAGAAGTACTGCCATATACATAATTCTTGCATTAGAAGTCACATTTTAATTACAATTGGCATCAAGAGCCTGTACTTATTTTAGAGAAAACTCTCATATAAGTCATGAATTCTATAGAATTCTTAGGTGAAGGTGCTTCACTTGCAAGGCCCCCTGCCTTTAATGGTGCGGCCTATATGTATTGGAAACAACGCATGTTAATTTTTCTTGAAGCTAGTGGAATTGATATTCTTGATGCTGTTGAAAATGGACCTTTTGTGCCTACCTTATCTGGAATTGGTGAATCTGCTATATTGAAACCTAAATCTGATTGGTCTAAAAAAGACAAAAAGAAAGTAGGTTACAATGCTAAAGCTAAAAATATTATAACATCTGCTTTGAGTCATGATGAATTTTTCAGGGTATCAAATTGTAAATCTGCAAAAGAAATGTGGGATACCTTGCAACAAACTCATGAAGGCATCACTGATGTAAAGCGCGCAAGGATAAACACATTGATGCACGAATATGAATTATTCAATATGAAGAAAGAAGAATCCATCAATGACATGCAAACCAGGTTCACGCACATTGTCAACAACTTGCACGCAGTTGGAAAGGAGATTGAAAGCGATCAACATATCAGTAAAGTAATGAGATGCCTAACTCGGGAATGGAAGCCGAAGATTACTGCCATTGCAGAGTCAAAGGATCTTGGATCAATGTCTATCGCTACACTCTTTGGGAAATTAAGGGAACACGAAATGGAACTCCACAGGCTAAGTGAAACTGAGCAAGTTGACAGAAAGACGAAAGGGCTATCATTGAAAGCTCAGGCACATCAAAAATCAAAGTCTGAACATGGGACCAGCTCAGATGAATCAAGCAGTGAGGATGATGAGGAACCTGAACTTAGGTTACTTGTCAAGAAATTTAAGAAATTTCTAAAAAAGAAAGACAGTAAATTCAGAAAACAATCCAGCTCGAAGAACAATGACAGTAAAACAGTCACATGCTATGAATGTGGAAAACCTGGTCATATAAAGGCTGATTGTTACAAGCTGCCGAACAAAAAAAGAAATTCCAAAACTAAAGGCAAGGAACCAGCTTAGAAAAACAAAAAAGCAGAGTCGGATTCGGAGAGCGAGGTTAGTTCATCTGATCGTTCATATGATGAGTTACAAAATGCATTTACTGAACTACATGATGAATATGTTAGCACTATTAAACAGTTAATTAGCAATAAGAAACTGTTAGAAGAAAAATTCATTTGCTATGATGAATTGAAATTGCAGCATGAGTCTCTTAAAGACATGAATGAAAAACTGAAAAAGGAAACTCATGCATTGCATTGTGATATTGAAAAATTCAACAGTGGCAAAACCAAGCTAGATATGCTTCTTGGAAACCAGAGAAATTTAAATGAAAAGTCTGGACTTGGTTATATGCCCAATGTGAATGTTAAACAAAATCACAATAAACATGGGATTGGATATAGAACTGCTAAACATAACCTGAAGTATGCTAAATTTGGTCATATGCATAGTGTCTCTACTAAACCAAAACAGTATGCCTCCTCTGTTGTCACATGTCATTTCTGCTGCAGAAAAGGACATTTTGTGTACAATTGCAAATTTAAAAAACTTGCCAACAGAGGGTGTAGACAGATTTGGAAGGTCAAGACACCGAAGTTAGTAACTGACCCCCCAGGACCCAAGTTAAATTGGGTACCTGAATCCAAACATTAATCTATTTTTGCAGGTGTGCTTGGCATCCAAGACCCACTTATGGTATTTGGACAGTGGGTGCTCCAAGCACATGACAGGGGACAAAACTAAGTTTTTGTCTCTAAGCTTAAAGGATGGCGGCTACGTCAAATACGGCGACAATAATAAAGGCAAAATCTGTGGCAGTGGAGATGTAGGTAATGAGTCAACTGCTATTATCAAAGATGTATTATATGTTGAAGGACTCAAACATAACCTGCTGAGTATCAGCCAGTTATGTGATAAAGGCTTTAAGGTAAACTTTACTTCTCAGTCCTGCATAATAGAGCATAAGGAGAATGAAGGTATGAAATTGGTTGGTAATAGATTCAACAACATTTATATGTTAGATTTCTCTGCATTACCTGTTGATTATGTATGTTGTTTGTTATCAAATGCTGATGAGAATTGGCTATGGCATAAACGTATTGCACACATTCATATAGATCATTTGAACAGACTAGTTAGCAAGCAGCTTGTCATAGGTCTCCCAAATAGGAAGTTTACCAAAGATAGGTTGTGTGACTCCTGTGAGAAGAGCAAACTTGTTAAGACTTCCTTTCCCCCTATAGATTCAGTTAAAACCTCTAAGGTTTTACAGCTGATTCACATGGACCTTTTTGGCCTTTCCCAAGTGAAGAGTTTTGGTGGCAATCTGTATGGATTTGTATTAGTTGATGATTATTCTAGATTCACATGGACATATTTTCTGACTCACAAGAGTGAGACATTCTCAATTTTTAAAACCTTTGCTGGTTTAGTTCAAAATGAGAATAATCAGAAAACAGTCTCAATTAAAAGTGATCATGGAGGTGAATTCCAAAATGACTCTTTTAAAACCTTTTGTGAACAAAATGGTATCAATCATCTATACTCAGCCCCTAGAACTCCTCAGCAAAATGGGGTGGTTGAAAGGAAAAACAGGTCTTTGGAGGAGTTAGCTAGGACTATGCTTTAAGATTCCAATCTGCCCAAGTACTTTTGGGCTGATGCGATCAATACAGCCACACATGTAGTCAGTAGGGTTCTGATTAGGCCAATCCTCAGGAAAACCTTTTATGAGTTATACAAGGGTAGGAAACCAAACATATGTTACTTTAGGTTCCTTGGATGTAAATGCTTTGTTTTAAACAATGGCAAAGAACATCTAGGTAAGTTTGATCCTAAGGCAGATGAGGGTATTTTCCTAGGGTATTCCCAAACTAGTAAGTTCTATAGAATCTACAACAAAAGGACTAAAACCATAGAAGAGTCTGTTCATGTAAAATTTGATGAACTATTTTTTGAAAATCTGAACAAGACTCCTTCTATAGTTGATACTTCTTTAGATTAAGTTGTAGAATCTGAACCATTAGAGACTGCTGAACCTGAACCTCAAACCAACCTGGACTGTGTTGAACCAATTAGATTAGATGATCTACCTAGAGAATGGAAGTTCATTAGAAATCATCCTATAGACAACATCATAGGAGATATCTCAAAGGGAGTGGCAACTAGGAGAAGCCTTAGATAGTTCTGCAACTATACCGCCTTTGTTTCCCAACTAGAACCCAAAAATGTTAAGATAGCCCTCATAGATGATGAGTGGATCATTGCTATGCAAGAGGAGTTGAACGAGTTTGAGAGAAACAATGTGTGGATCCTAGTTCCCAAACCAGCCAACAAACACATTATAGGAACCAGGTGGGTGTTCAGAAACAAAATGGATGAGAATGGTGTCATCACCAGGAACAAAGCTAGGCTAGTCGCTAAGGGGTATAACCAAGAGGAAGGGATAGACTATGATGAAACCTATGCCCTAGTAGCTAGACTAGAAGCTATTAGAATCTTGCTGGCTTTTGCTTGTATCATGGACTTCAAACTTTATCAAATGGATGTGAAAAGTGCATTTCTCAATGGTGACATCCAAGAGGAAGTGTTTGTTAGCCAAACACCTGGTTTTGAAAATCCTGATTTTCCTAATCATGTGTACAAGCTAACAAAGGCCCTCTATGGGTTGAAACAAGCTCCTAGAGCTTGGTATGAGAAGCTAAGCACTTTTCTCATTCAACAAAACTTTGTAAGAGGCAATGTTGACAAAACCCTTTTTATAAAAACTAATGGAAATGATATATTGCTGGTCCAAGTTTATGTTGATGACATAATCTTTGGATCAACCAATAACAAGCTATGCAAAGACTTTGAAAATTTAATGAAAGGTAAATTTGAAATGTCAATGATGGGAGAACTCTCCTATTTTCCGGGATTTCAAATTAACCAAAGCATGCTTGGTATTTTCATTAGCCAAACAAAGTATTGCAATGATTTAATAATAAAGTTTTGCTTTGATAAGTATATATCCATTGATACTCCAATGAGCTCAGCTTGTCACCTAGATAGGGATGAGATAGGAAAACCAGTAGATGTTACCAAGTATAGAGGCATGATATGGTCCTTACTTTACCTTACTGCAAGCAGGCCTGACATTATGTTTAGTGTCTGCATGTGTGCTAGGTTTCAGTCTAATCCAAAGGAGTCTCACCTTAGTGCAGTTAAGAGGATTTTCAGATACCTTATAGGAACTAGAAATCTAGGACTTTGGTATCCTAAGGGATCTACCTGTACCTTAGTTGGCTTCTCAGATTCAGACTTTGCAGGGTGCAAAATAGATAGAAAGAGCACCTCAGGCACCTGTCACTTACTAGGTAACTCACTTGTTTCTTGGTATAGCAAGAAGCATACAAGTATTGCTTTATCCACAGCTGAAGCTGAGTATATTGCAGCTTGAAGCTGTTGTGCTCAGATCCTTTGGATGAAACAGCACTTGTCTGGCTTTGGAGTAGACTTAGGGACAGTGCCTATCATGTGTGATAACACAAGTGCTATTTGTATTACCAAAAACCCAGTCATGCATTCTAGGACCAAGCATATAGAAATAAGGCATCATTTCATAAGGGATCAATTTCAAAATGGGAATATAAAGCTTGAATATGTCAATACAACTGATCAGTTGGCTGACATATTCACTAAAGTTTTACCCAAAGAAAGTTTCCTTCATATTAGAATGAAGCTAGGAATAGTTGATCAGAATGAAATCTGATACAGGTGCCCAATCTATTGCAAAATCGATTACGTAGAACACAATGTCTAATTTGATAAATTAGATAACTCGAAATCGATTGGTAAATCGATTTTGTGGTCCTTTGTTTCCTTCTGTGCTATTCTATTCTTAAATCCAATCGATTTGAAAATCGATTAGTTTGATTCCAGACTTCTGACTTGAGAAAATCTTCCTTGAAATCGATTTGGAAATTGATTCAGTAATTAATGGAAATCGATTTGGAAATCGATTGACATTATCACCAATGCCAGTCTTTTTCTAGCCGTTGAGAGGTAATTATGACTCAATCGATTTCACTTCCCCAGTAACGGTAACTCAATCGATTGAGCAATCGATTGACCTTTACCTAGTCTTACATAAATCGAATTGGGAATCGACTGTGAACTGTTCTATATAAACCCTGCTTAAATCCCAATCGATTACTTTATTTTTTTTTCAGAAATTTTCTCACCAAGTCTCTGCCTTTCTACAAAAATTCATCTCCCAACCTATCTCTGATATTCATCTTCATCTCAAAATCAAAACTTTCATAACAATGGCATGTGTTAAGCAAGTTTGTTCTAAAACCCCTTCATTATCTTCTTCATCTTCTTCAAGTGGAAGAACTCCCTCTCCACCTCCTGTTTCTAAATGTGTGCCTATTCCTACACACAAGATCCGTGCCAATGACAAAGGCAAGGCTGTTGCTGTTGATCAAGGCAAACCTAAAAAGAGAAAGGAGCCTCCAACAGAAAAATTTATGGCTGATGCTATGAAGACTCTAGCTCCCAAGAAGAAGAAGGTTGCTCCTTCTCCTAAGCTAAAGCAAGCTCCACCTAAGAAGGAGAAACCAGCTGCTACTGTTGAGATTCCTGCTAATTTTCTCAACAGAAAAATTCATGAAGCCAGAACCATGGATTTCACCTACTTTGATGTTGACGGCTTCACCTTCCAGAACCATCTGAGGTTTCATGGTCTGGAACCGTTCTTGTCTTCATCTCTGGACTCGTATCCTAAGCTCATTAGAGCTTTCTACTCTTCTTTCAGACTCACAGATGATGGCTTCAAAGTTGAAGTCAAAGGGAAGAAGATTAGTATGTCTTTTGAAGATTTTTCAACACTATCTGGACTGCCCTTCCACGGGAAATCTATTGATGGCAGTTCAGAAGCCGATACTGCTGACGAAGGATGGGAAGAGTCAGTTGATCGTCATACAGCAGTTCAGGACTTGATGGTAGAAGGTTATGCGGAGTCTGTCGCATTACCTATTGACTACATGGAAGTCCAGGAACGCATGTTGATGTATGCTCTCACGAGGATGCTTGTTCCCCATGTTAGACATATGTTCGTTTTTGATGTTATTGACAAGCATACAATCTGAAATAAATCTAACATTGTCAACTGAGAAAAATTTCAGGAACAACAAATTCAATCCTACATACTCAAGATAATTGCTTGGAACTCAAGGAATCAACAAAAGCTTGATGATCCATGAGCACATCGATTAGTACAATCGATTCTATAACAGGGTTAAATTGTTTTATAAAGTCTGGGGTTACCCAATCGATTTGCACATCCTTGAAGAAATCAAACGGGCTATCAATCGATTCTCCAAATCGATTGGTACACCTATTAGAACATCTGTAAACGGATTCTGAGACATTCTAGTGGAAAGGCCAAGATTGGATTTGATCTTGGGACTGGACGTAGGTCGTTCAACAACGGCTAAACCAGTATAAATCATTGCGTACCATCTTTCTTACCCTTATCTCTTTTTAATTTCTGCATTGTGTATTTGTTTGATATTGATTGATTGCTTAAATATCTTTCTGCATATTTTGACATTACATGAATGATTGTTTCTAGCATGATTGTATGTGAATCAATATCTTGAATAATAAATGTTCCTGGTGCATCTCTCAATATATTCTGTGATCCATATACTTTGTGCATTCATTAGTATTGTAAATTTGGGACCTTGATTGATGCTTTGTTTAATAAATGTACAATTTGTTAAACTGTTTCGCATATCTCTAAAAATAGGTAATCTTCCGCATACTTTTCATTTAACAGAGGTTACTGGTACCATCAATTGGTATCAGAGCCAATTTTTGTTAGAGTAACTCTCATCAAAAATCATGACCTCTGATTTCCTAGGAGAGGGTGCATCATTAGCTAGGCCTCCCGCTTTTAACGGGGCCGCATACATGTATTGGAAACAACGCATGTTAATTTTTCTTGAAGCAAGTGGTATTGATATTCTAGATGCTGTAGAAAATGGACCATTTGTGCCAACCATAGCAGGTACAGGTGAATCAGCAATCCTAAAGCCAAAAAGTGACTGGACTGATGAAGACAAAAAGAAGGTTGGGTACAACGCCAAAGCCAAGAACATTATAACTGCAGCCTTGAGTCATGATGAATTCTTCAGAGTCTCAAATTGCAAAACAGCAAAACAAATGTGGGATACACTTCAGCAAACGCATGAAGGAACCACAGATGTAAAGAGAGCTCGGATAAATACTCTCATGCACGAGTACGAATTGTTTAGCATGAAGAAAGAAGAATCAGTAAATGACATGCAGACCCGATTCACGCACATAGTCAACAACCTAAATGCCTTAGGAAAATAGATTGATAATGATCAGCAAATTAGTAAAATAATGAGATGTTTGACTAGGGAATGGCAGCCAAAAATCACTGCCATTGCAGAATCTAAGGATCTAGGAAGCATGACAATAGCTACATTGTTTGGAAAATTGAGAGAGCATGAGATGGAACTACATCGACTCAATGAAGCTGAGCAAGTTGACAGGAAACGTAAAGGATTGTCGTTAAAAGCACAAACACAACAGTCCAAATCTGAACATGAGACCAGCTCAGATGAATCAAGCAGTGAGGATGATGAAGAACCTGAACTGGGGCTACTTGTCAAAAGATTTAAGAAATTTCTGAGAAAGAAAGACAGTAAATTCAGAAAACAATCCAGCTCGAAAAACAATGACGGTAAAACAGTTACATGCTACGAATGTGGCAAACCTGGTCATATAAAAGCTGATTGTTACAAGCTGCAGAACAAGAACAGAAATTCCAAAACTAAAGGCAAGGAACCAGCTCAGAAAAACAGAACAGCATACATTGCGTGGAATCAGAAAGTGAGGTAAGCTCTCAATATAATCCTTCTTTTGATGAACTGCAAGATGCATTTAACGAACTACATGCTGAATAAGTTAAATCTGTTAAGCAGTTAGTTAACACTAAGAAAATGCTTGAACAACAATGTAAATTGCATGATCAAATGAAAAATGATTATAAAAAGATTGAGGACTTATGTGAACAATTGAAAAAGGACTCACATGATAAATCTGCCAAATGCATTGATCTTGAGAATTCTGTTGCATTATTGAAGTCTGATTTATTGAAACTCTCTAGTAGCAAGGATAAACTGAATGATATTCTTAGCAACCAGAGAAGTGTCAATATAAAATCTGGACTTGGTTTTAATAGCAAAAAGCATGCAAATCGGATTATGACTAAACATGGCATAGGTTATGGTAATGTTAAACATCACCAAAAATGTGCTAAGTCTAGTCACTTGCATAATGTCTTTGTCAAACCGAAACAGTCTGCATCCTCTGCTGTCACTTGTCATTTCTGTTGTAGAAAAGGACATTTTGTTTACAATTGCAAATTTAAAAGACTTGCCAATAGAGGATGTAAACAGATTTGGAAAATCAAGACACAAGATGTTGAAATTAACCCCGAAGGACCCAATTTGTATTGGGGACCTAAATGAAAATTCTAATCCTATTGCAGGTATGCTTGAGATCCACAAAACACCAATGGTATCTTGATAGTGGATGCTCAAAGCATATGACAGGGGACAAGTCAATGTTTGTGTCCCTTAATCTGAAAGAAGGTGGTTTCGTAAAGTACGGCGATAACAACAAGGGCAAGATATGCGGTGAAGGTAACATTGGCAGCAGATCAACTGCCATAATTAAAAATTTGTATTATATGTGGAAGGGCTGAAACATAACCTTCTAAGTATAAGTCAGCTGTGTGACAATGGCTTTCAAGTAAGCTTTTCACCACTCTCTTGCACAATTGAAAACAAGCATGATAAAAGCATGAAATTAGTAGGTAATAGAGTTAATAATATCTACATGTTGGATTTAACTGATATGCCTGTTAATTCTGTTTGTTGCTTATTATCAAATGCTGATGAAACATGGTTATGGCATAAACGCATTGCACACATTCATATTGATCATTTGAATAGACTTGTTAGCAAGCAGTTAGTCATAGGCCTTCCCAATATACAGTTTTCTAAAGATAGGCTGTGTGACTCCTGTGAGCAAAGCAAGCTTGTTAAGTCTTCTTTTCCCCCTATAGATATGGTCAAAACCAATAGGGTTTTACAACTTATCCACATGGATTTGTTTGGACCATCTCAGATTAGAAGTTTTGGTGGTAACTTGTATGGATTTGTGTTGATCGATGATTATTCTCGTTTCACATGGATGTATTTTCTGACTCATAAAAGTGACACTTTTTCTGTTTTCAAAAAGTTTGCAAAATTAGTTCAAAATGAAACAAGTCAGAAAATTATGTCCATCAAGAGTGATCATGGAGGTGAATTCCAAAATGATTCTTTTGATACTTACTGTGAAGAGAATGGCATACATCACATGTTTTCAGCCCCTAGGACACCTCAGCAGAATGGTGTAGTGGAGAGAAAGAATAGGTCTTTAGAAGAGTTGGCTAGGACCATGCTGAAAGACTCAAATACTCCCAAGTATTTCTGGGTTGATGCGATTAACACTGCCACACATGTTATCAATAGGGTGTTGATTAGGCCCATACTTAAGAAAACTCCTTATGAGCTGTTCAAAGGTAGAAAGCCTAATATATCCTATTTTCGAGTGTTCGGTTGTAAGTGCTTTGTTTTGAATAATGGAAAAGAACACCTAGGCAAGTTTGATCCCAAGGCAGATGAGGGTATCTTTCTAGGTTATTCCCAAACTAGCAAAGCCTATAGAGTCTATAACAAGAGAACAAAAACAATTGAAGAGTCAGTTCATGTGAAATTTGATGAGCTTTTCAAAGAAAACTTGAACAAAACTCCTTCTATTGTTGATGCTACTTTGGACGATGTTATAGAATCTGAACCTTTAGAACCAAAGGAACCTATACCTCCAACAAATAGAGACTGTGTTGAACCCATTAGAATAGATGAGTTACCTAAGGAGTGGAAGTTCAATAGAAACCATCCTATAGACAACATCATAGGTGACATCTCTAAAGGAGTGGCAACTAGGAGGAACCTTAGTCACTTTTGCAACCTTACAGCCTTTGTATCTCAGATTGAACCTAAGAACATTAAAGAAGCCTTACTAGATAGTGAGTGGATTCTTGCTATGCAAGAGGAGTTAAACCAGTTTGAGAGGAACAAAGTGTGGCAGCTAGTACCTAAACCAGAAAACCAGCATATCATAGGAACAAGGTGGGTGTTTAGGAACAAGCTAGATGAGAATGGTGTTATAACTAGAAATAAAGCTAGGTTAGTGGCCAAGGGTTACAACCAAGAGGAGGGAATAGATTTTGATGAAACCTATGCCCCTGTAGCAAGACTAGAAGCCATTAGAATCCTCCTTGCTTATGCTTGTATAATGGACTTTAAGCTTTATCAAATGGATGTGAAAAGTGCCTTTCTCAATGGTGAGATCCAAGAGGAAGTTTTTGTTAGCCAAACACCAGGATTTAAAAATCCAGAATTTCCAAATCATGTATACAAGTTAACAAAAGCTCTCTATGGATTGAAACAAGCCCCTAGAGCTTGGTATGAGAAACTTAGCAACTTTCTCATTTCACAAAACTTTTTAAGAGGAAATGTGGACAAGACACTTTTCATACAAACTACTGATAAAGATATCTTGCTGGTCCAAGTTTATGTTGATGACATAATATTTGGATCCACAAATGATAAGCTATGCAAAAATTTTGAAAATCTAATGAAAGGTCAATTTGAAATGTCAATGATGGGTGAACTGTCATACTTTTTGGGATTTCAAATTAACCAAAGCAAGCAAGGTATCTTCATTAGTCAAACAAAATATTGTAATGACTTGATAAAGAAATTTTCCTTTGATAGCTTCAAGCCCATTGATACTCCAATGAGCCGAGGAAACCTTTTAGATAGAGATGAGTTGGGTAAACCAGTGGATGTTACAAGGTATAGAGGCATGATAGGATCATTGCTCTATCTCACAGCAAGCAGGCCTGACATCATGTTCAGTGTTTGTTTGTGTGCGAGGTATCAATCAAATCCTAAAGAGTCTCACCTTAGTGCAGTTAAGAGAATTTTCAGGTATTTAGTTGGGACTAGGTGCCTTCGATTATGGTATCTTAAGGGATCAACTTGTTCTTTGGTTGGGTATTCGGATTCAGATTTTGCAGGGTGCAAACTGGATAGGAAGAGTACCTCAGGTACTTGTCATTTACTGGGTAATTCACTTGTATCTTGGTTCAGCAAGAAGCAAACCAGTATCGCTTTGTCAACAGCAGAAGCTGAGTACATTGCAGCTGGAAGTTGCTGTGCTCAGATCATGTGGACGAAACAACATTTGTTAGACTTTGGTGTGAACTTAGGAACTGTTCCTATCTTGTGCGACAACACAAGTGCGATCAGTATCACTAAGAACCCAGTTATGCATTCCAGGACCAAGCATATCGAGATTCGGCATCACTTCATTCGAGATCAGTTTCAGTGTGGGAATATCAAGTTGGAATACGTCAACACAACTGAACAGCTTGCAAACATCTTCACCAAAGCATTGCCAAAGGAAAGCTTCCATCACATTAGGATGAAATTAGGCATAATTGATCCTAGTCAGATCTGATTTATGTGTCAAATCGATTGGCTAAATCGATTGTCCTGTGATTACACATGAAAATGTGTTACACAATTGATTGCCCTAATCGATATGACCCATAATATGTCTATTTTTATCAAAACTGTGAACACGAAATCGATTTGGGAAATCGATTGTTTTATATATGTGGTTTTTATTTCTTTAAAAGAATCGATTTGGTAAATCGATGCTGAGGCAGGTATCTTCTGAACTAAGATGAAAGTTCTCTGAACTTACTCGAAATCGATTTGGGAAATCGATTGAGCTGGTTGGTTTGTTTTTTTTTTGTTGTTTAAAGAATCGATTGGGGACATCGATTCTGAGTGAGTTGTTGGAATGGATTCTGAGTTGAACTGGTATGAAATCTGTTAAGTTGATACGAAATCGATTTGGGTAATCGATTGAGTAACTTCATGAATCGATTTGGGTAATCGATTGACATAGTTACCGTTGCAGTTTTTACTAGCCGTTGCAGGATCTAACGGCTCTGTTGGTTGATCTTCCCCAGTAACGGTCATCAAATCGATTGGACCAATCGATTTCTGGATTTTTTTCTATAAAAGGAACAGTAACAATCAATTTTCACCCACTTCCAATCACTTTCCCTAATCGATTGCAACTTCAGTTTTCTGCAAAATCTCTTAAAATTTCTCTGCTTTCAACTCCCAAACACTCTTTTTCTTCTTCAATCTTCATCTTGTCACGATCCTTCTTTCACAAATGGTTCGTGTTAAGCAAACTCAACCCCAAACCCCTTCTCTTTCACCTTGATCTTCTTCATCTAGTGGGAGGACTCCGTCTCCACCACCCACTCTTCCAAAACGGGTACCAATACCTACACACAAGATTGCAGCTCAAGATAAGGGTAAAGGTATTGCCCCTGATCAAGGTAAACCCAAAAAGAGAAAGGAAGCTCCGACTGAGAAATTGCTCGCTGATGCAATGAAGGAAATATCGCACAAGAAAAAGAAAAAGAATACTCCACAGAAAAAGACTACTCCAAAGAAATCAACTGCTCCTCCACCTAAGCAAGCTGAGGAATTCAAACTTCCACAAGCTTTTGTGAATCGGAAAATACACGAAGCTCGCATCTTGGACTTCAGCTACTTCGACAGTGATGGTTTTTCATTTCAAAATCATCTCCGGTTTCATGGTTTAGAAGACTTCTTATCCTGCTCGCTCGACACGTATCCGAATCTTATTTGGATATTCTACTCTACTTTCAAGATGACAGACACCGGTTTCAAAGCAACAGTCAAAGGGAAGAAGATCTCGATGTCTTTCGAAGAGTTTTCGACTCTGTCAGGACTTCCCTACTTTGGAAATTCAGTGGATGGCAGCACCGAAGCCGACGCTGATGACGACGGATGGGAAAGTATCTGGATAGGCAAGCAGCTGTGCAGGATCTTATGGTCGAAGGGTTCGTGGAATCTGTTTCACTCCCTATAGGCCCGATGAAGGTTCAACAACGGATGCTGATGTACGCCCTCACCCGGATGCTGGTTCCACATTCCGGCAATCACGCAGTTGTGCAACGGCTGGATATCGTGCTACTGTGGGGTCTATGCAAAGAGCTCAAGATGAGCTGGGCATGGATTGTTCTCAGGCACATGCTAGAGGCTGCTCAAGGGAAGTTGGTACTTCCGTATCCACAGCTCGTCACGAAGATTCTCACCCACTTCAAGGTATCTCTGAAGGGTGAAGAAGTTTCGAAGACTGTCCTAACATTTGGTGAATCCATCGTGAACCAAATGCAGCTGCGAAAAGTCAATGGAGTTTGGAAGCGACCTCAGGCCACTACTGAACAAACCCAGCAAGGTGTTGAACAACCAGCTGCGGAAACTGTTTCAGCAGAATCGAAGGTGCTCACCAAACTGCTTGAATTTATGGTAGCGCAAGCAGTTCACAACGCTAAGATGGAGGCATCTCATGAAAGGATTGAAGCTGCTATTCAGAAGATTCAAGCGGATCAGAATCAGATGGCGCAAGACGTGGCAGCTATTCAGGAACATCTGGGCATTAAGTTGTCCTTCAGCGATGTTGCTGAAATAGGAAGACAGGCGGCTGAAGAACCTGCTCCAACACAAGTAGAGGTTGCTGCAACTCATGGTGAGGAGACACCTGCTGAGGTTAATACAGCGGTCTCAGCCTCATCCCCTGCTAATAATGAGGACCAGCATCTCTAGGCGTTTAGGACCTTAGGCTTCTTAGCTTGTTTGTTTTGTTTTTGCTTTCGTTTTGTAATGAACATGATGAATGTAATTGTTTTTATATTATTGATTAATGAACCTTGAGCTTGTTAATCATTTTAACTGCTGCATTTCATTTTCATATTGTCTAGTGCGCGCCATAATCTGTTTATATTTGGTACACTAATCCAAAATTGTTTTCAACTAAGTTATAATATTACTGGTGTTACTGCTTTTTATTACTAATCTTTTCTAGATTCTTTGTAGAGCAGTATCCAGGTTTGCTACAACCTTAGGGGGAGCAAACATTTCTCTTTCACCACTTTTTGCCTTAATTGACAAAGGGGGAGAGAAATTATAACTTGTGCTAACTCTTTATTTTTATCAGTTTTATGCTCTACTCCTTATCTTTACTCACTTGAATATTGAACTTAGGGGGAGCTTTACTAAAACTGTTACTTATGATTCCTTTGAATTTTTTCTCTCAAGTTAAAATTGCATGTTTGTCACTTAAATCAAAAAGGGGGAGATTTTTAGACATATGTTCGTTTTTGATGTTATTGACAAGCATACAATCTGAAATAAATCTAACATTGTCAACTGAGAAAAATTTCAGGAACAACAAATTCAATCCTACATACTCGAGATAATTGCTTGGAACTCAAGGAATCAACAAAAGCTTGATGATCCATGGGCACATCGATTAGTACAATCGATTCTATAACAGGGTTAAATTGTTTTATAAAGTCTGGGGTTACCCAATCGATTTGCACATCCTTGAAGAAATCAAACGGGCTATCAATTGATTCTCCAAATCGATTGGTACACCTATTAGAAAATAAATTGTGCAAGTCAGAGAGCCAGTTTGCCACAAATCGATTCGGCAAATCGATTGAGTAAATCACCAAGACTGAACTGATTGTTTACATCGATTAGACAAATCGATTGACATACTTACTGAAATTAAAATGTGCAAGTCAGTAGCACGTTTTGCAGGCAATCAATTTGGCAAATCGATTGAATGAATCACATCTTTAAGTTTTGTTCTGTCTACATCGATTGACACAATCGATTGTTAATGTCCCAGAGCCAAACCTGTTTACTAAATCGATTAGGCCAATCGATTCACTAAATCAAGTTTCAAAATAACTTAGGTCTGGAACATACACAATCGATTACCACAATCTGCTTATATACATCTGTGTTACAAATGTTGGCATCAATCGACTTGGTAAATCGATTGAATAAACCAACTGATGAAAAGTGCTTCAGACTTAAAGTCCACAATCGATTGGCACAATCGATTGGCACAAAAAGTTTTAGAAACAGAGATGACTGAATGGTTGAATCGATTAAGTACATCGATGGTTTTGATCTCGTTGTTTGAACAAAACACATCAAGTCGATTCTGCAAATCGATTTAATTATATATTGTCATCAAAGTCTGAAGAACTACTTAAAATAATCGATTGGGTAAATCGATTAGAATGTTCAGTTTCAAGATTCAAGAAAAACAAGACTCGCGAAATCGATTGAGGAAATCGATTAGCCAACCTTATGACTTTAATGAATCGATTGAGTAAATCGATTCATATGTTGTTTTTCCTGAAACTATATAAACTGTTTTACATTCTCTTCTTCTCACATATACATACATACATATTAACAATAACACAGATACAACAACAATATACACATAACTTTCTGATATCTTTGTTTCTCACTGTGAAATAACTTTGAACATTGCTTTTTCAGTAATGGAGATTCATCTTTCATGATCAACAAAGACTGAGAAAGATTGCTGGAGAAACAACTTTAGAGAAGAAGACTGCTGAAGAAATTTTGTGTAATTTCTGTTTTAGACAAATTCTGTAAACAAATTCTGTAAACAAATAACATTGAGAAATCCAGTCTTAACTGGTGGTTATCTTCTGTGATTGAGAGGTCTCATCAAGAAGAAACTTGACTGTAATCTTGGAAGAGTTTATGGGAGATAAACTCTGGGATTCAGGGAGATAAGAATAGAATAGAAAGAATCGTTTTAGATTGATAGGCGAGGAGCTAGAACATCTGTAAACGGATTATGAGACATTCTAGTGGAAAGGCCAAGATTGGATTTGATCTTGGGACTGGACGTAGGTCGTTCAACAACGGCTGAACCAGTATAAATCACTGCGTACCATCTTTCTTACCCTTATCTCTTTTTAATTTCTACATTGTGTATTTGTTTGATATTGATTGATTGCTTAAATATCTTTCTGCATATTTTGACATTACATGAAAGATTGTTTCTAGCATGATTGTATGTGAATCAATATCTTGAATATTAAATGTTCCTGGTGCATCTCTCAATATATTATGTGATCCATTTACTTTGTGCATTCATTAGTGTTGTAAATTTGGGACCTTGATTGATGCTCTGTTTAATAAATGTACAATTTGTTAAACTGCTGCGCATATCTCTAAAAATAGGTAATCTTCCGCATACTTTTCATTTAACAGAGGTTACTGGTACCATCACCCCATTCCGGAAATCACCCAGTTGTCCAAAAGATGGACATTCTTCTGCTTTGGTGACTTTGCAAGGAGCTCAAGATGAGCTGGGCATGGATTGTACTCAAACACATGCAGGAAGCTGCACAAGGAAAGTTAGTGCTCCCATATCCTCAGCTTATCACACGGGTTCTGAAGCATTCCAAAATCCCTTTGGCAAAAGAAGAATGCGCCAACACTACCCTCACCTTTGGAGAGTCAATTGTGAATCAAATGCAATTGAAAAAGGTGAACGGGATTTGGACCCGCCCTCAATCTGCTGCTGAACCAGCTCAGCCTGTTGCGGATCAACCAGCTGAGCATATTAGCTCATCATCTACAGTTCTAGCAAAGTGGCTAGAGTTTATGGAAACTCAAGCTGCTCATAGTGCTAGAGTTGAATCAGCTATGGATAAGCTTCAGGAGCATCTGAACACAGTTTCACAGGATGTTGCGGCGATACAAGATCATCTCGGCCTCAATTTGTCTTTCAGTGACATTGCTGATATTGGCCGACAAGCAACTGGCAAACCTGCTCCCACACCCCTGGCTAGCCCTACACCTCATGTTGAGGAGACACCTGTTGAGAATAATACAGAGATCTCTGCCTCATCCTTAGATAATAATGAGGATCAGCCTAGTTTATGAGCTTAGGTGCTTAGGTTCTTTATTGTTTTGTATCTGTTTTTTTTTTGTATTGCCTTGTACCTGATAATTTTATATATGAATGTCATTTTGTTCCTACATTCTTTTTTTACTTTGTTATGCCTTTTTGCATGCAGTAACAAAGGGGGAGAAAATGCTACAATTTAAACTTGTGTTTTTTCAGTGTTATGATGCTACTTCTGAAATGAAACTTTCTGATTTTGCTGATTTTGCTCTGTTACAATCAATAGTCGCAGTCAGTCTAGTTGCGCTCTGATATTTATTTTACCCGCTGCAAATGAAATTGATATATGACTGCTGTTGATATTGCTCTGATTGTTTTTATAATCTTGTTTATAAAGCTTTGCAACTATGATTACTGAAATGCAGTGTATAGTTTTGATACTATTGCAGTAATCATAGTACTTTCTTTTATGATGTTTTGCATATGTGTATGCTGTTGTTTTTTTAAAATGATTCACGAATGCAAAAACTCAGGGGGAGCTTTTTAATTAACTATTTGCTTATATACCTTGAAATGTCATAATCAAGTTTAACTTGTATGTTTGTTACTTATGCAAAAAGGGAGAGATTGTTGGACATAAGTTCCCCTGATTCTAGTTTTGACGTAATTAACAAACATACAATGTCATGTGATCAAGCTAACTGTTTGAATCATGTTGCATTTCAGGTAGAAACACACACACACTAAACATATGGACATAATGCTTGGAACGCAAGAAATCAAGCTTGAAGTGAAGCATGTGCCGGACAAAGTCAACTATGTTTTTATGTCTTTAGTGATTGTGTTTATTAGGCTTTAGACTTATCATACATGAGTTCATGCATAAGTGTTGCTAAGGTTAAAATGTTTTCTTTAATTTGAACTTAGTAAACAAATCGATTGACTAATCAATTGGCTAATCCATTGGGCAATCGATTGATTGACTCAGGAGTAAAGTTATCACTGATCCAATCGATTGGTGAATCGATTCTGTGAAGGATAATAGTGAAACTTGAACTCTGGGTGCAAAGCAATCGATTGGACAATCGATTCATGCATCAATTGAGAAATCAATTGTGTGAGTTACAGGGGCAAGTCACAAGTTTTTAAATCGATTGGCAAATCGATTTCGAGCTTATTTTGTCTCTAACTTAACCTCTGTAACATACCAATCGATTGGACAGTCGATTGGAACATCAATTGATGAATCGATTGAATGAGACACAGAGACAAATATCCTTAAACCAAATCGATTGGACAAAAGTTTTTCTAAGTCAGTAGCTCTGTGACAAAATCAATCGATTGAGACATCAATTGAACTTTATTTCTTGACCTGCAAGACATATACTAATCGATTGGGTGTTGAAAATGTTTTATCATATATCAAAAACCAAGTTCCTAGTCGATTGGCAAATCAATGTTTTCAAAATGACTAAGTCCAAGTAACAACTCAAATCGATTGGTAAATCGATTGGAATTGAACAACTGGAACACTGGGACAAAGCAAATCGATTGACGAATCGATTCGTGCAATTTTATGAAGTCCCAGAGACCAGTACAATCGATTGACAAATCGATTGGAGTAATTGTTTCAGTTACATACCAATTGCCAAATCGATTATGATGAAATATCAATCGATTATGGAATCGATTGTTTTGATCTCGTTGTTGGAACAAAACATTCGAAATCGATTACACAATCGATGCTGATATGAACTTGTCTCAGTTTTCTGATTTATAAATTAACACAATCGATTGGGAAATCGATTGAAATACATGTTTTCAAGATTCATGAAAAACAAGAAACACGAGCATCGATTGGCAAATCGATTGGAGTGTTTCTACGCTTTATAAAATCGATTGCAAAATCGATTTATATGTGTTTTTCTGAAACATATAAAAACTGTCTCAAAACTGTTTTTCAAATAGAATGAACATAACTTTTGATTTGACATAGAATTCAAAACTTTCCAAAAACAGAACCTTTGAGACTTTGAACTTTGATACACAATACTTTTAGAAAACTTAACCGTTTGGCAAACACATACAATTTGAACATCATTGTGTGATCAAGTCACTTTTTTCCAATTTGGGGTTTTAACCAATCTTGTGCATCCAATAGGAGTGTTTGTGTCATTGGATGAACATTTAGGTCATTTTCGTCCTCCATAGTCTTATTCTTGTCCAATTAGTTATTTTAAGCAATGTCGTGCATCCAATAAGTTCATTTGTGTCGTTAGATTAACATTTAGGTCATTTTCGTCCTCCCTAGGCTTATGGTTGTCCAATTAGGGTTTTTAAACAATCTTGTGCCTCCAATAGGTGTGTTTGTGTCATTGGATGAACATTTAGGTCATTTTCGTCCTCCCTAAAGTTATTCTTGTCCAATTACGCTTTTTAACCAATCTTGTGCATCCAATAAGTGCATTTGTGTCCTTGGATGAACATTTAGGTAATTTTTGTCCTCCCTAAGCTTATTCTTGTCCAATAAGGGTCTTTAACCAATCTTGTGCATCCAATAGGTGTGTTTGTGTCATTGTATAAACATATAGGTCATTTTCGTCAACCCTAGTCTTATTCTTGTCCAATTAGTTTTTTTAAGCAATCTTACGCATCCAATAAGTTCATTTGTTTCGTTGGATTAACATTTAGGTCATTTTCGTCCAGCCTAGGCTTATTCTAATCCAATTAGGGTTTTTAACCAATCTTGTTCATCAAATAAGTGTGTTTGTGTTATTGGATGAACATTTAGATCATTATCGTCCTCCCTAGCCTTATTCTTGTCGAATTAGGGTTTTTAACCAATCTTGTGCATCCAATAGGTGTGTTCGTGTCAATGGATGAACATTTAGGTCATTTTCGTCGTCCGAGTCTTATTCTTGTCCAATTATGGTTTTTAAGCAATCTTGTGCATCCAATAAGTTCATTTGTGTCGTTGGATTAACATTTAGGTGATTTTCGTCCTCCCTAGGCTTATTCTTGTCCAATTAGGGTTTTTAACCAATCTTGTGAATCCAATAGGTGTGTTTGTGTCATTGGATGAACATTTAGGTAATTTTCGTCCTCCCTCGGCTTATTCTTGTCCAATTAGGGTTTTGTAACAAATATTGTGCGTCATGTAAGTGTGTTTGTGTCATTGGATTAACATTTAGTTAATTTTCGTTTTTCCTAGACTTATTCTCGTGGAATTAGGGATTTTATCCAATCTTGTGCGTCCAATTTGTGTGTTTGTGGCATTGGATTAACATTTACGTCATTTTCGACCTCACTAGGCTTATTCTTGTCTAATTAGGGTTTTTAACCGATCTTGTGCATCCACTATATGTGTTTGTGTCATTAGATGAACATTTAGGTCATTTTCGTCCTCCCTAGTCTTATTCTTGTCGAATTAGGGTTTTTAGGCAATCTTGTGCATCCAATAAGTTCATTTGTGTAGTTGAATTAAAATTTAGGTCGTTTTTGTCGTCCCTAGGCTTATTCTCTTCCAATTAGAGTTTTTAACCAATCTTGTGCCTCCAATAGGTGTGATTGTGACATTGGACAAACATTTAGGTCATTTCCGTCCTCCCTCGTCTTATTGTTATCCAATTTGGGTTTTTAACCAATCTTGTGCATCCAATGGATGTGTTTGTGTCATTGGATTAACATTTAGGTCATTTTCGTCGTCCCTAGGCTTATTCTTGTCCAATTAGGGATTTTAACAATTCTCGTACATCGTACATCCAATAGGAGGGTTTGTGTCATTAGATGAACATTTATGTCATCTTGATCCTTCCTAGACATATTCTTGTCCAATTTGGGTTTTTAACCAATCTTGTGCATCCAATAGGTGTGTTTGTGTCATTTGATGAACATTTAGGTCATTTTCGTCCTCCCTAGGCTTGTTCTTGTCCAATTAGGGTTTTTAACCGATCTTGTGCATCCAATGGATGTGTTTGTGTCATTTGATTAACATTTAGGTCATTTTCGTCGTCCCTAGTCTTATTCTTGTCCAATTAGGGTTTTTAACCGATCTTGTGCATCCATTATATCTGTTGTGTCATTAGATGAACATTTAGTTCATTTTCTTCCTCCCTAGTCTTATTCTTATCCAATTAGGGTTTTAATGAAATCTTGTGCATCCAATAAGTTCATTTATGACGTTGGATAAACATTTAGGTCATTTTCGTCCTCCCTAGGCTTATTCTTGTCTAATTAGGGTTTTTAAGCAATCTTGTGCATCCGATTAGTTCATTTGTGTCGTTGGTTTAACATTTCGATCGTTTTCGTCGTCCTTAGGCTTATTCTCATCCAATTAGGGTTTTTAACCAATCTTGTGCCTCAAATAGGGGTGAATGTGTCATTGGATGAACATTTAGGTCATTTTCGTCCTCGCTGGGTTTATTCTTTTTCAATTAGGGATTTTAATCGATCTTGTGCATCCAATAGGTGTGTTTGTGTCATTGGATGAGCATTTAAATCATTTTTGTCCTTTATAGGCTGATACTTGTCCAATTATAGTTTTTAACCAATCTTTTGCATCCCATAGGTGTGTTTGAGTCATTTGATGAACCCTTAGGTCATTTTCGTCCTCCGTAGGCATATTGTTGTCCAATTTGGGGTTTTAACCAATCTTGTGCATCCAATAGGTGTCTTTGTGTCATTGGATGAAAATTTAGGTCATTTTCGTTATGCCTAGGCTAATATTTTATTAATTAGGGTTTTTGACCAATCTTGTGCATCCAATAGGTGTGTTTGTGTCATTGGATAAACATTTAAATCATTTTCGTCCTCCATAGTCTTATTCTTGTCCAATTAGTTATCTTAAGCAATCTTGTGCATCCAATAGGTGTGTTTGTGTCATTGGTTAAACGTTGGATTAACATTTAGGTCATTTTCGTCCTCCCTACGCTTATGGTTGTCCAATTAGGGTTTTTAGCCAATCTTGTGCCTCCAATAGGTGTGTTTGTGTCATTGGATGAACATTTAGGTCATTTTCGTCCTCCCTAAAGTTATTCTTGTCCAATTACGCTTTTTAACCAATCTTGTGCATCCAATAAGTGCATTTGTGTCCTTAGATGAACATTTAGGTAATTTTTGTCCTCCCTAAGCTTATTCTTGTCCAATTAGGGTTTTTAACCAATCTTGTGCATCCAATAGTTGTGTTTGTGTCATTGTATAAACCTATAGGTCATTTTCGTCCACCCTAGTCTTATTCTTGTCCAATTAGTTTTTTTAAGCAATCTAACGCATCCAATAATTTCATTTGTGTCGTTGGATTAGCATTTAGGTCATTTTAGTCCTGTCTAGGCTTATTCTTATCCAATTAGGGTTTTTAACCAATCTTGTTCATCCAATAGGTGTGTTTGTGTCATTGGATGAACATTTAGATCATTGTCGTCCTCCCTAGCCTTATTCTTGTCCAATTAGGGTTTTTAACCAATCTTGTGCATCCAATAGGTGTGTTTGTGTCAATGGATGAACATTTAGGTCATTTTTGTCGTCCCTAGTCTTATTCTTGTCCAATTATGGTTTTTAAGCAATCTTGTGCATCCAATATGTTCATTTGTGTCGTTGGATTAACATTTAGGTCATTTTCGTACTCCCTATGCTTATTCTTGTCCATTTAGGGTTTTAAACAAATCTTGTGAGTCTGGTAGGTGTGTTTGTGTCGTCGGATTATCATTTAGGTCATTTTCCTCCTCCATTGAGTTGTTTTTGTCCAATTAAGGTTTTTAATCAATCTTGTGTATCCAATAAGTTCATTTGTGTCCTTGGATGAACATTTAGGTCATTTTCGTCCTCCTTAGGCTTATTCTTGTCCAATTTGGGTTTTTTACCAAACTTCTCCATCCAATAGGTGTGTTTGTGTCATTGGATTAACATTTAGGTCATTTTCGTCCTCCATAGGCTTATTCTTGTCCAATTAGTGTTTTTAAGCAATCTTGTGCATCCAATAAGTTACTTTGTATCATTGGATTAACATTTAGGTCATTTTTGTCCTCCCTAGGCTTTTTCTTGTCCAATTGGGGCTTTTAACAATTCTCGTACGTCGTACATCCAATAGGAGTGTTTGTGTCATTGGATGAACATTTATGTCATCTTGATCCTTCCTAGACTTATTATTGTCTAATTAGGGTTTTTAACCAATCTTGTGCACCCAATAGGTGTGTTTGTGTCATTTGATGAACACTAAGGTCATTTTCGTCCTCCCTAGGCTTGTTCTTGTCCAATTAGGGTTTTTAACCCATCTTGTGCATCCAATGGATGTGTTTGTGTCATTGGATTAACATTTAGGTCATTTTCATCGTCCCTAGTCTTAATCTTGTCCAATTAGGGTTTTTAAACGATCTTGTGCATCCGTTATATCTGTTGTGTCATTAGATGAACATTTAGGTCATTTTCGTCCTCCCAAGGCTTATTCTTGTCTAATTAGGGTTTTTAAGCAATCTTGTGCATCCGATTAGTTCATTTGTGTCGTTGGATTAACATTTCGGTCGTTTTTTTGGTCGTCGTTAGGCTTATTCTCGTCCAATTAGGGTTTTTAACCAATCTTGTGCCTCAAATAGGGGTGATTGTGTCATTGGATGAACATTTAGGTCATTTTCGTCCTCGCTAGGTTTATTCTTGTCCAATTAGGGATTTTAATAGATGTTGTGCATCCAATAGGTGTGTTTGTGTCATTGGATGAGCATTTAAATCATTTTTGTCCTCTATAGGCTGATACTTGTCCAATTATAGTTTTTAACCAATCTTTTGCATCCCATAGGTGTGTTTGAGTCATTTGATGAACCCTTAGGTCATTTTCGTCCTCCGTAGGCATATTGTTTTTCAATTTGGGGTTTTAACCAATCTTGTGCATCCAATAGGTGTCTTTGTTTCATTGGATGAACATTTAGGTCATTTTCGTTATCCCTAGGCTAATGTTTTATTAATTAGGGTTTTTAACCAATCTTGTGCATCCAATAGGTGTGTTTGTGTCATTGGATAAACATTTAAATCATATTCGTCCTCCATAGTCTTATTCTTGTCTAATTAGTTATTTTAAGCAATTTTGTGCAACCAATAAGTTCATTTGTGTCGTTGGATTAACATTTAGGTCATTTTCGTCCTCCCTACACATATGGTTGTCTAATTAGAGTTTTTAGCCAATCTTGTGCCTCCAATAGGTGTGTTTGTGTCATTGGATGAACATTTATGTCATTTTCGTCCTCCCTAAAGTTATTCTTGTCCAATTACGCTTTTTAACCAATCTTGTGCATCCAATAAGTGCATTTGTGTCCTTGGATGAACATTTAGGTAATTTTTGTCCTCCCTAAGCTTATTCTTGTCCAATTAGGGTTTTTAACCAATCTTGTGCATCCAATAGGTGTGTTTGTGTCATTGTATAAACCTATAGGTCATTTTCGTCCACCCTAGTCTTATTCTTGTCCAATTAGTTTTTTTAAGCAATCTTACGCATCCAATAAGTTCATTTGTGTCGTTGGATTAACATTTAGGTCATTTTCGTCCTGTCTAGGCTTATTCTTATCCAATTAGGGTTTTTAACCAATCTTGTTCATCCAATAGGTGTGTTTGTGTCATTGGATGAACATTTAGATCATTATCGTCCTCCCTAGCCTTATTTTTGTCCAATTAGGGGTTTTAACCAATCTTGTGCATCCGATAAGTTCATTTGTGCCGTTGGATTAACATTTCGGTCGTTTCCGTCGTCCTTAGGCTTATTCTCGTCCAATTAGGGTTTTTAACCAATCTTGTTCCTCAAATAGGGGTGATTGTGTCATTGAATGAACATTTAGGTCATTTTCGTCCTCGCTAGGTTTATTCTTGTCCAATTAGGGATTTTAACCAATCTTGTCCCTTTAATAGGTTTGATTGTGTCATTGGATGAACATTTAGGTCATTTTCGTCCTCCCTTGTCTTATTGTTAACCAATTAGGGTTTTTAACCGATCTTGTGCATCCAATAGATGTGATTGTGTCATTGGACGAACATTTAGGTCATTTTCGTCCTCCCTAGGCTTACTCTTGTCCAATTAGGGTTTTTAACAAATCTTGTGCGTCTTGTAAGTGTGTTTGTGTCATTGGATTAACATTTAGTTTATTTTCGTTTTTCCTAGACTTATTCTTGGGCAATTAGGGTTTTTATCCAATCTTGTGCGTCCAATTTGTGTGTTTGTGGCATTGGATTAGCATTTACGTCATTTTCGACCTCCCTAGGCTTATTCTTGTCCAATTAGGGTTTTTAACCAATCTTGTGCATCCACTATATGTGTTTGTGTCATTAGATGAACATTTAGGTCATTTTCGTTCTCCCTAGTCTTATTCTTGTCCAATTAGGGTTTTTAAGCAATCTTGTTCATCCAATAAGTTCATTTGTGTCGTTGAATTAAAATTTAGGTCGTTTTTGTCGTCCCTAGGCTTATTCTCGTCCCTAGGTCATTTCCGTCCTCCCTCGTCTTATTGTTATCCAATTTGGGTTTTTAACCAATCTTGTGCATCCAATGGATGTGTTTGTGTCATTGGATTAACATTTAGGTCATTTTCATCGTCCCTAGGCTTATTCTTGTCCAATTAGGGCTTTTAACAATTCTCGTACATCGTACATCCAATAGGAGTGTTTGTGTCATTGGATGAACATTTATGTCATCTTGATCCTTCCTAGACATATTCTTGTCCAATTTGGGTTTTTAACCAATCTTGTGCATCCAATAGGTGTGTTTGTGTCATTTGATGAACATTTAGGTCATTTTCGTCCTCCCTAGGCTTGTTCTTGTCCAGTTAGGGTTTTTAACCGATCTTGTGCATCCAATGGATGTGTTTGTGTCATTTGATTACCATTTAGGTCATTTTCGTCGTCCCTAGTCTTATTCTTGTCCAATTAGGGTTTTTAACCGATCTTGTGCATCCATTATATCTGTTGTGTCATTAGATGAACATTTAGGTCATTTTCTTCCTCCCTAGTCTTATTCTTATCCAATTAGGGTTTTTAAGAAATCTTGTGCATCCAATAAGTTCATTTATGACGTTGGATTAACATTTAGGTCATTTTCGTCCTCCCTAGGCTTATTCTTGTCTAATTAGGGTTTTTAAGCAATCTTGTGCATCCAATAGTTGTGTTTGTGTCATTGTATAAACCTATAGGTCATTTTCTTCCACCCTAGTCTTATTCTTGTCCAATTAGTTTTTTTAAGCAATCTTACGCATCCAATAATTTCATTTGTGTCGTTGGATTAGCATTTAGGTCATTTTAGTCCTGTCTAGGCTTATTCTTATCCAATTAGGGTTTTTAACCAATCTTGTTCATCCAATAGGTGTGTTTGTGTCATTGGATGAACATTTAGATCATTGTCGTCCTCCCTAGCCTTATTCTTGTCCAATTAGGGTTTTTAACCAATCTTGTGCATCCAATAGGTGTGTTTGTGTCAATGGATGAACATTTAGGTCATTTTTGTCGTCCCTAGTCTTATTCTTGTCCAATTATGGTTTTTAAGCAATCTTGTGCATCCAATATGTTCATTTGTGTCGTTGGATTAACATTTAGGTCATTTTCGTACTCCCTATGCTTATTCTTGTCCATTTAGGGTTTTAAACAAATCTTGTGAGTCTGGTAGGTGTGTTTGTGTCGTCGGATTATCATTTAGGTCATTTTC
>JBBPBR010000003.1:41567824-41587400 GCA_037974775.1 Cicer pinnatifidum
GATGAACGTTTATGTCATCTTGATCCTTTCCTAGACTTATTCTTGTCCAATTAGGGTTTTTAACCAATCTTGTGCATCCAATAGGTGTATTTGTGTCATTTGATGAACATTTAGGTCATTTTCGTCCTCCCTAGGCTTGTTCTTGTCCAATTAGGGTTTTTAACCAATCTTGTGCATCCAATTCGTGTGTTTGTTTCATTGGATGAACTTTTAGGTCATTATCGTCCTCCCTAGGCTTATTCTTGTCCAATTAGGGTTTCTAACCAATCTTGTGCATCCAATAGGTGTGTTTCTGTCATTGTATGAACATTGAGGACATTTTCATCCTCCCTAATCTTATTCTTGTCCAATTATTGGGTTTTAAGCAATCTTGTGAATCCAATAAGTTCATTTGTTTCGTTGGATTGATATTTAGATCATTTTCGTCATCCCTAATCTTATTCTTGTTCAATTAGAGTTTATAAGCATTCTTTTGCATCCCATAAGTTCATTTGTGTCAGTGGAATTACATTTAGGTCATTTTCCTCCTCCCTAGGCCTATTCTTGTCCAATTAGGGTTTTTATCGAATCTTTTGTACTCAATAAGTTCATTTGTGTCATTGGATTATCATTTAGGTCATTTTCGTCCTCCCTAGGCTTATTCTTGTCCAATTAGGGTTTTTAACCAATCTTGTGCGTCCAATACGTGTGTTTGTGTCATTGGATGAACATTTAGGTCATTTTTGTCCTCCCATGTCTTATTCATATCCAATTCGGGTTTTTAAGCAATCTTGTCCATCCTATAAGTTCCTTTGTATCATTGGATTAACATTTAGGTAATTTTCGTCCTCTCTAGGCTTATTCTTATCCAATTAGGGTTTTTAACCAATTTTGTGCATCCAATAGGTGTGTTTATTTAATTGGATGAACATTCAACTCATTGTCGTCCTCCCTAGGCTTATTCTAGTCCAATTAGGGTTTTTAACCAATCTTATGCATCCAATTGTTGTGTTTGTGTCATTCGATTAACATTTAGGTCATTTTTGTCCTCCGTAAGCGTATTCTTGTCCAAGTAGGGTTTTTAACAAATCTTGTGCATCCAATAGGTGTGTTTGTGTCATTCGATGAACATTTAGGTCATTTTCGTCCTCCATGGGCATATTCTTGTCCAATTAGGGTTTTTAACCAATCTGAGGCATCCAATAGGTGTGATTGTGTTATTGTATGGACATTTAGATCATTTTCGTTTTCCCTAGGTTTATTCTTGTCCAATTAGGGTTTTAACCAATCTTTTGCATCCAATAAGTTCATTTGTGTCATTGGATTAACATTTAGGTTACTTTTGTCCTCCCTATGCTTATTCTTGTCCAATTAATGATTTTAACCAATCTTGTACATCCAATAGGTGTGTTTGTGTCATTGGATGAATGTTTAGTTCATTTTCGTCTTTCCTAAGCTTATTCTTGTCCAATTATGGTCTTTAACCAATCTTTGGGTATCCAATAGGTGTGTTTGTGTCATTGGATGAACATTTAGGTCATTTTCATCCTCCCTAGGCTTATTCTTGTCCATATAGGGTTTTTAACCAATCTTGTGCATCCTATAGGTCTGTTTGTGTCATTCGATGAATGTTTAGGTCATTTTCGTCCTCCCTAGGCTTATTCTTGTACAATTAGGGTTTTTAGCCATACTTGTGCATCCAATTGGTGTGTTTGTGTCATTGGATTAACATTTAGGTCACTTTTGTCCTCCCTAAGCTTATTCTTGCCCAATAAGGGTTTTTAACTAATCTTGTGCATCCAGTAGGTGTGTTTGTGTTATTCAATGAACGTTAAGGTCATTTTCGTCCTCCCTAGGCTTATTCTTGTCCAATTAGGGTTTTTAACCAATGTTTGTGTATCCAATAGGTGTGTTTGTGTCATTGGATGAACATTTAGGTCAGTTTTTTTCTCCCTAGGCTTATTTTTGTCCAATTAGGGTTTTTAACCAATCTTGTGCATCCAATAAGTTCATTTGTGTCATTCGATTAACCTTTAGGACATTTCTGTCTTCCCTCGGGTTATTCTTGTCCAATATGGGTTTTTAACCAATCTTGTGGATCAAATATGTGTGTTTGTATCATTACATGAATATTTAGGTCATTTTCGACTTCCCAAGTCTTATTCTTGTCCAATTAGGGTTTTTAAGCAATCTTGTCCATCCAATCGGTGTGTTTGTGTCATTGGATTATCATTTAGGTCATTTTCGTCCTACCTAGGCTTATTCTTTTCCAATTATGGTTTTTAACCAATCTTATGCATCCAATACGTGTGTTTGTGTCATTGGGTGAACATTTAGGACATTTTCGTCCTCCCAAGTCTTATTCTTGTCCAATTCGGGTTTTTAAGCAATCTTGTGCATCCAATGAGTTCCTTTGTATCATTGACCTCCCTAAACTTATTCTTGTCCAAGTATGGTTTTTAACCAATCTTGTGCATCCAATAGGTGTGTTTGTGTCATTCAATAACATTTCGGTCATTTTCGTCCTCCTGAGGCTTATTCTTGTCCAATTAGGGTTTTTAACCAATCTTGCGCATCCAATAGGTGTGTTTGTGTCATTATATGAACATTTAGGTCATTTTCGTCTTCCCTAGGATTCTTCATGTCCAATTAGGGTTTTTAACCAATCTTGTGAATCCAATAGGTGTGTTTTTGTCATTGGATGAACATTTAAATCATTTTCATTCTCCCTCGGCTTATTCTTGTCCAATGAGGGTTTTAACCGATCATGTGCATCCAATAAGTTCAGTTGTGTCATTGGGTTAACATTTTGGTCATTTTCGTCCTCCCTAGGACAATTGTTGTCCAATTAATGTTTTTAACCAATCTTGTGCATCCAAAAGGTGTGTTTGTGTCGTTGGATGAACATTTAGGTTATTTTCGTCCTTCTAAGTCTTATTCTTTTTCAATTAGCATTTTTAATCAATCTTGTGCATCCAATTGGTGTGTTTGTGTCTTTGGATTAACATTTAGGTAATTTTTGTCCTCCCCAAGCTTATTCTTGTCCAGTTATGGTTTTTAACCAATCTTGTGCATCCAATAGGTGTGTTTGTGTCATTGGATGAACATTTAGGTCATTTTCATCCTCCCTAGGCTTATTCTTGTCCATATAGGGTTTTTAACCAATCTTGTGCATCCTATAGGTCTGTTTGTGTCATTCGATGAATGTTTAGGTCATTTTCGTCCTCCCTAGGCTTATTCTTGTACAATTAGGGTTTTTAGCCATACTTGTGCATCCAATTGGTGTGTTTGTGTCATTGGATTAACGTTTAGGTCACTTTTGTCCTCCCTAAGCTTATTCTTGTCCAATAAGGGTTTTTAACTAATCTTGTGCATCCAGTAGGTGTGTTTGTGTTATTCAATGAACGTTAAGGTCATTTTCGTCCTCCCTAGGCTTATTCTTGTCCAATTAGGGTTTTTAACCAATGTTTGTGTATCCAATAGGTGTGTTTGTGTCATTGGATGAACATTTAGGTCAGTTTTTTTTCTCCCTAGGCTTATTATTGTCCAATTAGGGTTTTTAACCAATCTTGTGCATCCAATAAGTTCATTTGTGTCATTCGATTAACCTTTAGGACATTTTTGTCTTCTCTCGGGTTATTCTTGTCCAATATGGGTTTTTAACCAATCTTGTGGATCAAATATGTGTGTTTGTATCATTACATGAATATTTAGGTCATTTTCGACTTCCCAAGTCTTATTCTTGTCCAATTAGGGTTTTTAAGCAATCTTGTCCATTCAATCGGTGTGTTTGTGTCATTGGATTAACTTTTAGGTCATTTTTGTCCCCTCAAAGCATATTCTTGTCCAACAAGGGTTTTTAACCAATCCTATGCATCCAGTAGGTGTGTTTGTATCATTTGATGAACATTTAGGTCATTTTTATCCTCCCAAGGCTTATTCTTGTCCAATTAGGGTCTTTAACCAATCGTGTGCATCCAATATGTGTGTTTGTGTCATTGGATGAACATTTATGTCATTTTCATCCTCCCTAGGCTTATTCTTGTCCATATAGGGTTTTTAACCAATGTTGTGCATCCAATAGCTGTGTTTGTGTCATTGGATGAACATTTAGATCATTTTCGTCCTCCCTAGTCTTATTCTTTTACAATTAGGGTTTTTAACCAATCTTGTGCATCCAATTGGTGTGTTTGTGTCATTCGATGAACATTTAGGTCATTTTCGTCCTCCCTAGTCTTATTCTTGTACAATTAGGGTTTTTAATCAATCTTGTGCATCCAATATGTGTGTTAATCTCAATCATTCAACATTTAGTTCATTTTCGTCGTCCCTAATCATATTCATGTCCATTTAGGGTTTTTTAGCAATCTTGTGCAGCCAATAATTTCATATGTGTCATTGGATTAACATTTAGGTCATTTTCGTCCTCCCTAGGCTTATTCTTATCCAATTATGTTTTTTAACCAATGTTGTGCATCCAATAGGTGTGTTTGTGTCATTGGATGAACATTTAGGCCATTTATGCCCTGTCTAGGCTTATTCGTGTCCAATTACGGTTTTTATCCAATCTTATGCATCCAATTTGGGTGTATGTGTCATT
The DNA here is from genome assembly GCA_037974775.1 of Cicer pinnatifidum. Classification (NCBI taxonomy): domain Eukaryota; kingdom Viridiplantae; phylum Streptophyta; class Magnoliopsida; order Fabales; family Fabaceae; genus Cicer; species Cicer pinnatifidum. Next base: position 41,572,404 of record JBBPBR010000003.1, read on the forward strand.
GGATGAATATTTAGGTTATTTTCGTATGCCCATGTCTTAATCTCAATCATTGGATTAATATTTAGGTCGTTTTCATCATCCCTAGTCGTTTTCTTGTTCAATTAGGGTTTATAAGAAATCTTTTGCATCCAATATGTTCATTTGTGTCATTGCATTAACATTTAGGTTATTTTCCTCCTCCCTAGGCTTATTCTTGTCCAATAGGTGTGTTTGTGTCATTGGATTATCATTTAGGTCATTTTCGTCCTACCTAGGCTTATCCTTTTCCAATTATGGTTTTTAACCAATCTTATGCACCCAATACGTGTGTTTGTGTCATTGGGTGAACATTTAGGACATTTTCGTCCTCCCAAGTCATATTCTTCTCCAATTCGGGTTTTTAAGCAATCTTGTGCATCCAATGAGTTCCTTTGTATCATTGGCCTCCCTAAACTTATTCTTGTCCAAGTATGGTTTTTAACCAATCTTGTGCATCCAATGGGTGTGTTTGTGTCATTCGATAACATTTCGGTCATTTTCGTCCTCCTGAGGCTTATTCTTGTCCAATTAGGGTTTTTAACCAATCTTGCGCATCCAATAGGTGTGTTTGTGTCATTATATGAACATTTAGGTCATTTTCGTCTTCCCTAGGATTCTTCATGTCCAATTAGGGTTTTTAACCAATCTTTTGAATCCAATAGGTGTGTTTTTGTCATTGGATGAACATTTAAATCATTTTCATTCTCCTTTCGGCTTATTCTTGTCCAATGAGGGTTTTAACCGATCTTGTGCATCCAATAAGTTCAGTTGTGTCATTGGATTAACATTTTGGTCATTTTCGTCCTCCCTAGGCTTATTGTTGTCCAATTAATGTTTTTAACCAATCTTGTGCATCCAAAAGGTGTGTTTGTGTCGTTGGATGAACATTTAGGTTATTTTCGTCCTTCTAAGTCTTATTCTTGTTCAATTAGCGTTTTTCATCAATCTTGTGCATCCAATTGGTGTGTTTGTGTCATTGGATTAACATTTAGGTAATTTTTGTCCTCCCCAAGCTTATTCTTGTCCAATAAGGGTTTTTAACCAATCTTGTGCATCCAATAGGTGTGTTTGTGTCATTGGATAAACATTTAGGTCATTTTCGTCCTCACTAAGCTTATTCTAATCCAAGTAGGGTTTTTAACCAACCTTGTGCATCCAATAGGTTTGTTTGTCTCAATGGATGAACATTTAGGACATTTTCGTCCTCCCTAGTCTTATTCTTGACCAATTAGGGTTTTTAACCAATCTTGTGCATCCAGTAAGTTCATATGTGTCATTGGATTAACATTTAGGTCATTTTCGTCCTACCTAGGCTTATTCTTATGTAATTATGCTTTTTAACCAATGTTGTGCATCCCATAGGTGTGTTTGTATCATTGGATGAACATTTAGATCATTTTCGTTCTCCCTAGGATTATTCTTGTCCATATAGGGTTTTTAACCAATCTTGTGCATCCAATAGGAGTGTTTGTGTCATTTGTTGAATGTTTAGATCATTTTCGTCCTCCCTAGTCTTATTCTTGTACAATTAGGGTTTTTAACCAATCTTGTGCATCCAATTAGTGTGTTTGTGTCACTGGATGAACATTTAGGTCATTTGGGTCCTCCCTAGTCTTATTCTTGTCCAATTAGGATTTTTAAGCAATCTTGTGCATCCAATATGTGCGTTTGTGTCATTGGATGAATATTTAAGTCATTTTCATCCTCCCTAAGTTTATTTTTGTCCAACTAGGGTTTTTAACCAATCTTGTGCATCCAATATGTGTGTTAATCTCAATCATTCAATATTTAGTTCATTTTCGTCGTCCCTAATCATATTCATGTCCATTTAGGGTTTTTTAGCAATCTTGTGCAGCCAATAAGTTCATATGTGTCATTGGATTAACATTTAGGTCATTTTGTCCTCCCTAGGCTTATTCTTATCCAATTATGTTTTTTAACCAATGTTGTGCATCCAATAGGTGTGTTTGTGTCATTGGATGAACATTTAGGCCATTTATGCCCTGTCTAGGCTTATTCGTGTCCACCAATTACGGTTTTTATCCAATCTTATGCATCCAATTTTGGTGTTTGTGTCATTGGATGAATATTTATGTTATTTTCGTATTCCCATGTCTTATTCTTTCCAATTATGGTTTTTAAGCAATCTTGTTCATCCAATTGGTGTGTTTGTGTCATTGGATTGATATTTAGGTCGTTTTCATCATCCCTAGTCGTTTTCTTGTTCAATTAGGGTTTATAAGCAATCTTTTGCATCCAATATGTTCATTTGTGTCATTGCATTAACATTTAGGTTATTTTCCTCCTCCCTAGGCTTATTCTTGTCCAATAGGTTTGTTTGTGTCATTGGATTATCATTTAGGTCATTTTCGTCCTACCTAGGCTTATTCTTTTCCAATTATGGATTTTAACCAATCTTATGCATCCAATACGTGTGTTTGTGTCATTGGGTGAACATTTAGGTCATTTTCGTCCTCGCAAGTCTTATTCTTGTCCAATTCGGGTTTTTAAGCAATCTTGTGCATCCAATGAGTTCCTTTGTATCATTGGATTAACATTTAGGTCATTTTTGTCCTCCCTAGGCTTATTCTTATACAATTAGGTTTTTTAACCAATCTTGTGCATCCAATAGGTGTGTTTGTGTCATTTGATGAACATTTGGGTCATTTTCGTCCTCCATGGGCTTATTATAGTCCAATTAGGGTTTTTAACCAATCTTATGCATCCAAATTGTGTGTTTGTGTCATTGGATTAACATTTAGTTCATTTTTGGCCTCCCTAAACTTATTCTTGTCCAAGTATGGTTTTTAACCAATCTTGTGCATCCAATAGGAGTGTTTGTGTCATTCGATAACATTTCGGTCATTTTCGTCCTCCTGAGGCTTATTCTTGTCCAATTAGGGTTTTTAACCAATCTTGCGCATCCAATTGGTGTGTTTGTGTCATTATATGAACATTTAGGTCATTTTCGTCTTCCCTAAGATTCTTCATATCCAATTAGGGTTTTTAACCAATCTTGTGAATCCAATAGGTGTGTTATTGTCATTGGATGAACATATAAATCATTTTCATTCTCCCTCGGCTTATTCTTGTCCAATGAGGGTTTTAACCGATCTTGTGCATCCAATAAGTTCAGTTGTGTCATTGGATTAACATTTTGGTCATTTTCGTCCTCCCTAGGCTTATTGTTGTCCAATTAATGTTTTTAACCAATCTTGTGCATCCAAAAGGTGTGTTTGTGTCGTTGGATGAACATTTAGGTTATTTTCATCCTTCTAAGTATTATTCTTGTTCAATTAGCGTTTTTAATCAATCTTGTGCATCCAATTGGTGTGTTTGTGTCATTGGATTAACATTTAGGTAATTTTTTTCCTCCCCCAGCTTATTCTTGTCCAATAAGGGTTTTTAACCAATCTTGTGCATCCAATAGGTGTGTTTGTGTCATTGGATGAACATTTAGGTCATTTTCGTCCTCACTAAGCTTATTCTAATCCAATAGGGTTTTTAACCAACCTTGTGCATCCAATTGGTGTGTTTGTGTCATTGGATTAACATTTAGGTCATTTTCGTCCTACCTAGGCTTATTCTTATGTTATTATGGTTTTTAACCAATGTTGTGCATTATATAGGTGTGTTTGTGTCATTGAATGAACATTTAGGTCATTTTCGTCCTGCCTAGTCTTATTTATGTCCAATTAGGATTTTTAACCAATCTTGTGCATCCAATAAGTTCATTTGTCTCATTCGATTAAAATTTAGATCATTTTCGTCGTCCCTAAACTTATTCGTATCCAATTGTGGTTTTTAACCAATCTTGTGCATCCAATAGGTGTGTTTGTGTCATTGGATGAACATTTAGGTCATTTTCGTCCTCCCTAGGCTTATTCTTGTCCAATAAAGGTTTTTAACGAATCTTATTCATCCAATAGGTGTTATTGTGTCATTGGATGAACATTTAGGTCATTTTCGTCCTTCCTAGTCTTATTCCTGTGTAATTAGGGTTTTTAAGCAATATTGTGCATCTAATAAGGTCATTTGTGTCACTGGATTGACATTTAGGTCATTTTCGTCCTCCCTAGCCTGATTCTTATCCAATTAGAATTTTTAACCAATATTGTGCATCCAATAGGTGTGTTTGTGTCAATGGATGAAGATTTAGGTCATTTTCATCCTCCATAATCTTATTCTTGTGCAATTAGGGTTTTTAAGCAATATTGTGCATCCAATAAATTAATTTGTGTCATTGGATAAATATTCAGGTTGTTTCATCCTCCCTAATATTATTCTTGTCCAATTAGGGTTTTTAAGCAATCTTCTGCATCCAATAAGTTCATTTGTTCCATTGGATTAACATTTAGGTCATTTTTGTCCTCACTAGGTTTATTATCCTCCAATTACAATTTTTAACCAATCTTGTGCGTCCAATAGGTGTGTTTATGTCATTGGATGAACATTTAGGTCATTTTCTTCCTCCCAAGGCTTATTATCGTCCAATTACAGTTTTTAACCAATCTTGTGCATCCAATAGGTGTGTTTGTGTCATTGGATGAACATTTAGGTCATTTTCGTCCTCCCTAGTCTTATTTTTGTGTAATTAGGGTTTTTTTAAGCAATCTTGTGCATCCAATAAGTTCATTTGTGTCATTGGATTAACATTTAGCTCATTTTCGTCCTCCCTAGGCTTATTCTTGTCAAATTGAATTTTTAACCAATATTGTGCATCCAATAGGTGGTTTGTGTCATTGGATGAACATTTAGGTCATTTTCGTCCTCCCAAGTCTTATTCTTGTCCAATTAGGGTTTTTAAACATTTTTGTGCATCCAATAACTTCCTTTGTGTCATTGGATTAACATTTAGGTAATTTATTTCCTTCCTAGGCTTATACTTGTCCTATTAGGGTTTTTAACCATTGTTGTGCATCCAATAGGTGTGTTTGTGTCATTGGATGAAGATTTAAGTCATTTTCGTCCACCCTAGGCTTATGATAGTCCGATTAGAGTTTTCAACCAATCTTGTGCATCCGATAGGTGGGTTTGTGTCATCGAATGAACATTTAGGTCATTTTCGGCCTGGCAAGGCTTATTCTTGTCTAATTAGGGTTTTTAACCAATCTTGTGCATCCAATAGGTGAGTTTGTGTCATTGAATGAAAATTTAGGTCATTTTCGTCCTCCGTAGTCTTATTCTTGTGTAATTTGGGTTTTTAAACAATAATGTGCATCCAATAAGTTTATTTGGGTCATTGGATTAACATTTAGGTTATTTTCGTCCTCCATAGACTTATTCTTCTCCAATTGGGGTTTTTAACAAATCTTGTGCATCTAATCCTTCCTAGTGTTATTCTTGTGTAATTAGGGATTTCAAGCAATCTTGGGCATCCAATAAGTTCGTTTGTGTCATTGGATTGACATTTCGGTCATTTTCGACTTCCCTAGGCTTATTCTTGTCCAAATATGGTTTTCAACCAATCTTGTGAATCCAATAGGTATGTTTGTGTCGTTGGATGAACATTGAGGTCATTTTCCTCTTCCCAAGTCTTATTTTTGTGTAATTAGGGTTTTTTAAGCAATCTTGTGCATCCAATAACTTCATTTGTGTCATTGGATTAACATTTAGGTCATTTTCATCCTCCCTAGGCTTATTCTTGTCTAATTGAATTTTTAACTAATATTGTGCATCCAATAGGTGGTTTGTGTCATTGGATGAACATTTAGGTCATTTTCATCCTCGCAAGGCTTATTATCCTCAATTACAGTTTTTAACCAATCTTGTGCATCCAATATGTGGGGTTGTGTCATTAAATGAACATTTAGGTCATTTTCGTCCTCCCTAGTCTTATTTTTGTGTAATTAGGGTTTTTTAAGCAATCTTGTGCATCCGATAAGTTCGTTTGTGTCATTGGATTAACATTTAGGTCCTTTTCGTCCTCCGTAGGTTTATTCTTGTCCAATTGAATTTTTAACCAATATTGTGGATCCAATAGGTGGTTTGTGTCATTGGATGAACATTTAAGTCATTTTTCGTCAACCCTAGGCTTATGGTAGTCCAATTAGGGTTTTCAACCAATCTTGTGCATCCAATAGGTGGGTTTGTGTCATTGGATGAACATTTAGTTCAGTTTCGTCCTGCCTAGGCTTATTCTTGTCTAATTAGGGTTTTTAACCAATCTTGTGCATCCAATAGGTGAGTTTGTGTCATTGGATGAACATTTAGGTCATTTTCGTCCTCCGTAGTTTTATTCTTGTGTAATTTGGGTTTTTAAGCAATATTGTGCATCCAATAAGTTTATTTTGGTCATTGGATTAACATTTAGGTTATTTTCGTCCTCCATAGACTTATTCTTGTCCAATTGGGGTTTTTAACCAATCTTGTTCATCTAATCCTTCCTAGTGATTTTCTTGTGTAATTAGGGATTTTAAGCAATCTTGGGCATCCAATAGGTTCATTTGTGTCATTGGATTGACATTTAGGTCATTTTCATCTTCCCTAGGCTTATTCTTGTCCAAATAGGGTTTTAAACCAATCTTGTGAATCCAATAGGTATATTTGTGTCATTGGATGAACATTGAGGTCATTTTCCTCTTTCCAAGTCTTATTCTTGTGTAATTATGGTTTTTAAGCAATCTTGTGCATCCATTAAGTTCATTTGTGTCATTGGATTAACATTTATGTTATTTTCCTCCTCCCTAGGATTATTCTTACCCAATTTCCGTTTTTAACAAATCTTGTGCATCCAATAGGTGTGTTTGTGTCATTGGATGAACATTTAGGTCATTTACGTGTTCCCTAGGCTTTTTCTTGTCCAATTAGGGTTTTTAACCAATCTTGTGCATTCATTTGGTGTGTTTGTGTCATTGGATGAACATTTAGTACATTTTCGTCCTCCCTAGGCTTATTCTTATCCAAATAGGGTTTTTAAACAATCTTATGCATCCAATTGGTTTGTTTGTGTCATTGGATGAACATTTAGGTCATTTTCGTCCTCTCTAGTCTTATTTATGTCCAATTAGGATTTTTAACCAATCTTGTGCATCCAATAAGTTTATTTGTGTCATTCGATTAACATTTAGATCATTTTTGTCGTTCCTAAACTTATTCTAATCCAAATACGGTTTTTAACCACTCTTGTGCATCAAATAGGTGTGTTTGTGTCATTGGATGAACATTTAGGTCATTTTCGTCCTCCCTAGGCTTATTCTTGTCCAATAAAGGGTTTTAACGAATCTTATTCTTCCAATAGGTGTTATTGTGTCATTGGATGAACATTTTGGTCATTTTCGTCCTTCCTAGTCTTATTCCTGTGTAATTAGGGTTTTTAAGCAATGTTGTGCATCTAATAAGTTCATTTGTGTCATTGGATTGACATTTAGGTCATTTTCGTCTTCCCTAGGCTTATTCTTGTCCAAATAGGGTTTTCAACCAATCTTGTGTATCCAATAGGTATATTTGTGTCATTGGATGAACATTGAGGTCATTTTCCTCTTCCCAAGTCTTATTCTTGTGTAATTATGGTTTTTAAGCAATCTTGTGCATCCAATAAGTTCATTTGTGTCATTGGATTAACATTTATGTTATTTTCCTCCTCCCTAGGATTATTCTTACCCAATTTCCGTTTTTAACAAATCTTGTGCATCCAATAGGTGTGTTTGTGTCATTGGATGAACATTTAGGTCATTTACGTGCTCCCTAGGCTTTTTCTTGTCCAATTAGGGTTTTTAACCAATCTTGTGCATTCATTTGGTGTGTTTGTGTCATTGGATGAACATTTAGTACATTTTCGTCCTCCCTAGGCTTATTCTTATCCAAATAGGGTTTTTAAACAATCTTATGCATCCAATTGGTTTGTTTGTGTCATTGGATGAACATTTAGGTCATTTTCGTCCTCTCTAGTCTTATTTATGTCCAATTAGGATTTTTAACCAATCTTGTGCATCCAATAAGTTTATTTGTGTCATTCGATTAACATTTAGATCATTTTTGTCGTTCCTAAACTTATTCTAATCCAAATACGGTTTTTAACCACTCTTGTGCATCAAATAGGTGTGTTTGTGTCATTGGATGAACATTTAGGTCATTTTCGTCCTCCCTAGGCTTATTCTTGTCCAATAAAGGTTTTTAACGAATCTTATTCTTCCAATAGGTGTTATTGTGTCATTGGATGAACATTTAGGTCATTTTCGTCCTTCCTAGTCTTATTCCTGTGTAATTAGGGTTTTTAAGCAATATTGTGCATCTAATAAGTTCATTTGTGTCATTGGATTGACATTTAGGTCATTTTCGTCCTCCCTAGCCTGATTCTTATCCAATTAGAATTTTTAACCAATATTGTGCATCGAATAGGTGTGTTTGTGTCAATGGATGAAGATTTAGGTCATTTTCATCCTCCATAATCTTATTCTTGTCCAATTAGGGTTTTTAAGCAATATTATGCATCCAATAAGTTAATTTGTGTCATTGGATAAATATTCAGACTGTTTCATCCTCCCTAATATTATTCTTGTCCAATTAGGGTTTTTAAGCAATCTTGTGCATCCAATAAGTTCATTTGTTCCATTGGATTAACATTTAGGTCATTTTTGTCCTCACTAGGTTTATTATCCTCCAATTACAATTTTTAACCAATCTTGTGCGTCCAATAGGTGTGTTTGTGTCATTGGATGAACATTTAGGTCATTTTCATCCTCCCAAGCCTTATTATCGTCCAATTACTGTTTTTAACCAATCTTGTGCATCCAATAGGTGTGTTTGTGTCATTGGATGAACATTTAGGTCATTTTCTTCCTCCCTAGTCTTATTTTTGTGTAATTAGGGTTTTTTAAGCAATCTTGTGCATCCAATAAGTTCATTTGTGTCACTGGATTAACATTTAGGTCAATTTCGTCCTCCCTAGGCTTATTCTTGTCCAATTGAATTTTTAACCAATATTGTGCATCCAATAGGTGGTTTGTGTCATTGGATGAACATTTAGGTCATTTTTGTCCTCCCAGGTCTTATTCTTGTCCAATTAGGGTTTTTAAACATTTTTGTGCATCCAATAACTTCCTTTGTGTCATTGGATTAACATTTAGGTAATTTATTTCCTTCCTAGGCTTATTCTTGTCCTATTAGGGTTTTTAACCATTGTTGTGCATCCAATAGGTGTGTTTGTGTCATTGGATGAACATTTATGTCATTTTCGTCCACCCTAGGCTTATGATAGTCCGATTAGAGTTTTCAACCAATCTTGTGCATCCGATAGGTGGGTTTGTGTCATCGGATGAACATTTAGGTCATTTTCGCCCTGCCTAGGCTTATTTTTGTCTAATTAGGGTTTTTAACCAATCTTGTGCATCCAATAGGTGAGTTTGTGTCATTGGATGAAAATTTAGGTCATTTTCTTCCTCCGTAGTCTTATTCTTGTGTAATTTGGGTTTTTAAACAATATTGTGCATCCAATAAGTTTATTTGGGTCATTGGATTAACATTTAGGTTATTTTCGTCCTCCATAGACTTATTCTTCTCCAATTGGGGTTTTTAACAAATCTTGTGCATCTAATCCTTCCTAGTGTTATTCTTGTGTAATTAGGGATTTTAAGCAATCTTGGGCATTCAATAAGTTCATGTGTGTCATTGGATTGACATTTCGGTCATTTTCGTCTTCCCTAGGCTTATTCTTGTCCAAATAGGGTTTTCAACCAATCTTGTGAATCCAATAGGTATGTTTGTGTCGTTGGATGAACGTTGAGGTCATTTTCCTCTTCCCAAGTCTTATTCTTGTGTAATTAGGGTTTCCTCCTCCCTAGGATTATTTTGGCCCAATTACCGTTTTTAACAAATCTTGTGCATCCAATAGGTGTGTTTGTGTCATTGGATGAACATTTAGGTCATTTACGTCCTCCCTAGGCTTTTTCTTGTCCAATTAGGGTTTTTAACCAATCTTGTGCATTTATTTGGTGTGTTTGTGTCATTGGATGAACATTTAGGACATTTTCATCCTCCCCAGGCTTATTCTTATCTTGTGCATCCAATTGGTTTGTTTGTGTCATTGGATAAACATTTAGGTCATTTTCGTCCTCTCTAGTCTTATTTATGTCCAATTAGGATTTTTAACCAATCTTGTGCATCCAATAAGTTTATTTGTGACATTCGATTAACATTTAGATCATATTCGTCGTTCCTAAACTTATTCTTATCCAAATATGGTTTTTTACCAATCTTGTGCATCCAATAGGTGTGTTTGTGTCATTGGATGAACATTTAGGTCATTTTCGTCCTCCCTAAGCTTATTCTTGTCCAATAAAGGTTTTTAACGAATCTTATTCTTCCAATAGGTGTTATTGTGTCATTAGATGAACATTTAGGTCATTTTCGTCCTTCCTAATCTTATTCCTGTGTAATTAGGGTTTTTAAGCAATATTGTGCATCTAATAAGTTCATTTGTGTCACTGGATTGACATTTAGGTCATTTTTATCCTCCCTAGCCTGATTCTTATCCAATTAGAATTTTTAACCAATATTGTGCAACCAATAGGTGTGTTTGTGTCATTGGAGGAAGATTTAGTCGTTTTCATCCTCCCTAATCTTATTCGTGTCCAATTAGGGTTTTTAAGCAATATTGTGCATCCAATAAGTTAATTTGTGTCATTGGATAAATATTCAGGTCGTTTTCATCCTCCCTAATATTATTCTTGTCCAATTAGGGTTTTTAAGTAATCTTGTGCATCGAATAAGTTCATTTGTGCCATTGGATTAACATTTAGGTCATTTTTGTCCTCACTAGGTTTATTATCCTCCAATTACAGTTTTTAACCAATCTTGTGCGTCCAAAAGGTGTGTTTTTGTCATTGGATGAACATTTAGGTCATTTTCGTCCTCCCAAGGCTTATTCTCGTCCAATTAGGGTTTTTTTTACCAATCTTGTGCATCCAATAGGTGTGTTTGTGTCATTGGATTATCATTTAGGGCATTTTATTCCACCCGAGGCTTATGATAGTCCGATTAGAGTTTTCAACCAATCTTGTGCATCCGATAGGTGGGTTTGTGTTATCGGATGAACATTTAGGTCATTTTCGGCCTGCCTAGGCTTATTCTTGTCTAATTAGGGTTTTTAACCAATCTTGTGCATCCAATAGGTGAGTTTGTGTCATTGGATAAAAATTTAGGTCATTTTCGTCCTCCGTAGTCTTATTCTTGTGTAATTTGGGTTTTTAAACAATATTATGCATCCAATAAGTTTATTTGGGTCATTGGATTAACATTTAGGTTATTTTCGTCTTTCATAGACTTATTCTTCTCCAATTGGGGTTTTTAACAAATCTTGTGCATCTAATCCTTCCTAGTGTTATTCTTGTGTAATTATGGATTTTAAGCAATCTTGGGCATCCAATAAGGTCATTTGTGTCATTGGATTAACATTTAGATCATTTTCGTCCTCCGTAGGTTTATTCTTGTCCAATTGAATTTTTAACCAATATTGTGGATCCAATAGGTGGTTTGTGTCATTGGATGAACATTTAAGTCAATTTCGTCCACCCTAGGCTTATGGTAGTCCAATTAGGGTTTTCAACCAATCTTGTGCATCCAGTAGGTGGGTTTGTGTCGTTGGAAGAACATTTAGGTCATTTTCGTCCTGCCTAGGCTTATTCTTGTCTAATTAGGGTTTTTAACCAATCTTGTGCATCCAATAGGTGAGTTTGTGTCATTGGAGGAACATTTAGGTCATTTTCGTCCTCCGTAGTTTTATTCTTGTGTAATTTGGGTTTTTAAGCAATATTGTGCATCCAATAAGTTTATTTTGGTCATTGGATTAACATTTAAGTTATTTTCGTCCTCCATAGACTTATTGTTGTCCAATTGGGGTTTTTAACCAATCTTGTGCATCTAATCCTTCCTAGTGATTTTCTTGTGTAATTAGGGATTTTAAGCAACCTTTGGCATCCAATAAGTTCAGTTGTGTCATTGGATTAACATTTAGGTCATTTTCGTCCTCCGTAGGTTTATTCATGTCCAATTGAATTTTTAACCAATATTGTGGATCCAATAGGTGGTTTGTGTCATTGGATGAACATTTAAGTCATTTTCGTCCACCCTAGGCTTATGGTAGTCCAATTAGGGTTTTCAACCAATCTTGTGCATCCATTAGGTGGGTTTGTGTCATTGGATGAACATTTAGGTCATTTTCGTCTTCCCTAGGCTTATTCTTGTCCAAATAGGGTTTTCAACCAATCTTGTGAATCCAATAGGTATATTTGTGTCATTGGATGAACATTGGGGTCGTTTTCCTCTTCCCAAGTCTGATTCTTGTCCAATTAGGGTTTTTAAGCAATCTCGTGCATCCAATAATTTCCTTTGTGTCATTGGATTAACATTTAGGTCATTTTCATTCTCCCTAGTCTTAATCTTGTTTAATTAGGGTTTTTAAGCAATCTTGTGCATCCAATAGGTGTGTTTGTATCATTCGATGAACATTTAGCTCATTTTCTTCCTCCCTAGGCTTATTCTTGTCTAATTAGGGTTTTTAACCAATCTTGTTCATCCAATAGGTGTGTTTGTGTCATTCGATGATCATTTACGTCATTTTCGTCCTCCCTAAGTTTATTCTTGTCCAATTAAGGTTTTTAACCAATCTTCTGCATCAAATAGCTGTGTTTGTGTCATTGGATGAATATTTATGTCACTTTCGTCCTCCCTAGGCTTATTCTTGTCTAATTAGGGTTTTTAACCAATCTTGTGCATCCAATAGGTGAGTTTGTGTCATTGGATGAAAATTTAGGTCATTTTCGTCCTCCGTAGTCTTATTCTTGTGTAATTTGGGTTTTTAAACAATATTGTGCATCCAATAAGTTTATTTGGGTCATTGGATTAACATTTAGGTTATTTTCGTCCTCCATAGACTTATTCTTCTCCAATTGGGGTTTTTAACAAATCTTGTGCATCTAACTAATCCTTCCTAGTGTTATTCTTGTGTAATTAGGGATTTCAAGCAATCTTGGGCATCCAATAAGTTCATTTGTGTCATTGGATTGACATTTCGGTAATTTTCGTCTTCCCTAGGCTTATTCTTGTCCAAATATGGTTTTCAACCAATCTTGTGAATCCAATAGGTATGTTTGTGTCGTTGGATGAACATTGAGGTCATTTTCCTCTTCCCAAGTCTTATTTTTGTGTAATTAGGGTTTTTTAAGCAATCTTGTGCATCCAATAAGTTCATTTGTGTCATTGGATTAACATTTAGGTCATTTTCGTCCTCCTAGGCTTATTCTTGTCTAATTGAATTTTTAACTAATATTGTGCATCCAATAGGTGGTTTGTGTCATTGGATGAACATTTAGGTCATTTTCGTCCTCGCAAGGCTTATTATCCTCAATTACAGTTTTTAACCAATCTTGTGCATCCAATATGTGGGGTTGTGTCATTAAATGAACATTTAGGTCATTTTCGTCCTCCCTAGTCTTATTTTTGTGTAATTAGGGTTTTTTAAGCAAACTTGTGCATCCAATAAGTTCATTTGTGTCATTGGATTAACATTTAGGTCATTTTCGTCCTCCGTAGGTTTATTTCTTGTCCAATTGAATTTTTAACCAATATTGTGGATCCAATAGGTGGTTTGTGTCATTGGATGAACATTTAAGTCATTTTTCGTCAACCCTAGGCTTATGGTAGTCCAATTAGGGTTTTCAACCAATCTTGTGCATCCAATAGGTGGGTTTGTGTCATTGGATGAACATTTAGGTCAGTTTCGTCCTGCCTAGGCTTATTCTTGTCTAATTAGGGTTTTTAACCAATCTTGTGCATCCAATAGGTGAGTTTGTGTCATTGGATGAACATTTAGGTCATTTTCGTCCTCCGTAGTTTTATTCTTGTGTAATTTGGGTTTTTAAGCAATATTGTGCATCCAATAAGTTTATTTTGGTCATTGGATTAACATTTAGGTTATTTTCGTCCTCCATAGACTTATTCTTGTCCAATTGGGGTTTTTAACCAATCTTGTGCATCTAATCCTTCCTAGTGATTTTCTTGTGTAATTAGGGATTTTAAGCAATCTTGGGCATCCAATAGGTTCATTTGTGTCATTGGATTGACATTTAGGTTATTTTCATCTTCCCTAGGCTTATTCTTGTCCAAATAGGGTTTTCAACCAATCTTGTGAATCCAATAGGTATATTTGTGTCATTGGATGAACATTGAGGTCATTTTCCTCTTCCCAAGTCTTATTCTTGTGTAATTATGGTTTTTATGCAATCTTGTGCATCCAATAAGTTCATTTGTGTCATTGGATTAACATTTATGTTATTTTCCTCCTCCCTAGGATTATTCTTACCCAATTTCCGTTTTGAACAAATCTTGTGCATCCAATAGGTGTGTTTGTGTCATTGGATGAACATTTAGGTCATTTACGTGCTCCCTAGGCTTTTTCTTGTCCAATTAGGGTTTTTAACCAATCTTGTGCATTCATTTGGTGTGTTTGTGTCATTGGATGAACATTTAGTACATTTTCGTCCTCCCTAGGCTTATTCTTATCCAAATAGGGTTTTTAAACAATCTTATGCCTCCAATTGGTTTGATTGTGTCATTGGATGAACATTTAGGTCATTTTCGTCCTCTCTAGTCTTATTTATGTCCAATTAGGATTTTTAACCAATCTTGTGCATCCAATAAGTTTATTTGTGTCATTCGATTAACATTTAGATCATTTTTGTCGTTCCTAAACTTATTCTAATCCAAATACGGTTTTTAACCACTCTTGTGCATCAAATCGGTGTGTTTGTGTCATTGGATGAACATTTAGGTCATTTTCGTCCTCCCTAGGCTTATTCTTGTCCAATAAAGGTTTTTAACGAATCTTATTCTTCCAATAGGTGTTATTGTGTCATTGGATGAACATTTAGGTCATTTTCGTCCTTCCTAGTCTTATTCCTGTGTAATTAGGGTTTTTAAGCAATATTGTGCATCTAATAAGTTCATTTGTGTCATTGGATTGACATTTAGGTCATTTTCGTC